>CM076850.1:44681390-45172722 GCA_039519185.1 Astragalus membranaceus
TTCAATGACGCCAAGAGTCGCACCGGCTAACCGTGCTTCGTCGCCTTTGCTTTCCCCTATTTCTCTGTAAAAACCACAAATATGAAGGGTGAGATAAACATTATCTCAGTGAGTCCTATCGAGACCCCTTACTAACTCTAGCGGTTCATTATGCTTTACTTTGAACTCGTGGCCCTAAAAGCAACCACGTTGAAATATATTAAGTTCCTGTAACCTTTATGCTCATGGCCCTCCTAAGCGACACATGAAGCATACAATCTTTTGTTCCATGTTTTTAGCATAACACCTCAGTCTACCTATTTTATAGGCACTTCTTTGACTTTGGTGAACCCATCCCGCTATTTCTAGTGGGCGAAACATTCTTGAGTCTAGGTTTTGGGGCTCATGACTTCCCCTCCCCTAGTATGCTAACCTCTAAGGGTCGTCACCCTTTTTTTTCCTCTTGTATTTATTATACATTATATATCCATGTACCTGCAATGGGCTGTCAGTCATTTCAGTCAAGTACCGTGTATAATATCAGTCAAGTACCGTGTATAATATTAGTCAAGTACCGTGTATAATATCAGTCAAGTACCGTGTATAATATCAGTCAAGTACCGTGTATAATTTATTGACATATGTTCTCTCGCGTTCTCTAAGTACGGTTTTCCATTTCGTTCATAATACACAAGTTTTATATCAAACATGTTCAATCTCATGACATCGGTATCTTTACATTGTTGGGGGACCTTGGGGAATGGATTATAAGGGGATTGGAATCATATGGAATGGATAAAAAGGTACTTTGAATTTGAAGATCAGAAAGTCTCACACGACCTGTGCGTGTAGGCGCACGACCCGTGCGCTATTGAACAAGTTGTAGAAGGTTTCCAGAAAGATACGCACGACCCGTGCGACTAAGCGCACGACCCGGGCGTTGTGAATAAAGTTCCAGGAGGATACACACGACCCGTGCGTGTAGGCGCACGATCCGTGTGTATTTTAAAAATCAGTTCGTGTAGCATCAGATGGGGGCGCACGACCCGTGCTCAGAGGCACACGATCCGTGCGTCTCCATCAGTTTTCCAGAAAACAGACTTTTCATGAGTGACTCCATTCCGTTCCGATTCCAAAATCTCTTCCGATCGAGACCCAAACTTAACCACGCATTAAAACAATATATTATAGCAATCCCAATCAATCCAATCCAGTACACCCAAACAATCAATCAAACAATTTATGATTTAAGTCACAATCCTTTTGAGAAAATGGTTTTCGAATAGTTTCCTTTCGGTACCAGAAACGCGTGACAATGGTTTTTGAAAAGAGAAGACTCAGAAACACACACATTCCCTAAGCGAGTTATAGAACTCACCTTATCGTGATGACAACCACAGCTCAACTCGGAAGCAAGGCTTCCGAAAGACCGAAATCCCACAAACGCTCCCCGATAGGCTTCCAGCTTCGAACTCGAACTCACCCTTATCGAAACAGCCACTGAAACTTCTTCTAATCTACTCAAATACACAAGGTAGGTTCGGTTTTGCTTCAATCTAGTCTTGACTTTGACATGCAAGCTTCCAATCTTCTCAAAACCCCTTTTTCTCACTTGGAGCTTTGATGTTTCAAAAATGGTGAAATGGGAAAGGTGGTGAATGAGTAGTCAAAAGTGGTACCAATGTGAAGAGAACGAAAAATGGAAAAGAATGGTGTGAATTTGACTTACATGCAAGCTGAATTCAGAAACTTCCCTCCTCTCCTTCTTCCTCTCCCTTTCTCGACTTTCTCTCCTCTCTCTCCTCTTACTTCTTTGCTGTTTTTCAGAAATGAGGGAAATGAAGTGTGTGGGAGTGAGGGGGTTGACTTAGTCAGCTGAGGGGTGAGTCACTTAATGTTGGAAAAGACCCTTCTACCCTCCTTCACTAACACTTCCCTTAATTCACTTCTAACTCAACAATTACATCTCAACTTCTATGCTTAGTATGCTACATTAATCATACTCACATACTATCATTTATTTTAATTCTACATCTCATAATTAAGAAATTCGTGCGTAGCCAATCAACTCAACCTCTTGCTAATTTAATTAAATCAGATTAGCTAATTAGGGGATGTTACAATCACCCCAACTTTTAAAATTTTGTCCTCAAAATTGACAAAACGTACCTCAATCGAAAATATGGGGATATTTCACCCGCATGTTCTCCTCTACTTCCCATGTCGCTTCGTCGGGTGAAGCACCGTCCCAAAGCACCTTGACGATAGGAATTGATCTCGTTCGGAGCATTTTCTCGCCACGTTCGATGATCCTGATTGGAGTAGGCTGATAAGACAAATCCGGTCTGATTTCAATCGATACATAACTTAATGGTTGATTCGGATCATGAATATAATTCCTTAACTGCGATACATGAAACACATCATGTAATCTGGACAATTCCGGAGGTAATGCGATACGCTACCGGCCCAACTCGCTCGATAACCTGGAAGGGTCCGACATACCGGGGACTGAGTTTCTTCGCTCGCAAAGCAATACCGGTCTCGATGGTTGGAGAAAGTCTCAAAAAGACATGGTCTCCTTCTTCGAATTCTAACGGCCTTCTTCTCTTATCCGCATAACTCTTTTGTCGACTCTGCGCGGCTTTCATCCTTTCTCTTATCTGACGGATCTTCTTCGTAGTCTCACGGACCAAATCCGGTCCCAACAATCTCTGCTCACCTACATCCCACCAACACAATGGTGTTCAGCACTTCCTTCCATACAATGCTTCATATGGAGCCATTCCAATACTAGAATGGTAACTGTTGTTGTATGAAAATTCCACCAATGGAAGATGATCCTCCCATCTGCCTCCACTATCGAGTACACAAGCCCTCAACATATCCTCCAATGTCTGGATTGTTCTCTCAGTCTGCCCGTCTGTCTGTGGATGGTAAGCGGTGCTAACACATACTGTTGTTCCCAACGCCATATTCAATGCTCTCCAAAATCGAGATGTGAACTTGGGATCTCGATCACAGATGATACTTGTAGGGATTCCATGCAACTTCACAATATTCTTGAGATACTCATCTGCTAACTTAGCAACCTTGTGATTCGAACGCACTGGAATAAAATGAGCGGACTTGGTCAGGCGATCCACCACTACCCAAATAGAATCATTTCCGGCTTGGGACCGTGGCAATCCCATGAAAAAATCCATAGATATGCTTTCCCATTTCCATTCAGGTACATTCAACGGCTGTAACTGGCCACCTGGCTTCTGGTGCTCTATCTTAACCTTTTGACAAGTCAAGCATCGAGACACAAACTCTGCAATATCTACTTTCATACCCGGCCACCAATACAATTGCTTCAAATCTCGATACATCTTGGTAGACCCAGGATGTACTGAGAACCGACTCTTATGAGCCTCCTCTAAAACTTGCCTCTTCACATTTTCATCATTCGACACACAGATTCTACCATTAAAACGAATTACGCAATCACCGTCTTCGGTGTAACTCGGCAATCTTTTCTGTGCTTGCAGCTCTACATCACCTTCTTGGGCTGAGCGAATCAGATTTCTCAAGGAACTTGAAATCTGAATATGGCTCAACACCAACCTGTTCCTTCTTGATTTAACTCTCAAGTTGAGGTCTCTAAACGATTCCAACAAAGACATCTCGTGCATCATCAACTCTGCAGTGTGGATAGACTTTCTACTTAAAGCATCGGCTACAACATTAGCCTTACCAGGATGGTACTTCAATTCAAAATCATAGTCTTTCAGGAATTCTACCCATCTCCTCTGTCTGTTGTTCAGCTCCTTTTGGTCAAACAAATACTTAAGGCTCTTGTGGTCACTAAAGACTTTGAAACGAGACCCATACAGGTAATGTCTCCAAATCTTTAGGGCAAACACAATCGCTGCCAACTCTAAATCATGAGTTGGGTAATTCTCTTCATGCGGCTTCAACTGCCTGGAGGCATAGGCCACTACTTGTTGATTCTGCATTAGGACATATCCCAAACCCTTACCGGAGGCGTCGCAATAGATTTGGAATCCTACGGACGGATCTGAAAGAATCAGGATAGGTGCAGAAGTCAAACGATCCTTCAATTCCGTGAAACAATTATCACAGTCTGGGTCCCAAACAAATGGCTGGACCTTGCGAGTTAACCGCGTGAGTGGAAGAACCAGCTGGGAAAATCCTTGAATGAATCTTCGATAATACTCAGCCAGTCCCAAGAAACTTCTTACCTCAGTAACCGTGGATGGTTGTTCCCAGTCTACCACAGCTTCAATCTTACTGGGGTCCACTGCAACACTGACCCTAGATATCACATGGCCCAGAAACTTAACTTCGGGCATCCAAAAATCACATTTGGACGGCTTAGCATATAACTTTTTCTCTCGGAGTACGCTCAGAACAATTCGGAGATGTTGCACATGCTCCTCAATCGTTTTAGAGAACACCAAGATATCATCAATGAACACTACCACAAACTGATCCAGATAGGGATTAAAAATCCGATTCATATAATCCATGAATACCGCTGGAGCATTGGTCAAATCGAAGGGCATCTCTACAAATTCATAGTGTCCATACCTCGTACGGAAAGCGGTCTTCGGGACGTCCAAAGCTCGAACTCTGATTTGGTGATAGCCGGACCTCAAGTCAATCTTTGAAAATACAGAAGCTCCCCTCAACTGATCTAGCAAATCATCAATCCTCGGTAGAGGGTACTTGTTCTTGACAGTCACCTTATTCAACTGGCGATAATCAATACACAATCTCATACTTCCGTCCTTCTTCTTGACAAGCAACACTGGAGCACCCCATGGTGAGGCACTCGGCCGGATGAACCGTTTGGAAGTTAGCTCTTCCAGTTGAACTTTCAATTCCCTCAACTCTAACGGCGACATTTTATACGGGGCTATAGAAATAGGTCCAGTGCCTGGAACCAACTCTATAGAAAATTCCACCTCACGATCCGGAGGAAATGAAGGAACTTCATCGGGAAACACATCAAGAAATTCATTAACAACTTGCACAGAAGATAAATCCTAACATGTCTCAGTGGATGCAGACAGCATCATAACATAAGCTTCTGCGCCTTGGAACAGATAGTTACTGGCCGAAGTGAAAGAAATAACAGCTTCAGAATTGGGCGGTTGTAGCTCCACTGACTCGAAGGCGAAACCGATAGTTCGATGGAAGCAATCTATAGTCACATGGTTGGCCGTCATCCAACTCATTCCTAGGACGACGTCCATGCCCTTCATTGGTAAACAAATGAAGTCTACCACAAAATTCCTGTCTCCAATGGATAGAAGACAATTTCCACATATCGCTTGGGTCTGAACACTACCCTCAGCAGCAGTCTTAATGGAGATTGGTTGAGGCAAAGGAGTTAAGGCCAATCCCAACCGCTCAACACAAACTTGAGATATAAAACAATGGGTCGCACCCGAATCATATAAAATACTAACGGAGTTATTAAAAAGAGATCCCATACCCCTTAGTAGATTATCTGACTGTGTGACCTTCTGGGCGTCCAAGGTGTAAACCCTCCCATGAGTTGTAGTAGCAGCAGGGTTGCCTCCTTGACTCCTCTCCTTCTCTGGGCAGTCCCGTGCATAATGACCTTCTTTCTTGCAGAAATAACACTGGTTGGATCCCATCTGGCATTTACCCTGATGATACTTTCCATAGTTGGAACATGATACTGAACCTTGAGGAGTTCGACGACTGAACCTGCTTCCCCTTGTTGGAGTTGCGCCTGGGACCCGTCTGATTGTTGGATGATCCAACATTCTTCTTATTCTGATGGAATACCTTCCTGCTTGCATATAACCTCTTCAAGTCACTCTCAGCTATGTGTGCTTGTTGAACCATGGCGGCATAGTTAGTATAAGCAAAAGAACTCAAACTCTGAGCAATGTCTTCCCTTAGCCCATACTTGAACCTTTCGGTTTTCCACTTGTCATTGGGAGTATACCCGGCCAAACCGAAGAATTGATATAACTCTTCAAACTTAGCCGCGTACTGACCCACAGTTGAGCTTCCTTGAGTGAGAGTCAGAAATTCGTTCTCCTTGTCGAACCTCATGGCTGTTGGAAAGAACTGCTCCAAAAATACCTGCTTGAAATGTTTCCAAGTCTGGGGAGTATCCATAGTCGCCATCATGGCTTTGGCATTAGTCCACCAGTTCTTAGCTTCGCCTTTTAGCATATGTGTTGCCAATCTCAGTTTGTCCTCATCAGTGACTTGCATAGCTACGAAAATCTTCTCTATATCATCTAGCCAATGCTGGGCTTCCATGACATCCGGTCCTCCTCTGAACTCGGACGGCTTCATTTTCAGAAATTCAGAGAAAACCCTCCTTGGGTCACCTTGAGGCTCAGGGACTTGCTGAGGCTGAGCTTGAGCATTCTGTTGCATTTGCAACATATCTTCCATCATCTTCTGTTGTCTCTCGATCACGTTCTGCATCCATGCAGAATGCGGATCAATCGGTGGGTTATTCCTCGATCCTCCTGCCATAATTTTGCAAATGATACACCAAGTATTAAGTTGATCAGTCTCAATGTCTCTTAGCATCATAAGAAGCAAGATAGCAGAATTACTCGAGGGACAAAACCACCCTAACTGTCTAAGCCCGACTAGGTAGAACTGCTCTGATACCATAATGTAACACCCCGATAAATTCTAATATGTAGAATCACCGAAATGCACTAAATGGCATACATCAGAGTAACTTCCTGTTATTGAAATATTGAACACAACTAAACTTTCGATAACACATATCAATGGTTCTCTGAACCTCATACACTTCCTGAAAATGCTTAAGTTTCAAAACTTAAGACTTGTACAAAATCCTAGTGTTCAATACTCAAAACATAAAGTAGCGGAAACGATTTTACAACTTAAACAGTGAAAGTTATACAATCGGCAACATAGAAACCATAAATGGGACAAAGGTCTAAAACATGAAACTCGGTCTTCCAAGAGTCGCACCGGCTAACCGTGCTTCGTCGCCTTTGCTTTCCCCTGTTTCTCTGTAAAAACCACAAATATGAAGGGTGAGATAAACATTATCTCAGTGAGTCCTATCGAGACCCCTTACTAACTCTAGCGGTTCATTATGCTTTACTTTGAACTCGTGGCCCTAAAAGCAACCACGTGGAAATATATTAAGTTCCTGTAACCTTTATGCTCATGGCCCTCCTAAGCGACACATGAAGCATACAATCTTTTGTTCCATGTTTTTAGCATAACACCTCAGTCTACCTATTTTATAGGCACTTCTTTGACTTTGGTGAACCCATCCCGCTATTTCTAGTGGGCGAAACATTCTTGAGTCTAGGTTTTGGGGCTCATGACTTCCCCTCCCCTAGTATGCTAACCTCTAAGGGTCGTCACCCTTTTTTTTCCTCTTGTATTTATTATACATTATATATCCATGTACCTGCAATGGGCTGTCAGTCATTTCAGTCAAGTACCGTGTATAATATCAGTCAAGTACCGTGTATAATATCAGTCAAGTACCGTGTATAATATCAGTCAAGTACCGTGTATAATATCAGTCAAGTACCGTGTATAATATCAGTCAAGTACCGTGTATAATTTATTGACATATGTTCTCTCGCCTTCTCTAAGTACGGTTTTCCATTTCGTTCATAATACACAAATTTTATATCAAACATGTTCAATCTCATGACATCGGTATCTTTACATTGTTGGGGGACCTTGGGGAATGGATTAGAAGGGGATTGGAATCATATGGAACGGATAAAAAGGTACTTTGAATTTGAAGATCAGAAAGTCTCACAAGACCCGTGCGTGTAGGCGCACGACCCGTGCGCTATTGAACAAGTTGTAGAAGGTTTCCAGAAAGATACGCACGACCCGTACGACTAAGCGCACGACCCGGGCATTGTGAATAAAGTTCCAGGAGGATACACACGACCCGTGCGTGTAGGCGCACGATCCGTGTGTATTTTAAAAATCAGTTCGTGTAGCATCAGATGGGGGCGCACGACCCGTGCTCAGAGGCACACGATCCGTGCGTCTCCATCAGTTTTCCAGAAAACAGACTTTTCATGAGTGACTCCATTCCGTTCCGATTCCAAAATCTCTTCCGATCGAGACCCAAACTTAACCACGCATTAAAACAATATATTATAGCAATCCCAATCAATCCAATCCAGTACACCCAAACAATCAATCAAACAATTTATGATTTAAGTCACAATCCTTTTGAGAAAACGGTTTTCGAATAGTTTCCTTTCGGTACCAGAAACGCGTGACAATGGTTTTCGAAAAGAGAAGTCTCAGAAACACACACATTCCCTAAGCGAGTTATAGAACTCACCTTATCGTGATGACAACCACAGCTCAACTCGGAAGCAAGGCTTCCGAAAGACCGAAATCCCACAAACGCTCCCCGATAGGCTTCCAACTTCGAACTCGAACTCACCCTTATCGAAATAGCCACTGAAACTTCTTCTAATCTACTCAAATACACAAGGTAGGTTCGGTTTTACTTCAATCTAGTCTTGACTTTGACATGCAAGCTTCCAATCTTCTCAAAACCCCTTTTTCTCACTTGGAGCTTTGATGTTTCAAAAATGGTGAAATGGGAAAGGTGGTGAATGAGTAGTCAAAAGTGGTACCAATGTGAAGAGAACGAAAAATGGAAAAGAATGGTGTGAATTTGACTTACATGCAAGCTGAATTCAGAAACTTCCCTCCTCTCCTTCTTCCTCTCCCTTTCTCGACTTTCTCTCCTCTCTCTCCTCTTACTTCTTTGCTGTTTTTCAGAAATGAGGGAAATGAAGTGTGTGGGAGTGAGGGGGTTGACTTAGTCAGCTGAGGGGTGAGTCACTTAATGTTGGAAAAGACCCTTCTACCCTCCTTCACTAACACTTCCCTTAATTCACTTCTAACTCAACAATTACATCTCAACTTCTATGCTTAGTATGCTACATTAATCATACTCACATACTATCATTTATTTTAATTCTACATCTCATAATTAAGAAATTCGTGCGTAGCCAATCAACTCAACCTCTTGCTAATTTAATTAAATCAGATTAGCTAATTAGGGGATGTTACAATTTTCATCAAGTGGGTCCTTCAGCCCGGAGATACGTGAAGCGGGTCCTAACCCCCGTCAAGCACTTTTTCTCTAAAAAACCCTTTTTTTTTCTCCTTTCTTTCACATAAATAAGATTTTCACCAAGTCTCTTTCAATGCATTTTTTTTTCAAAAAGAAGTAGAGAGGCAAGATTAAAGTATTTTCAAATCAACACACTAAAACCACACTTTTAATTAAAGGTTCCCTCTCAGAAGAGAGGATGTGTGGGGTGCTCGTACCTTCCCCACGCATAACCGACCCCCGAACCTAAATCTTCAGTTTTCAAAGGCCAATCGCTTTCCAAAAAAGGTTTTCCTAATATTTTCCTAAATAAATATTGGTGGCGACTCTGTTGTTTTAAAGAAAGTTGTAAACGAGAATAGTTCTCTCCTAAGGACTTTTTCGGGCGCAACCGTATGGTGGAAGGAGACCAAAAGCCCATCAAGAAGGTCTTGAAACTCCGGACCCCTATGATAGAAATATGGGAAGGGTTACACCAGGCTATCTATGAAGTATTGGCACCAACAAAGGAGGTCGTAAAATATGCCATGTACAATGAAGAGAAAGAGTGTGCGTACCACCATAATTGTGTAGGCCATGATATTGAAGATTGTTGGGACTTCAAAGCTCGAGTTCAAAGCCTAATGTCCCTAGGAGTGGTGCAAGCTAGGAGGTCTGTGTTTCCAGAGGAGATTGATGTTGTGGAACGTTTTGTGCTTAAAGTTCCACCGCTCAACCAACCTGCAGCACTTGAAAAGGTTGTAGTGACTATAAAGAAGCCCACACCTTTTGCTTGCAAAGACACTCATGCAATTCCCTGGACCTACGAGACCCGAGTCGAAGTTGTGGGAGGCGCCACTAAGAGTGAAATAGGAAAGAACAAGGGGTTGAGGAGTCTGTGGACAACCTTGCAAGTGTTAGCGGAATAACCCGGAGTGGGCGATATTTCGGTCCAGAAGAGTCTGAAAAGAAAAAGAAAGAGAAAGAGGCCGAAGTGCCATCAGAAGAAGAGTTCCTAAAAATCATGAAGCAGAGTGAGTATGATGTGACTGAGCAACTGAAAAAGACTCCAGCTCGGATCTCGTTGCTTTCTCCCATCCTCTCTTCCGAGATACATAGGAAAGCTTTGTTGAGAACATTAGAAGAAGCTTTTGTGAAACCTGATGTGACTCCCCAAACAGTGGTCAACATGGTAGATCCAATGCAGCGAGTTAACCTGATTACATTTGCTGAAAGTGAGGTACACCCTCAAGCCAGGGGGGAACATCGAGCCCTGCACATCACTTTGAAGTGTTGAGAATTCGTGATAGCCAAAGTGCTAATCGATGGTGGATCGGCCCTTAATGTCCTGCCTATGACCACTTTAACAGCATTGAGATTGGGGGAAAGAGATTTAACCCCTCAAACCTTGATGGTCCGGGCTTTCGATGGATCTAAAAGAAGTGTTCTGGGTGAAGTAGTGCTCTCGTTGGAGATTGGCCCTAGTGTCTTCCGGGTGCTGTTCCAAGTCATGGTTATCGATTCGGCATACACCATGTTATTGGGACGATCATGGATTCACGAAGCTGGGGCAGTACCTTCAACTCTCCACCAGAGTGTCAAATTTGTTGAAAATAGAAACATCATCACAATCCGTGGAGAAGAGGAAATGCTGGTCACAAAACCTATGTCCCTACCCTATGTGGACAACACCGGAGAAGAAGTAACAAATATGTGCCACAGTTTCGAGGTGGATAAATCTGGAGTTACCGAAGGAGCCTCGTTGAGGCGCGGCGTGAATCAAGTGGTGGCCCAGATAATGACAAAAAATGGCTATGAAGAAGGAAAAGGTTTGGGTCGTCACTTACAAGGAACTTGCACTCCCATCCCCGTGAAGCAGAAGTCAGCACCATGGGAATTGGCTATGAGGGGAGCCTCGAGATGAAGTCAATGAAACTGACAATGGGTAAAGAGGAAATTCAGTTGATTCCACACTTGAGCGACACTTTCTCAGCTCCAGAAAAAGTGCTAGCGCCTGAAGATATAGTCGACACTTCGCACCGCCTTGTGTTTAACATGATGGACAAAGATGGTTCGGGAGCGGGTGGCGTCATTCTCCCTTACAACAATCAAGAGTCACTGAGCAATTGGCAGGCTGAACCAGTTGTTGATGTCGTTACTTTCATGTAATCATCTTTTATTTTGTTTGTTTTAGCCGTTTAAGGCTATAAGACTTTTGCTATTTTGCTTGAGACAAGAATTAAATGAATTCACATGCATTTCTATCCATTTGTGTTGTTACGTTTTGCATTCTCGCATTCTATCTCACATTCGTTTGTTTATCCCTTTTATTTTCATTTTCTATCATCATTTGTTGTGGTTATCCCCCTCCAACCTTATTAACTACTCTCCAGGGATCCCAATTTCGCTAAATTTTTGCCTCATTATGAGAACGTCGAGAACCTATCATCTGATCCCCTCACGACTTTTGATGAATACTATGTTGAGTCGGAAGAAGATAAGGAAGCAATTGATAGGCTCTCTAAGCTGCTGGGGCACACTGAAAAGGAGTTTGGTTTGAACGATGACACGGTAGAAATCATTAATATGGGGACTGAAGAGGATAAGAAGGAGTTGAAGTTGGTCCACAACCCGGAACGGGATGAAATGATTACCTTGTTTAAAGAATATCTTGATGTTTTCGCATGGTCCTACAAAGATATTCCCGGGATTGACCCAAAGATAGCAGCACATAATATTCCTCTTTTTCCGGATGTAAAGCCAAAGAAACAAAAGCTGAGGAAGATGCATCCGGATATGTCTTTGAAAATCAAAGAGGAAGTGACTAAACAATGGGAGGCTGTATTTTTAGAGGTCTCGGTACATCCAGAATGGGTGGCCAACATCGTCCCAGTACCCAAGAAGGATGGGAAAGTTAGGATGTGTGTGGATTACCGAGATCTAAACCAGGCCAGTCCGAAGGATGACTTTCCTCTTCCGCATATTGACTTGCTTGTTGACAATACTGTCAAGAACCACAGATTTTCCTTCATGGATGGTTACTCTGGATACAACCAAATTCCCATGAATGCCGAAGATAAAGAAAAGACGACATTCATTAACCCATGGGGAACCTTTTGTTATAGGGTGATGCCTTACGGTTTGAAAAATGCTGGGGCAACCAACCAGCGTGCCATGGTCGCACTCTTCCACGATTTGATGCATAAAGAGATCGAGGTGTATGTGGATGACATGGTGGCAAAATCTCAAGAGCAAGAAAGTCATGTGGCAGTACTGCAGAAGTTATTTTAAAGGCTCAGGAAATATAAAGTGGGTTTGAATCCCAATAAGTGTGTCTTCGGGGCATCCACAGGAAAGTTACTCGGATTCATCGTAAGTAGGGATGGTATAAGGGTGGATCCTGATAAGATAAATTCTATTCAAGAGATGCCTCCCCCAAAAGTGAATGTGAGTAAGAAGCTTTTTGGGGAGGCTCAATTACATTGCAAGATTCATTGCTAACTTGACTAGTACATGCGAACCGATATTCAAGTTGTTGAGAAAGAACCAACCAGGTAAATGGGATGACAAATGTCAAGAAGCTTTCGATAGAATAAAGGATTATTTATCAAACCCTCCTGTTTTGGCGCCCCCAACACCAGGGAGACCGTTGATTTTGTACTTGACTGTGTTGCCATCATCCATGGGGGCAATGCTGGGGCAACACGACCCGTCAGGGAAAGAGCAGACCATCTACTATTTGAGTAAAAAGTTCAATGACTGCGAAACCCGCTACATGGCAATTGAAAAGACGTGTTGTGCCTTAATCTGGACCTCCAGAAGACTTCGCCAATACATGTTGTACTACACTACTTGTTTGATTTCGCGATTTGATCCACTAAAGTACATTTTTGAGAGCCCCCATGTTTCCTTAAGGGTTTCGAAATGGCAAGTGATCTTATCAGAATACGACATCAAGTACGTGTCGCAAAAGTCTATCAAGGGAAGTACCATCGCCGACTATCTGGCCGATAACCCTCTCGCGGAAGGGAAATCCTCTAGTTTGGATGATATGGAAAGAGGAGTAATGGCAGCTAATGAAGATAAAGGAACAAAAGATGCCTGGAGAATGTACTTCGATGGAGCAGTCAACATGTATGGAAATGGTATTGGGGCAGTAGTAATTTCAACGGACGGTAAGCAATACCCTGTGGCCATCAAATTGAATTTCGAATGCACCAACAACGTCGCCGAATATGAGGCATGTGCAAATGGGCTACAGGTTGCCAACGACCTTGGTGTGAAAAAACTAGATGTGTTTGGAGATTCGGCACTCATCATTTACCAGGTAAAAGGCGAATGGCAAACCAAGGACTCAAAGTTAATACCTTATCAGAAGCACTTAACCCAATTGGTAGAAGATTTCGATCAAGTAACATTCACCCATCTGGCGCGAGATAAGAACCAATTTGTCGATGCTTTAGCTACCCTGGCGGCGATGTTTAAACTGAATGTCAATGCTGAGGTCCAACCCATCTGTATAGAAGTCAAAGATGAACCAGCTCACTGCGCTAATGTGGAAGAAGAAGAGCCAGATCGTGAACCTTGGTTTTGTGATATAAAGCGGTACATCCAACAGGGGGAGTACCCAACTGGGGCAAGTGAAGTAAACAAGAAAACAATTAGAAGGCTAGCAATGAATTTCTTTTTGAGTGGTGAGATACTTTACAAGGGAAGCCAAGATGGTACTTTGTTGAGATGCGTAGATGCTCAAGAGGCTCGAAAAATCATGATGGAGGTACATGAAGGAATCTATGGAACACATGCAAACGGGCATATGATGGCCCGCAAAGTCATGAGAAGTGGGTTTTATTGGACCACCATGGAAACCGATTGCATAGTACATGTAAGAAAGTGCCTCAAGTGCCAGTGGTACGCCGACAGGATCAATGCACCTCCATTTCCTCTGCATAACCTAACGAGCCCTTGGCCATTTTCCATGTGGGGGATTGATGTGATTGGACCGATTAATCCTAAGGCATCAAATGGGCATCGGTTCATATTGGTAGCAATTGACTATTTCACAAAGTGGGTAGAAGCATCCTCATATGCTAGCATCTCCCAAAAGGTGTTTGCCAAGTTCCTGAAGAGGGACATCATCTGCCGATATGGAATTCCTGAAAGGATAATCACAGACAATGCTCCTAACCTCAATGGCTCTGAGATACAAAGGCTATGTGAAAACTTCAAGGTCAAGCACCACAATTCCACTCCATATAGACCCCAAATGAATGGTGCAGTAGAAGCCGCAAATAAGAACATCAAGAAAATCATCGCCAAAATGGTGATTACTTACAAGGATTGGCATGAGATGTTACCCTACGCTCTACACGCTTATCGCACTAACGTACGATCCAGCATTGAGGCAACGCCATTTTCTTTAGTGTATGGAATGGAAGCTGTGTCCCCCGTGGAAGTTGAAATACCATCCTTGAGGGTTTTGATGGAGGCAGATCTGGAAGAGTCAGAATGGGTAAAAACTCGGTTTGAAAAGTTGAATATGATCGAGGAAAAGAGATTGGCAGCTATTTGTCACGGGCAGTTATACCAAAGTCGAATGGCCAGAGCCTTCAACAAGAAAGTCCGTACAAGAGAGTTTCAACCTAGAGACCTGGTTCTGAAGAGATTACTACCTCACCAAGAAGACGCTCGTGGTAAGTGGGCGCCCAACTACGATGGGCCTTACGTGGTCAAGCATGCATTTTCGGGTGGAGCCTTAGTCCTGCTCGACAAGGAAGGACGCGAACTTCCAAAGGCAATAAATTCAGACGCCGTCAAGAAATTTTATGCCTAAAAAAAATTAAAAAAAATAATAATAAAAAAAATAATAAAAAATCCCTCTAGATCGAAAACCCGAAAGGGCGGTCTAGGAAAAAATTAGGGATAATAAAGGCCCGGTAGATCGAAAACCCAAAAGGGCGGTCTAGGAAAAAGTTAGGGTCAGCAAAAGTCTGCTAGATCGAAAACCTAAGAGGGCGGTCTAGGCAAAAATTAAGGCGAAGAAAAGAAGAAGGGCATAACATGGCAGACTCAAAGGACTCACGAGCGCGCCTATGCTGGGGCAATATAACTGCATGGAAAGAAGTCAAAATCGGATTCCACTCTAATAGTCGCATTAAGGGTTCTCAAGAGGATCGGCCGGTAGGGGATTGACCTAGTCATAACGGGGCAAAATTTGTGTGAAATTTCCTACTTGTGACTTTCTTTCCTATCTGTACTCTTTCACCTTAGTCAATACCACATCAATCTTGCTGTTTTTCATACGTTTGCTATTGTTCATTGGTTCATGCATTCATGACCTATTCGCCTCGCTCATTTCCTTTATTCTTTCATTCATGATTGACTCATTTAATCTATGTCTCAAGTAAAATGGTTTAAGTCTGGCAAACTTCCAGACGAATGTGTCAGTAACACACTAATAATTGAAAGAAAAAAAAAAGAGGAAATTCAGTTGACTGGGGAGAGTAGACCCACACTTCTCACGAAAGCTCGCAAAAAGAGCACGAAAGCTGGAAGTCTCGAGGTTGTCCCTAATAACTTTTCATTAGGTTTAACGGGTGCTTTCAATCAGGTGAATAACGGGATTGATGCTATGAAAGGGTGACTGCGGTTATAAGGGAGAGGTGAAGGCAAGTAAACGAAAGTTTGATTGGTCAAAGATCCTTGGTTCGCAGCAATGGTTCTAGCACTAAAACAAAGGCATCCACAAGTAAACATGCATTACATTACGTTTTTCATTTTAATTTTCTGCTATCGGTCTCGCCCTGGCATTTGCTTTTAATTTTCTGCTATCGGTCTCGCCCTGGCATTTGCTTTTAATTTTTTGCTATCGGTCTCGCCCTCGCATTTGCTTTTAATTTTCTGCTATCGGTCTCGCCCTGGCATTTGTTTTTAATGTTCTGCTATCGGTCTCGCCCTGGCATTTGTTTTTAATTTTCTGCTATCAGTCTCGCCCTGGCATTTGTTTTGTGCTATTTTCGTGCTATCCGTTCAGCTCGGCACTGTCACCTATTTTAACTTTAACAGTCAAAAGACAATTGTGCATATCTCACCGATTAAAATTGAGGTTCATATCTGTACTTATTCCTTACTTTGATAATGCAAGAAACATGGTTTTATGTATTATCTCGTAAGAAAGTAAGTACAGAGGGGCAACTATGAACACCCAATTTTAACCGGTACATGTTATTTACTTTCCCTTTTACAAAAAATAAAATAAAGCCCTGTTGCGTATATGTAGTTCGTTCGCGTGTTCATTACGTCATTGTTTTGTTTTTAAAACGCTATCTCGTTCTAACCCGATACGGTTGTTTCATTTTTTTAATTAATTAATCATCTTTGTTTAATAAAGTAATAATAATAGTAATAACAAAATAGGAGGTGTGAAAAAAATTTATTTACAAAGTATCTAGTTACACTTGGCCCAAGCATATGCCAAAAATTACAAAAAAAAAAAACAGGCCTCAAATGGTCCCCAAAAAAAATTACACCTAACCATAAAAAAAATAGAAAGGCCCAAAAAAAACCTAATCCCTGCCCCAAGCCGTGCGCCTCCGCTGCTGCTCCTAAGCTTGCAAAGCAAGCTTTCACCTGCTGCCCAAGGAACCTGAAATGGAAACAATGCAAAGATGAGTCAGCCAAACACAAGCAGTGAGTCAGCTACTAGCTGTCCAGGAAACAAGACATTAATCAGTAATAATAGAGAATCAAAACATTAATTTTCGGATTTCAAAAGAGGCCTATAAAATGCTAATCCAGAAATCAGTTTAAGGGGGGACGAATTTCACAACAATTTTCAGCCAGAAATCCATATACAGTATACACAAAAAAAAATTCTCACAGTGGAAAGTGCAACTTTTCTGAAGGAGCTTAGTTGCTGTGTTTGGCACCCAAAAAAAGGCAAGCCATAAGCAGTAGCAGACAGCCGTGGTAAAAAGGGAATTTATCAGAAGCTGGGTAAGAGGTTGGTGCACGCGTTGCTCTTATGACCAGGCTTACCACATTTGTAACACACAATGTTAGCGGGAGCATCTCCCCCACTATTCCTTTTACCCTCAGTAGATCTCTGTTTACCCTTACCAGCAGAAATTTCATATGGTTTACTACGACTCTGGAATTTACCCCTCTGCTCCTTCATAACCTTGAAATGAGCACTACTGTCTTCTTCAAAGATCCTACAACTGTCAATCAAATCAGAGAACACCCGGATCTTCTGGTACCCAATAGCTTTCTTAATGTCAGCCCTCAATCCATTCTCAAACTTGATACATTTGGAGAACTCAGAGTTAGCATTAGTGTAGTGAGGATAAAATTTGGCCAATTCAGTGAACTTGGAAGCATATTCTGTTACAGACATGTTTCCTTGCTTCAGCTCAAGGAACTCAATTTCCTTCTTGCCCCTGAAATCTTCCGGAAAATATTTTCTTAAAAATTCCCTGCGGAACACAGCCCAAGTAATCTCTTCATTAGCAGTCTCCAACCTTTGCCTAACCTCCAACCACCAGTCATCAGCTTCCTCTGCCAGCATATGAGTACCATATCTGACCTTTTGAGCTTCATTACAATCCATGACACGGAAAATCCTTTCCACTTCCTTCAACCACGCTAGAGCACCATCAGGGTCATACTTGCCCTTAAAAGTAGGCGGCTTCTCCCTCTGAAAAGTGGCCAGACTGCGAGTTCCAGCATTTTCACCGTCATTCTGCTGGTTCCCAACAGCCTGCGCCATAGGTTGCAAAGCAGCAGCAAGAGCAGCGTCGTTTCTTCCAGTCATTTCAACTTAACACTGCAGCACACACAACAATTAGAACTAATCTAACAACTCTTAATTGTCAAAAGACACTAAGACTGGACAACATTGGCCGGACAGACCGAACTTTTGCTCTGATACCACTAATGTAACACCCCATTTCTACCCGGCAATTTAAATCATAAATATCAGAGTTTAACAATTATTTTTCGATTCATCCAAACGGGATGCTACATTCACTTCATTTAAACATCGACAATATAATAACAAATTCTCTTATAAATCAGTATAATACGTAACACATGGCAAGTGGGATGGAATCCTCAAAAATACATTAATTCAGTTCTCATAACAGAAACTTCAACATCTCACAGCGGAATAGAATAAAATCTCATAAAACAAATCATAGTCTCAACAATAACATAATATCCTCAGGAAAAATTATTCAACAGCCAAATAAACAAAACAAATAAAATCTAGCGCCCATCCCCTGAGTGTTACGTATCAGAGCATAAGACCGACTCAGAAATGAAGGAAGACAAGCCTTCACTCACGGTTACCTGTAGTAATGAACAACAAATGGGTGAGTCTAAACCGTATAATAAAGTTTATGATAAGCAGTATGCCAGAGTAAAGAACTACATCAACCACAGCAATATATATACCTAACAGCTATTTAATATATACATATATATATATATATATAACAACTAAGATAGTATCACAAAATGGTATGGAGAATGCATGAAGTGCAACCCACAACGACGGGCATATGCATGTGGTACCAATCAACGTAAATTTTCCATTCGGGCGACCCACAACAACGGGTATATCAACAACAACAATTTGCCACAAGGGCACCCACAACGCGGGCATATGCATATGAGAGCATGAGACACCATGAACGATGCACCACAACACAATCAACACACAACACATTTATTTAGCATATCAACAACGTCATTATCAACCTTTGGCCATTAGACCCAACATCTTTAACAACATCGAATCATTTGGTCATTAGACCCATCGTCATTAACATCCACATAATTTTACAACATCGACAACCACAACCACCGGGGACAGCCATTTGAGGTGCCCAGAGACCATCAAAAAATTAATAATTTTTATCTTAAAACAGACTTTAATTGTGGGCAACTGAATAAGCTTCACACCGCACTTTGAACCACTTAAAACAGACACTCGAGTCAAAAGTTATGACAAAAACAAACTAGGAACAAAACTGAGACACATGCTGAAAATGGCGCCCAGGCACTGGGCGCCTAGCAGGGAACAGCAGCACACAAAACTGGCGCAGGAGAATTGGCGCCGGAAAACTGGCGCAGGAAAACTGGCGCAACTTAGACACAACCAGCAACACAGAAACTGGCGCAACTTAGACACAGCCAGCAACACAAACTGGCGCAGCTTAAACAGAAACAGCAACACAGCAACACAGCAACACAGAAACTGGCGCAACTTAGACACAGCCAGCAACACAAACTGGCGCAGCTTAGACAGAAACAGCAACACAGCAACGTAAAAACTGGCGCAACTTAGACACAGCCAGCAACACAAACTGGCGCAGCTTAGACATAAACAGCAACACAGCAACATAAAAACTGGCGCAACTTAGACACAGCCAGCAACACAAACTGGCGCAGCTTAGACAGAAACAGCAACACAGCAACATAAAAACTGGCGCAACTTAGACACAACCAGCAACATTGGCGCCCATAGGGGATCCTAGTGACATTTCAGAATACGCAATCTAGCAACCAAAATTCAGCACCAATAACATCCAGGCAACATAACTACACAAAAACGCAACTTAGGAACGCAACACGGGCAGCCAAAATTAGGCGCCCTTGGCGCCCAGGCACAGGGAACTTGCGCCCATGGCGCCTCTGCGCTAGGACAGCAACACAGAAATGCATCATGCGCCCAGGAGGGCGCCCGGACAGCATCAAAACGCATGGCAATGGCAACAACAATGGCGCCCATGGCGCCTAAGACTTGAACAACGACGCAACCAATTTATCAAACACCTCATATACGACTATGGCAACATCAAAACATCACTTTCTTAATAACCACCATCAAAACACCCAATCTCTACAAGTCATCATCAATCAAAGTTTTCAATCAACATGGTTATATCTCAATTATCACTAATCAGACACTAAACAACATCCTAATGCGACGTAGATCCTACCCCACATACATCCCATCATATCCCTTATTATAAAGCAAGACCCACCCTTACCTTGGTTATGCCGAAGACGATGAGACCTCTACGAAGCACCGAAGTAACCACAGCAAAAGCTCCTTGCTCCTCTTCTCTCTTGCGCCGTACGCCCTTCTTCTCTCTTCTCATTCTCTTCGCAACTTTCTTCTCTCCCTTCTCTCTTCTCTCTTTTGCGATTTCTTTCTTTCTTTCTCTCCTCTCTATTTCGCGATCCCTTCCTTTCTTTTTCCTCTCCAATTTCGCGAATGAGATCCCTTCCCTAACCCTTGCTACATGCACCTAGGCCTAAGTCAATGGGCTTGGGCTTGGGCCAATCTTACCACCCCGGGATTACCGACACCACCCCCTTCAATTTGAATAAAAACAATATATTAATAATTTAATATAACAATAATAATGCAAAACTTAAATAATTTAATTAAATAATTAGTTAAATTATTTTGGGTGTTACAACTCTCCCCCACTTAGAAAGTTTCGTCCTCGAAATTCTCACCTGATTCAAACAGCTCTGGATAAGACTCCTTCATCTTACTCTCCAGCTCCCAAGTCATGCTCTCTCCAGCAGCTCCTAACCAAACCACTTTCGCCAAAGCAATCTCTTTCCCTCTCAGAACCTTCACTTCCCGATCTTCAATCCGCACAGGCATAGTCTCCACAGTGAGATTATCCCGTACCTCCACATCATCCATGTGAATCACATGAGATGGGTCTGGAACATACTTTCGAAGTTGCGACACGTGAAACACGTCATGCAAGTTCGAAAGATTAGGCGGCAAAGCCACCCTATAGGCAACATTTCCAACCCTCTCAGTAATTTGATACGGACCAATAAAACGAGGAGTGAGCTTCTTCGACTTCAAGGCACGCCCAACACCAGTCACCAGAGTGACTCTCAGAAATACATGCTCACCTGCTTGGAATTCTAAGTCCTTTCTTCGATTATCATGGTAGCTCTTTTGTCGGCTCTGCGACGCTTTCATTTTCTCACGGATCAACTTAACCTTCTCAGTAGTCTCGCGAACAATCTCTGGTCCAAGCACCACGCTCTCACCAGACTCATACCAACATAGTGGGGTTCTACACTTCCGACCATACAACGCCTCAAAAGGTGCCATCCCAATACTAGAATGGTAACTGTTGTTGTATGTGAATTCTATCAATGGAAGGTAGGAATCCCATGAACCTCCCTGCTCCAAGACACAGGCTCTCAACAAATCTTCCAGTGACTGAATTGTCCTCTCTAACTGACCATCTGTCTGAGGATGATAGGCTGAACTCAACCTCAACTTTGATCCCAACTTCTCATGCAAACTTCTCCAGAACTCTGAAGTAAACCTCGGGTCTCTGTCTGAAACAATACTCATAGGAACTCCGTGAAGCTTCACAACTTCCCGAATATAGATCTCTGCCAACCTAGGCACTGGATACGTGATATTAATAGGAACAAAATGGGACGACTTTGTTAACCTATCAACAATCACCCAAATGGCATCATACCCTTTCGCAGTACGAGGCAAACCCGTCACAAAATCCATAGCAATGCTGTCCCACTTCCACTCTGGGATATCCAATGGTTGCATCAACCCCGCAGGCTTCTGGTGCTCAACCTTTAACTTCTGACAAGTCAAACATGCATACACAAACCGTGCCACATCCCGCTTCATCCCCGGCCACCAAAACAGTTTCTTCAAATCCTGGTACATCTTTGTAGCCCCCGGATGAATACTCAACTTGCTTCTGTGACTCTCCTCTAGAATCACTCTCTTCATCTCAGCATCATCAGGAATACAGATTCTATCCCTGAATCTCAACACACCTTGGGAATCTAACTTGAAATCCCTATTCTCAGCTTGATCATTCACAACTATCAAGTCCACTAGTTTCACATCTGACTTCTGGGCTTCCCGGATACTAGCCAAAAAGTCGTTGCCAATCTTCAACATTCCCAATCTAACACTCTGCGGTGTTACTTCGCAAACTAAGCTCATATCTCGGAATTGCTCAATCAACTCCAACTCTTTAACCATCATTGCTGACATATGCAAGGTCTTTCGACTTAAAGCATCAGCCACGACATTAGCTTTGCCTGGGTGATAGTTCAAGCCGAAATCATAATCCTTCAACAATTCTAACCAACGTCTCTGTCTCATATTCAGCTCCTTCTGATCAAACAAGTACTTCAAGCTCTTATGGTCACTAAACACCTCAAATCTAGTACCATAAAGATAGTGCCTCCAAATCTTCAGCACGAACACAATCGCAGCTAGCTCCAAATCATGCGTAGGGTAGTTCTTCTCATGGGTCCTCAACTGTCTAGACGCATAAGCTACTACCTTACCATCTTGCATAAGCACACCTCCCAAACCCATTTTGGACGCATCACAATACACCACAAACGGTTGATCCGGAACGGGCAAAGTCAAAATAGGAGATGTTGTAATCTCTTCTTCAACTCATTGAAGTTCTCTTCACATCGAGCATCCCACACAAAAGCCTTTCCTTTACAAGTTAATTGAGTCAATGGAAGAGCCAACTTAGAGAATCCTTCAATAAACCTCCTATAATAACCAGCTAACCCCAAGAAGCTTCTAATCTCAGTAACTGACCTCGGGCTCTCCCATTGCAACACAGCATCTACCTTGGCTGGATCCACAGCAATACCATTACCAGAGATAATATGACCAAGGAAACTTACTTCATTCAGCTAGAACTCACACTTAGACAACTTTGCATACAGCTTCTTTTCTTTCAACACTTCTAGCACTAACCTCAAATGTTCTGCGTGCTCCTCTTCCGTCTTAGAATACACTAGAATGTCATCAATAAACACCACCACAAACCGATCCAATTAACTATGGAAAATACGATTCATGTATTCCATAAATACTCCCGGCGCGTTGGTAACACCGAACGGCATCACAAAATACTCATAGTGCCCATATCTAGTTCTGAAAGCTGTCTTCTGAATGTCTTCATCCTTCACCTTGATCTGGTGATAACCCGACCTCAAATCAATCTTGCTAAACACCTTAGCACCTACCAATTGGTCCATCAAATCATCAATCCTCGGGAGCGGATACTTGTTTTTAATTGTTACCTTGTTCAACTACCTATAATCAACACAGAGCCCCATACTTCCATCCTTCTTCTTTACCAACAACACCGGAGCTCCCCACGGTGACACACTTGGCCTTACGAATTTCTTCTCAAGCAGATCTTCTAGTTGCTTCTTCAATTCTGACAATTCTGATGCTGACATCCTGTGCGGTGCCATAGACACAGGCCTCGTACCAGGTACAAGATCAATAGCAAATTCAACTTCCCTCTCTGGCGGAACACTTGGAATCTCATCAGGGAACACTTCGGAAAATTCACACACCACCTGCAACCCTTCAATAATAGCTTGATTCTCAACAGACATAGAAGCTACTAGCGAGAATAATTGAACTCCTTCTTTCATCAACTTTCGCAACTGACTAGCGGATAACAGACCAGAATCATCAACTCCGAAACTCACCGACCTGTTACTACAATTAATATGAACATGGTTATGCTCTAACCAGTTCATACCCAAAATCACATCTAACTCGCTCAACGGCAAACAAACTAAGTCCACAACAAAGTCTCTGTCGAAGATCGACAAGGGACACTGAGAACATACTAGAGAAGTGGTTACCGACCCCTTAGCTGGAGTGTCGACTACCATTTCTCCATTCATAGCAGACAAAACAAGATTCAACTTCTCACAACATTCAGCAGCAATAAAACAGTGGGTAGCACCAGTATCAATAATAGATCTTAGAGGAGTACCATTAATGAGACACGTACCTCTAATAAGTCCATCACCCTCAGAAGACTCTTCACCCGCCAAGGCGAACACTTTCCCACTGAACCTTTCCTTCTTCGGCTTCGGACACTTAGCACTAATGTGTCCACCTTCACCACAGTTGAAACAGAGCATATCCTTACGCCCACACTCAGCTGCCAGATGACCATCCTTACCACATTTGAAACACTTCTTCGCATCGGTATTGCACGCGTTGCTTTTATGACCAGGCTTACCACATTTGTAACACACAATGTTAGCGGGAGCATCTCCCCCACTATTCCTTTTACCCTCAGTAGATCTCTGTTTACCCTTACCAGCAGAAATTTCATATGGTTTACTACGGCTCTGGAATTTACCCCTCTGCTCCTTCATAACCTTGAAATGAGCACTACTGTCTTCTTCAAAGATCCTACAACTGTCAATCAAATCAGAGAACACCCGGATCTTTTGGTACCCAATAGCTTTCTTAATGTCAGCCCTCAACCCATTCTCAAACTTGATACATTTGGAGAACTCAGAGTTAGCATTAGTGTAGTGAGGATAAAATTTGGCCAATTCAGTGAACTTGGCAGCATATTCTGTTACAGACATGTTTCCTTGCTTCAGCTCAAGGAACTCAATTTCCTTCTTGCCCCTGACATCTTCCGGAAAATATTTTCTTAAAAATTCCCTGCGGAACACAGCCCAAGTAATCTCTTCATTAGCAGTCTCCAACCTTTGTCTAACCTCCAACCACCAGTCATCAGCTTCCTCTGCCAGCATATGAGTACCATATCTGACCTTTTGAGCTTCATTACAATCCATGACACGGAAAATCCTTTCCACTTCCTTCAACCACGCTAGAGCACCATCAGGGTCATACTTGCCCTTAAAAGTAGGCGGCTTCTCCCTCTGAAAAGTGGCCAGACTGCGAGTTCCAGCATTTTCACCGTCATTCTGCTGGTTCCCAACAGCCTGCGCCATAGCTTGCAAAGCAGCAGCAAGAGCAGCGTCGTTTCTTCCAGCCATTTCAACTTAACACTGCAGCACACACAACAATTAGAACTAATCTAACAACTCTTAATTGTCAAAAGACACTAAGACTGGACAACATTGGCCGGACAGACCGAACTTTTGCTCTGATACCACTAATGTAACACCCCATTTCTACCCGGCAATTTAAATCATAAATATCAGAGTTTAACAATTATTTTTCGATTCATCCAAACGGGATGCTACATTCACTTCATTTAAACATCGACAATATAATAACAAATTCTCTTATAAATCAGTATAATACGTAACACATGGCAAGTGGGATGGAATCCTCAAAAATACATTAATTCAGTTCTCATAACAGAAACTTCAACATCTCGCAGCGGAATAGAAAAAAATCTCATAAAACAAATCATAGTCTCAACAATAACATAATATCCTCAGGAAAAATTATTCAACAGCCAAATAAACAAAACAAATAAAATCTAGCGCCCATCCCCTGAGTGTTACGTATCAGAGCATAAGACCGACTCAGAAATGAAGGAAGACAAGCCTTCACTCACGGTTACCTGTAGTAATGAACAACAAAGGGGTGAGTCTAAACCGTATAATAAAGTTTATGATAAGCAGTATGCCAGAGTAAAGAACTACATCAACCACAGCAATATATATACCTAACAGCTATTTAATATATACATATATATATAACAACTAAGATAGTATCACAAAATGGTATGGAGAATGCATGAAGTGCAACCCACAACGACGGGCATATGCATGTGGTACCAATCAACGTAAATTTGCCATTCGGGCGACCCACAACAACGGGTATATCAACAACAACAATTTGCCACAAGGGCACCCACAACGCGGGCATATGCATATGAGAGCATGAGACACCATGAACGATGCACCACAACACAATCAACACACAACACATTTATTTAGCATATCAACAACGTCATTATCAACCTTTGGCCATTAGACCCAACATCTTTAACAACATCGAATCATTTGGTCATTAGACCCATTGTCATTAACATCCACATAATTTTACAACATCGACAACCACAACCACTGGGGACAGCCATTTGAGGTGCCCAGAGACCATCATAAAATTAATAATTTTTATCTTAAAACAGACTTTAATTGTGGGCAACTGAATAAGCTTCACAACGCAATTTGAACCACTTAAAACAGACACTCGAGTCAAAAGTTATGACAAAAACAAACTAGGAACAAAACTGAGACACATGCTGAAAATGGCGCTCAGGCACTGGGCGCCTAGCAGGGAACAGCAACACACAAAACTGGCGCCGGAAAACTGGCGCAGGAAAACTGGCGCAACTTAGACACAACCAGCAACACAAAAACTGGCGCAACTTAGACACAGCCAGCAACACAAACTGGCGCAGCTTAGACAGAAACAGCAACACAGCAACACAAAAACTGGCGCAACTTAGACACAACCAGCAACATAGAAACTGGCGCAACTTAGACACAGCCAGCAACACAAACTGGCGCAGCTTAGACAGAAACAGCAACACAGCAACATAAAAACTGGCGCAACTTAGACACAGCCAGCAACACAAACTGGCGCAGCTTAGACAGAAACAGCAACACAGCAACAACAAAACTGGCGCAACTTAGACACAACCAGCAACATTGGCGCCCATAGGGGATCCTAGTGACATTTCAGAATACGCAATCTAGCAACCAAAATTCAGCACCAATAACATCCAGGCAACATAACTACACAAAAACGCAACTTAGGAACGCAACACGGGCAGCCAAAATTAGGCGCCCTTGGCGCCCAGGCACAGGGAACTTGCGCCCATGGCGCCTCTGCGCTAGGACAGCAACACAGAAATGCATCATGCGCCCAGGAGGGCGCCCGGACAGCATCAAAACGCATGGCAATGGCAACAACAATGGCGCCCATGGCGCCTAAAACTTGAACAACGACGCAACCAATTTATCAAACACCTCATATACGACTATGGCAACATCAAAACATCACTTTCTTAATAACCACCATCAAAACACCCAATCTCTACAAGTCATCATCAATCAAAGTTTTCAATCAACATGGTTATATCTCAATTATCACTAATCAGACACTAAACAACATCCTAATGCGACATAGATCCTACCCCACATACATCCCATCATATCCCTTATTATAAAGCAAGACCCACCCTTACCTTGGTTATGCCGAAGACGATGAGACCTCTACGAAGCACCAAAGTAACCACAGCAATAGCTCCTTGCTCCTCTTCTCTCTTGCGCCGTACGCCCTTATTCTCTCTTCTCACTCTCTTCGCAACTTTCTTCTCTCCCTTCTCTCTTCTCTCTTTTGCGATTTCTTTCTTTCTTTCTCTCCTCTCTATTTCGCGATCCCTTCCTTTCTTTTTCCTCTCCAATTTCGCGAATGAGTCCCCCTTCCCTAACCCTTGCTACATGCGCCTAGGCCTAAGTCAATGGGCTTGGGCATGGGCCAATCTTACCACCCCGGGATTACCAACACCACCCCCTTCAATTTGAATAAAAACAATATATTAATAATTTAATATAACAATAATAATGCAAAACTTAAATAATTTAATTAAATAATTTAATTAAATAATTAATTAAATTATTTTGGGTGTTATAGAAGAGGGGAAAGAAGAAAGGAGAGAAAGACTAGAACCGATTTACCCCTTTTTGTTTGACTCCGACCACCGTAGGTGGTGGCCATCCACACCGCCGGAGTCCACCCAAATGACCGGCTCTCCGAACGCACGAACCGTCCCCGTCGTAATACCGCCTCCCCTCGCCGTCCACGAAAACGAGCTAAAACACCACCTTTAAAACTCCGGCCACCGTCACCAACGTGAGCTCCTCCGGCATGGCCGCGAGGCCATTGCGTTCGCGTCTTCCCCCTCCCCCTTTTCTCTCACTCAAAGTCCGTCCTTCTCCCTCTCCCTTCACGATTTCCTTGTTTTTTTTTCTCTCTTTCTCTCTCCATGGCTGGAACTACTTCTTCTCTCTCTCTCTCTCTCTCTCTCTCTCTCTCTCTCTCTCTCTCTCTCTCTCTCTCTCTCTTTTAGAGCTGGATGCGGCGCCGTGAATTGTGGGAGGTGGAAGGAATTAGGTTTAGACGCCCACAAAGTTAGCCTTATATAGTTCTGTGGGATTTTATTTAATTAATTTGTTTTCCTTACCTTCAGTCTAAGTTTACGCCCAACCCATTTTTTTTAAGAAAAAAAAAAGAGCCCAGAAGTGGTGGACCTACAAGCTTGAAAGCCATACTGGGATACTGCTCACCCCTCTCGTTTTTTTTTTGTGTTATATTTCTTTCAAAAAAATTTCTTTTCCAAGTAAGAGAACCCATAAAAAAAAATAGAATGATAAAAAAAAAGGGTTCGACTGAGATGTACATCTTGTCAATCCCGGTTTAAGAGACTTTAGCCGTACGGCTTTGATCTTAAACCCCTTTCAAAAAATTAAAATCAATCAACACATAAATATTTTCTAAAAGAACTACGTAGCCTTTGATTCTCCGCACACGGAGATACGTAGGAGCGGGGCCTCCCCGTCAAGCTAAATTAATATTTTCCTAAATAATCAATTTTCTTTTCTTTAACACCTATTTTCTAAAAGAAATACAAAAAAAGGGATTGGCTGAGATGTGACATCTTGTCAATCCCGGTTTAAGAGACTTTAGCTGTACGACTTTGATCTTAAACCCCTTCAAAAAAAAAATCAACCAACCAACAAAAATTTTCGGAAAGAACGTGACTTTTGAGTTCCTCATTGCACCTGAGGATACGTAGGAGCGGGGCTTCCCCGTCAAGTCAAAACTAAATTTTTCTAAGCTAGTTCTTATTTTATTTCTTTGTAAATAACTAGTTTTTTTTACTAAATATTATTCTATTTTATTTTTGGGGTAAGACAAATAATTAAGTAATTTATTAATACTTGCACAAACAGATTTAGGGTAACTGTCTTAGGACAGATGTATTAGGGTGTAGTGAAATTAGGTTTTTGCCCTTCCCTTTGCATAACCGACTCTCGAATCCGACCTAGTTTACGCAGACAATAATTTTAAGGTAGGTTCTCAATTTTCCCTATTTAATAAATTGGGGGGCGACTCCCTGAAATAATCAATTTTTGAGCCGTCTGTGTCGGGATCCCGGTCACGACACGGCTTCTCTTCAGCAGGGACAAGTGCAATTGGCCAGAAGGCCGCCCGAGGCAGCAGGCTCAGTGGGTTTGCCGCAATGACCATCCTATGAATGTTCTGCCGCGGCTAACTGATAGCCCCGCAAGTGCACGGGTCGTATCGCGTAATAAAAGAGTATCGGTCCACAGGGAGAGCCTAAGTGAATACCAATTTAATTTTTCAAAGTTTGATTAACTGAAAAGAAAGTGTTTTTGGAAAGAAGGAATATTTTAGCAAAGTCTACTCACTCATGATCATTGTAGACAAAAGAAGAGAAAAGAAAATAAAAGAAGAAGACATAAAGTTAAATAGCGAGAAATAAAAGAAAGCGGTAAAGTGCAGAAATCATAAATAGCGGAATTGTAAATGACAGGAAAGTAAATTGCTTGAAAAGTAAATTGCCAGTAATTTACTTGACTTGCCAGTAATTTACTTGACTTGCCAGTAGTTTACTTGACTTGGAAATTTAAAGGGCAAAAAAGTAAATAACAAGGAAAATAAAAGAGCGGAAAAGTAAAGAGCGAGAAAGTAAAGAGCGAGAATTTAAATAGCAAAGAAAGTAAATGACTTGGAAAGTAAAAGGGCGAAAAAGTAAATAACAAGGAAAATAAAAGAGCGGAAAAGTAAAGAGCGAAAAATAAAGAGCGAGAAAGTAAAGAGCGAGAAATTAAAGGGCAATGAAAGTAAATGACTTGGAAAATAAATAGCAAGAATTTAAAGGGCAAGAAAGTAAATAAACAAGAATCATAAAAAGCATGAAGAGTAAATTGAAGTCATGAATAATTAGAGAGCCTTTGTCATTGATTTTCTAACAAAATTCAAGCTTTGGTACAAGTGAGGATCAAGCCTCTATTTATAGGAAAATATGAGGGGCAAAATGGTCCAAAAGAGGAAAAAGTGGCAAATCAAGTTGGCCAAGGTAGTCATCAAAGAGCCATCCTCAAGTGGACAATGCACATGAGCAAGTGGTCAAAGCACATGGTCATCAAAAAGTGGGCAAAAATATTCATCAACAAGTGGGCAAAATATCCAATTTTGGCTTGCACAGTCGAAATCTTGCCAGCAGAAGCAGGCACAGTCGAAATCTGGGAAGCAGAAGCAGTCGAAGTCGAATTCTGAGAGATCTTGGTCGAATTCTGAGAGATCCAGTCGAATTCTGACCTGCTGAGACAGATGCTGTTGAATTCTGGCCTGCTGAGACAGATGCTGTCGAATTCTGAGAGATCTTGGTCGAATTCTGAGAGATCTTGGTCGAATTCTGAGAGATCTTGGTCGAATTCTGAGAGATCCAGTCGAATTCTGACCTGCTGAGACTTTAAGCAGCCCAAATTGCTTCAAAATAAGACCTGAAGATAAAAAGTAAACATTTGCAGTAAAATAGAACAAAAATATAATTAAAATACTAAAAAGACTTAATAAAATAACTATTAAAAAGACTCTAAAAATAGACTTATCAAACTCCCCCACGCTTGAACCTTTGCTTGTCCTCAAGCAAAAACAGTGTAAATCTTTAGGCCGATTCTGAAGGAAAATTATTTTCATATCGAAACCTTAAGTGAACTGTGGGGCAATTCTAACACTTTGGTATGAGAGCTACTATTTTTGGGCTTCTTGTGGAATTGGGAGACAAATTTAAAGTATCAATACATAGAGAGGATATCAATGTCATCATAGAACTGGTTCCCCAACATTCTTAAGCTTGGGTCCTCCATTTACTATGACCGGGTCTCAAAGGAGGGTCTTTATACGTTGGGTATTCAAGCATTTTTCTTTTCTTTTTGATTTTATATGCTAACCATTTATTTTGACATTTAAAATGCACTAACTTTTGCATTTTTGAATTGGCTTTGCAAATATTTTTTTTTTTTTTTTTTGAATACCCCAACTCAGACGTTTTTCTCCAGTAACCGCGCATCCAGTGAATGTCACCAAGAGAACCAGGTTACTAGTTTCTTTTCAGTCCTTCTAATTGTATTAACAACTGAAAACAGTCTCAGTAGTGTGTGTGTGAAAAAGCCCTAGAAGTAGAAATCGAACCATGGTACAATTTTGTTGTTCCCAACCAGTCTACCTAGATGATTGCTTAATGAAAAATTGAAAAAATTATTTTTGTCCAGAAAAGGCTTATCTAAAACATACTTTAGGGTTCACAAAGTTTCGTGATGGAGGGAGCAGATACAACTCAAAGTACAAAAAGATAAAAACTTGGCAAAGCAATAAAGACATTCCTAATAAAAGTAATAAAATACCCCCCCATGCTTGGACTAGGCATTGTCCTCAATGATTTTTCAAATAAAACAAAAGGGGTTAAGGAGAGCTCACCTGGCTGTCTGGTTCAGGATACTCGGCCTTGGGGCATTTTATTTTTCAACAAATCGAAAAAATACATTAAGCCGTGGGTTGCCTCCCACGCAGCGCTCTTTTAACGTCACTAGCTTGACGGTCAAAAAGAATTTTTCAATTGGGATCATGTAGAACTAAACTAGTTCCTTTCTCAATTGGGTCACCAATTAAGTAATTTTTCAACCTTTGACCATTGACTTTAAACGATCCGGATTTCTCGCTCCAGATCTCTACAGATCCGAAGGGGTAAACCTTACGGATTTCAAAAGGACCGGTCCATCTTGACTTTAATTTTCCCGGAAAAATTTTTAGCCTGGAATTGAACAATAACACCAGGTCACCCTCCTTGAATTCTCTACGAATAATACGCTTATCATGCCAATTTTTTGTTCTTTCTTTGTAAAGTTTGGCATTCTCATAAGCATCCATTCGCAGTTCTTCCAATTCGTTTAGTTGGAGTTTTCTTTTTTCTCCGGCTAATTCCATGTTCAGGTTAAGGCGTTTAATTGCCCAGTAAGCTTTGTGCTCTAGCTCTACCGGAAGGTGGCAAGACTTCCCATAAATTAATTTGAAAGGAGTCATTCCTATGGGAGTCTTGTACGCAGTTCGATAAGCCCAGAGAGCATCGTCAAGCTTTACCGACCAGTCTTTCCTTGAAGTCGAAACAGTTTTTTCTAAAATACTTTTAATTTCTCTGTTCGATACCTCAACCTGACCGCTTGTTTGAGGGTGATAAGGCGTTGCAATTTTGTGCCTTACTCCAAACTTTTGCAGTAACATTTCAAAATGTTTTGAGATGAAATGGGATCCTCCGTCGCTTATGACAACACGAGGGACCCCGAATCTGGGAAAAATTATTTTTTTGAAAAGTTTTATGACTACCTTTGCATCGTTTGTAGGAGAAGCAATGGCTTCGATCCATTTTGACACATAGTCAACGGCTACCAGAATATATTGGTTTCCAAAAGAAGAAGGAAACGGTCCCATGAAATCGATACCCCAGACGTCGAAAATTTCAACCTCTAAGATATTATTCAAGGGCATTTCATTTCTTTTTGAAATATTTCCGGTGCGTTGACACTGGTCGCATTTAGAAATGAATTGATGCGCGTCTTTAAAAAGGGACGGCCAATAAAAACCAGATTGAAGAATTTTCGTAGCAGTTTTTGAAGAACTGGCATGGCCGCCATAGGAAGAAGAATGACAATGGTATAGAATATTACTTACCTCTTCTTCCGGAATGCATCTTCTGAACACCCCATCAGCTCCCCTTTTAAAAAGCAGTGGCTCGTCCCAGTAATACTGTTTGAGATCATGGAAGAATTTCTTCTTCCGCTGATAATTTAAATCTGGGGGGAGTACTCCTGCTGCAAGGTAGTTTACAAAATCTGCATACCATGGTGCTTCAGATTTGATCAATGAGAAGAGTTGATCATCCAGAAATGTATCATTAAGCGGCAACTCTTCTTCTTTTGTTCCTTGTAGACGGGACAAATGATCAGCCACAACATTTTCAACGCCTTTTTTATCCCTTATTTCAAGATCAAATTCTTGTAGGAGTAAAACCCATCGGATCAATCTCGGCTTGGCATCTTTTTTGTTTAACAAATATTTTATGGCCGAGTGATCAGTAAAAATGATGATTTTTGAACCTACCAGATATGATCGAAACTTATCGACGGCAAAAACTACCGCCAATAATTCTTTTTCAGTTGTGGCGTAATTCATTTGTGCCTCGTCTAAGGTCCTGCTTGCATAGTATATGGCATGCAATTTTTTTTCTTTTCTTTGTCCCAGGACTGCCCCAACTGCATAGTTGCTTGCATCGCACATTATTTCAAACGGAAGATTCCAGTCTGGTGGCTGTATGATCGGGGCAGTAACTAAAGCCTTTTTCAACCTGTTAAAAGCTTCAAGACAAAGATCGTTAAAAATAAATGCTGCATCCTTAAGGAGCAGACTTGTCATAGGTTTTGAAATTTTTGAGAAGTCTTTTATGAACCGACGGTAGAAACCCGCATGGCCTAAAAAGCTTCTTACCTCTTTTACTGTGGTGGGAGGTAGCATTTTTTCAATCACTTCAATTTTTGCACGGTCTACCTCAATACCTCTGTGAGAAATTAAGTGCCCTAGGACAATTCCTTCATTAACCATGAAATGACACTTTTCCCAGTTTAGAACCAGGTTTACCTTTTCACATCTCTCTAAGACTTTTTCCAGATTGGCTAAACAGTTTTCAAAATTTGACCCATGGACGGAAAAATCATCCATAAACACTTCCATTATGTTTTCAACAAAGTCTGAGAATATGGACATCATACACCTTTGAAAGGTAGCGGGAGCATTACATAGACCAAAGGGCATCCTTCTATAGGCATAAGTGCCAAAAGGACATGTGAAAGTTGTTTTTTCTTGGTCGCTAGGGTGGATGGGAATTTGGAAAAATCCCGAATAACCATCCAAATAGCAGAAATGTGAGTGCCGCGCTAACCTTTATAGCATTTGATCAATGAACGGGAGAGGGAAGTGATCTTTCCGGGTAGCTTTGTTAAGCTTTCTGTAATCAATACACATTCTCCATCCCGTGATTGTCCTTGTGGAAATGCATTCATCCTTTTCATTTTTAATAACTGTTAAGCCTCCCTTCTTAGGTACTACTTGAACAGGACTAACCCACTTACTATCGGAAATAGGATAAATTATCCCAGCATCAAGGAGTTTTAAAACTTCTTTTTTTACAACCTCTTTCATGTTTGGGTTTAATCTTCTTTGATGCTCGATAGAAGGTTTATAGTCCTCTTCCAGTAGTATTCTGTGTATGCATATTGACGGATTTATTCCCTTAATGTCCTCAATAGTATACCCTATGGCTTTGGGATACTTCTTGAGAACATTAAGTAATTTTTCAGTCTCTGGTTGTTTCAAATTTGCATTTACAATTACCGGAAAAGTAGAATTAGGGCCAAGAAACTCATACCTGAGAGATGATGGTAAGGGCTTCAGTTCTACTTTTGGTGTTTCTTTTGGGAGAGGTCGAGGTTTCTCCTCACCCAAGGTTTCGGTACCCAATTCTTTTGATGGTGGATTTTCATCCAAAAGTTTTATGTAGAATTGGGTTTCCCCTGCTGCATTTGTATTTGTGTTGCCTAAAAGGCAATCTTCCAGACTATCTCGTGAAGATGATGCTAAAGAGCATTCTTGCACACAATAGTCTACAATGTCAATCCTGCAGCATGAGTCTTTTACAGATGGACTTTTCATGAAGTTTGAAACTTCAAACTCAACCTTTTCATCCCCCACATTAAAAACCAACTTACCGTTTTTAACGTCAATTATTGCCCCTGCAGTAGCTAAAAAGGGCCTCCCCAGAAGAATAGGAATTTGGGAGTCTTCTTCAATTTCCATTACAACAAAGTCCACCGGTATAAAAGTTTGCCCTACCTTGATAGGGATATCCTCTAAGATTCCAGTGGGGTATTTAACGGAACGATCTGCCAACTGTATTGTCATTTTTGTGGGTTTGAGTTCGCCTATCCCTAGTCCATTGCAAAGAGAAAGGGGCATCAAACTTACACTGGCTCCTAGATCGCACATCGCTCTGTTTATAGTTTCACTTCCAATCACACAAGGTATGGAAAAACTACCTGGATCTTTGAGTTTTTGTGGCAGCTTGTTTTGGATAATTGCACTACATTCCTCCGTTAATGCAATTGTCTCATAGTCGTCTATTTTTCTTTTCTTGGACAAAATTTCTTTCAAAAATTTAGAATAAGACGGCATTTGAGACAATGCATCAGTGAAAGGAACGTTGATGTAAAGCTTTTTAAGCAAGTCGACAAACCTTTTGAATTGCTCGTCAATTTTGCTTTTTGCAAATTTTTGGGGGAAAGGAATGGGTGGTTTGTATGGTGGAGGGGGGATGTGTGGTTCTTCTCTTTCTTTTTCTGGTTCTTTCCCTTTTTCTTTCTCTTCTAGCTCACCTGGTAAATTATGTTTTTCACTCACAGTTTTTTCTTGGTTTGCTCTTGGTTCCTCTAATTGTTTTCCGTTTCTAAGGGTGACGACATTTATTTGGCCTTTTGGATTTTGTTCTGGTTGCCCAGGAAATACCCCTGAAGTTTTAGAGGATGAAGCTACCTGTGTTGCCACTTGAGTTATTTGATTTTCAAGCATTTTATTATGAGTGGAAATAGAGTCGACTTTTGATACTAATTTGATAAGTGTGTCATTCAAATAACCAGTTTGATTTTTGAATTCTTCATTTTGTTTTGTTTGAGATGACACAAATTTTTCCATTAAAAATTCCAAGTTCGACTTTTGCGGGTTGTTTTGTGGGTTGTTAAAAACCCTTTGATTTTGAAAGACAGGAGGTGGTCTAGGTGCTGGATTGGGTGGAGGATTTTTATAAGAAAAATTTGGATGATTCCTCCACCCAGGATTATAAGTATTTGAAAACGGATCTTCCTTTTGAGCATAATTAATATGCTCGTTTCCAGCACTAGATGCCTCAAGCTGGCATTCAGCTCCAATATGGCCAACAACCCCACATAATTCACATGGTGGAGTAATAGGAGAAGAAGTTTGTGAGACGACACTTACATTTAATTTTTCAAATTTTTGAAAAAGTGCGTCCACTTTTGAGGTAAGATGATCAACAACAGATATTTCATACTTACCCGGCTCTTTTGATGTGGCTGGCTTATTCGTTATGGCTCGCTCACTTGTCCACTGACAATGGTTTTGAGCCATATCTTCAACGAGTGCATAGGCTTCGGTAAAATTTTTGTTCATTAAAGCTCCACCTGCAGCTGCATCAACAGTCATCCTTGTTGCATATTGTAATCCATTATAAAAAGTGTGAACAACAAGCCATTTCTCTAGTCCATGATGGGGGCATAGCCTTAACATTTCTTTGAAACGTTCCCAAGCATCATAAAGAGATTCCCCGTCGTTTTGAGAAAATCGAGTAATTTGATTTCTCATTTGAGCTGTCTTACTCGGGGGAAAGAATTTAGTAAGAAAAGCTTGTTTCAGCTGGTTCCAGTTGGTAATGGATTCCGAAGGCAAAGAATGTAGCCATGCTCTAGCTCTATCCCTTAATGAAAAAGGGAAGAGTTTTAGTCTTATGGCATCCGGACGTACCCCGTTTAATTTGAGAGTTCCACAGTATTCAAGAAAAATTGAAATATGAAGATTTGGGTCCTCCGTGGGAGAACCAGAAAATTGGTTTTGTTGTACCATCGAAAGTAGAGATGTTTTGAGTTCAAAATCATTTGCTTCTACATTTGGATGTACAATGGCAGCCGATGGCTCTGCTGAAGGTGTTGCGTACTCTTTGAGAGCACGATTTTCATTAGCCGCCATTTGGTTATCGGGAATTTCTCTCCTCCTTCTATGTAAGAACCTTTCGATTTCGGGAATTTGTTGAACAGTTTCTCCGAAACTTCTGGTTCTTCGCATTCGAGGGACAAGAGAAAAAAAAAGTAAAAATAAAGAAAATAAAATTTCAGTCTAACCGGTTTCGAAAAACTTAATCAATATCACTGCCTCCCCGGCAACGGCGCCAAAAACTTGATAGCCCCGCAAGTGCACGGGTCGTATCGCGTAATAAAAGAGTATCGGTCCACAGGGAGAGCCTAAGTGAATACCAATTTAATTTTTCAAAGTTTGATTAACTGAAAAGAAAGTGTTTTTGGAAAGAAGGAATATTTTAGCAAAGTCTACTCACTCATGATCATTGTAGACAAAAGAAGAGAAAAGAAAATAAAAGAAGAAGACATAAAGTTAAATAGCGAGAAATAAAAGAAAGCGGTAAAGTGCAGAAATCATAAATAGCGGAATTGTAAATGACAGGAAAGTAAATTGCTTGAAAAGTAAATTGCCAGTAATTTACTTGACTTGCCAGTAATTTACTTGACTTGCCAGTAGTTTACTTGACTTGGAAATTTAAAGGGCAAAAAAGTAAATAACAAGGAAAATAAAAGAGCGGAAAAGTAAAGAGCGAGAAAGTAAAGAGCGAGAATTTAAATAGCAAAGAAAGTAAATGACTTGGAAAGTAAAAGGGCGAAAAAGTAAATAACAAGGAAAATAAAAGAGCGGAAAAGTAAAGAGCGAAAAATAAAGAGCGAGAAAGTAAAGAGCGAGAAATTAAAGGGCAATGAAAGTAAATGACTTGGAAAATAAATAGCAAGAATTTAAAGGGCAAGAAAGTAAATAAACAAGAATCATAAAAAGCATGAAGAGTAAATTGAAGTCATGAATAATTAGAGAGCCTTTGTCATTGATTTTCTAACAAAATTCAAGCTTTGGTACAAGTGAGGATCAAGCCTCTATTTATAGGAAAGTATGAGGGGCAAAATGGTCCAAAAGAGGAAAAAGTGGCAAATCAAGTTGGCCAAGGTAGTCATCAAAGAGCCATCCTCAAGTGGACAATGCACATGAGCAAGTGGTCAAAGCACATGGTCATCAAAAAGTGGGCAAAAATATTCATCAACAAGTGGGCAAAATATCCAATTTTGGCTTGCACAGTCGAAATCTTGCCAGCAGAAGCAGGCACAGTCGAAATCTGGGAAGCAGAAGCAGTCGAAGTCGAATTCTGAGAGATCTTGGTCGAATTCTGAGAGATCCAGTCGAATTCTGACCTGCTGAGACAGATGCTGTTGAATTCTGGCCTGCTGAGACAGATGCTGTCGAATTCTGAGAGATCTTGGTCGAATTCTGAGAGATCTTGGTCGAATTCTGAGAGATCTTGGTCGAATTCTGAGAGATCCAGTCGAATTCTGACCTGCTGAGACTTTAAGCAGCCCAAATTGCTTCAAAATAAGACCTGAAGATAAAAAGTAAACATTTGCAGTAAAATAGAACAAAAATATAATTAAAATACTAAAAAGACTTAATAAAATAACTATTAAAAAGACTCTAAAAATAGACTTATCACTAACTACCCGGCCTACGCAGGGGGCAATCCTTCGCCCCAGAATCAGGGAATGGCATGATCAGTGGGTATTGCCCGAGTCAGCAGTAATTGGCCCAGAACCCACTTAGCTCGACAAGCCTACCTCCTAGTCAGCTGTACCCCGGAGCACTCAGTACCTACCCGGCGGGTTCCTATATACAGACACAGATGGGTGTTGCCCCGGGCGAGCAGCCATGGAATCAACTTCCACCTCACCGAGGCATGCAAGCATTTGTACCAGGAACTGACCTTGTTAACCTGGCCCAAGTAGTGTCTGGGCAGCCATGGACAGACGCTCCACCTCAGGTACCACCACAGCCAGGGGATCAGGGTCCCCCAGATACACTGTGGCGACCAACACCTCCACCTGAAAGACCATCGGGGCCCCAACTCCTGGATCTTAATTTGATAGCTGACACCATCGAGAAGTTCTTCGGTGTCCAATTGAAACAGCTCGACGGGCCAATATACAGGAAGCCTTACCCCGAGTGGGTGGACAGATTGGTGCCTCTGGCCAGAGGATTTAAAACCCCTGACTTTGCGACATTCTCCGGGGATGATGGTAAGTCTACTATGGAGCACGTCGGTCGATTCACAGCCCAATGTGGGGAAGGAAACCAAAATGAGTTCCATAAGTTGCAGTTGTTCCCTTTGTCTTTGACAGGGACTGCCTTCTCATGGTATTCTTCTCTCCCACCTAATTCTATACAGACCTGGGCAGACATGGAAAGGTTCTTCCATGACAGATTTTATTGGCCATAGCTCGAAGTTACGGCTGCCGATCTCATGAATTTATGGCAGAAGGTGGATGAGGTTGTGACGGACTTCATTGAAAGATTCGGAAAGATGGCCGGAAAGTGCTCATTACCCTTTCCAGAATCACAACTTACTTTCATGGCCATCTCTAGAATGCACCCGCAATTGATGGAAAAGCTTTTAGTGACCTCAGTGGCTTGGTTTCCAGGGCAATACAGATTGAACAATTCATACAAGAGAGAGAAAGGAAGAGAGCTACTAGGGGTCGAGGGCCTCAGATGGTATCAGTTGTTGATGCGGCCGAGGACTCAGATTATGATGAATCAGTCGATTACACGGCAGACATCCTGGTGGCTGAGATAGTCAAAGGTAAAACATACCTCTGTCCTACTCTTAAACCTGCCAAGGGAAAGGCGAAGGACGAGGCAGAAAACAAAGTTGAGTACTCCTTTGACATCTCTAAGGCCGATCAAATATTTGATTATCTCTTCAAAGATAAACAGATTAAGCTCATCGACGGCCATAAGATACCCCCTCCTGAAGAAATAAAAGGGAAGAGGTACTGCAAGTGGCACAATTCATTCAATCATGCTACTTCGAATTGCATTATCTTCCGCCGAGCCATTCAAGAGGCCATAAAGAAGGGAAGGTTCAGAATGGCCGACAAGAGGACACAAGAGATGAGTATTGACACCGATCCTTTCCCCAATATGAACATTGGCATGGTCTCCTTTTCAGGGAACGACCGAGGGAAAGGAAAGAAGAAGTACATATGGGTTCCCAAGCAGGAGGCTCCCTCAGAAAAGAAGGTATTTGTCTTCGACCGATTGGGGTCACCCCCTAGAGGATCTACGGTGGCAGATCGTATGGAACTGTTGCAAGAAAAGTTGCAACTGGGGGGACCGAGACAGCCTCAAGGAACCTAAAAGAAATTCCCAAAGCCAGGGAAGCTTGTTCAGGATCTCAGAGAATTACATCTATCCAAGCTTAACCCTGGGAGTAATTCTGGGAGAAGCGTACCTCAGACCAGGGATGTGAGAGAAAGACTCCAGCGTGTCTCACCTGGGGGGAATGATAGGCCAGTCAATGATCCCATTGGGCAAACCATCATGCCAAACCTAGGCAAAGAATCTCATCCCAAAAAGGAAAGAATGGCAGCGAAGGTCACCGAGGCCCAAGGCTCGACATCAGTGGATATTACTGTACTGAACGACCGTGAATTAAGGGCTGTCAGAACGGTGAAACCACCATAAGAAGTGCCACAAGGCCAATGGATGACGCAGGCTGCAGTGGAAACACCGTCCCCGGAGGTTGCCTCCAAATCTCGTTCACGGAAGAGGAGGCAACAAAGGGCGATATAATAGAATGAGGGAGACGCTTCAGATGCTCACCTTGGCCAGAGAAAGGAATGCCCTGACCATCCCCGCAGCCACTGTGGCTACGGCTTTGGAACATGCCTTCCCAAAATCGGCCGAGGAAACAGCTCCAGAGCAGCAAACCCCCGACGTAAATGGCCCTAGTGCACCCACTAAAACGACAGAAGCATCCAATGTCGTGATAGGGATGATGGATGCACCTCATAGCCCGCTGACTAAGGCGGTGATAGAATACATGTATGGGCCTTCCACCAAAAAATTCGATTCCCTCTTTTTTTTAACAAAAAATTATTTCCCTCATTTATTTTAACAAAATTCCGTTCCCTCTATTTCCCACTACCCTCTTTTTCCTCAAAAAAAAAAATAGTTTCCAGTACTCGTTTTCTACGCTTCCCTCACCAAGTCCAAAACCCACTCTCGTTTTCTACGCTTCCCTCATCAGAACCTTTCACTCACCAAAACTTCACCCTTGCCACTCACGTCCACCACTCACCACAACCCTCACCACCACTCACCATTCACCACCGCCACAACCCTCACCACCTCTTTTCGATTTCTTCATAGTTTCTTCTCATTTGGAGGGAGATCGATGTTGTGCTTGAATAAACTCTAGGTAAATTTCTGTTCGATTTCTTCACTCTATTCCTTTCCATTTCTTCATAGCTTCTTCTGATTTGGAGGGAGTTTGATGTTGTGCTTGAATAAACCCCTAAATCTCATCTCTGAACTCGTGGCTCCATCTATTTAGGAACTCATCGGAGAGGAACTCTTCGTAGAGGAACTCGTGGCTCAGTTTTAGGTGAGTAATCGTCATTGTCTTCCTTGTCTTGCATCAATCTCTCTCCCCTGATCATTCTACTAATCGTTCTTTGAATGATGGGTAATTATTGTGTTCCACTCTTCTTTTTCTAGGTTTTCATTCACGCCATTGATAAAAGATTGGGTAATCCCTTTTCTCTTCTCGTTTTTGAGTTTATTTGATTTGATTCGTTCTGTTTTAGGTTTGAGTTGAAAATTTACATTTATTGCTTTCTTTACTTTCCTATGAAAACAAAATTAGGATAGTTTGGAATTATTTTGTTAATTACATGCAATTTGTATTTGGTTTTAGTTTCAATGTAGGATTAAAGTAATGATAATGTTATTTGCTATCAGTGTCTCTTATGATTGTGATGTACAGGCATTGCGAAGTCGCTGCCGACAAGCCTTTTGGTCTATGCGGCGACATTTCATCTTTGTGGCTGGCATCTTTGACATAGAGCTAAGGATTCTAGTAGATGGTATAGTGGATATTCAGGCTGATGCAAGAGGGATAACACCATAGGAGATCAAAAAAGAGATTTGATTAGGTGGCTACCAGGGCAAACAAAGAATGCAGAATTTGCACAGTATTCAGGTTATGTGAATGTGAATGAGGAACGTGGAAGGGCATTGTTTTACTTGTTAGTTGAAGCACCACTGAGTCGTAAACCCAGTTCAGGACCACTAGTGTCATGGCTTAATGGTGGTTCTGGTTGTTCTTCTATTGCTTATGGTGCATCTGAAGAAATTGGTCCTTTTCATATTAGGCCTGATGGCAAGTTACTTTACTTTAATCCTTATGCTTGGAATAATTGCAAGTCAATTTCACATCACCAATGCTTGTGTCATGGCTAGTTTTTGTTTGTTTTAGCAATGAGATTTGAAATGTTAATATGCATCTGGGATCTGTGTTTTCTGACTTGTTAATTGGTTTGAAAGATTTCCACAGTATAAGCATAGAGAATTCTATATTGCTGGGAAAGTTATGCAGGTGAATCTATATTTGATAATTGATTTTTCAGTTTTCTACTTTGGTGTCATAATTATTATCAATTGAATGCTTTTCATAGTGAAGAGTTATTCAATTTCTCAAAAAAAAAAACTTTTCAGGTCATTATGTTCCACTTCCACCATTGGCTAATATTTGTTTACCAAAGAAATAAAGGAGTCAATAATCCAGCTATGAATTTTAAGGGATTTACGGTAAGATTGTAAGATTCATGGAAAACTGTTACTGCTTTAAGCTTTTATGTTCTTATAATTCTCTAATAGGTTTGATTTTTCAATGATTGGTGTCACAGGTGGGAAATGGTGTTATAGATGATTATCATGATTATGTTGGGGCATTTGAGTGCACATCTAGTCCTTGTGCTTACATATTTACTTGATGAGGAAGTGAAAGGTGCTTTCAGGGAGAAGATTCTGAGCGTAGGTGATCATATTCTACACATGTAAGTAATTTTATATGAAGTTATTCACTCTTTTTGTCTTAAATAATACTATACAAGTTAACAACTAGACAAAAGACTGAAGACGGCATCTCCGTATCTTAACATAATCTAAAGTGAATGATGGCAGCTGAGAAATTTTATGGATTGAATGGAAATTTGCATCACTTTATTGATTGGCTAAATTGGAAAATAAACAGGTACGCCCTCTTTCTGTTTTCAAAGGAGCATGAAGAATTGGTGGGCATATATGCTTCTCAGCTTGCACGTCACCGTTGCATAGACCTTTTTTGTTCACATGATGGAACTTAGGCTGCACAGCAGGTATCCTTGGTTCTCTCCTTCCGGCTGTCCTTTTTTAATACAATAAAAAAAAATCACGCGACTCTATCTGATGGGGGATCTAATCAAGTTTTTATTGATGTGATTGTAATCTCTCTACGACGGACCTCATGGTTAATCTCCTATTAAGATCTTTCGCAATCGAGAGAAAATGAATAAGCTTAGGTTGGGAATCTTCTATTTCCATTGTTGTTTTGTAACTAACTACTATGTTGTTTGTTTAATTCAACAGCGTACATGTCAAATACAATATATTCCTTTCTGCTATGGAATATTTACCATTTTCTTCTTTGGGTGAATCTAGGGCAGTTTTGAAGACATTATTGAGAGGTACTAGGCTTTATTTATAATCTATGAAATTTTCCTCAAAAAATGTTCATGTACATATGAAGCATTTGCATTTCAAAACAAAATCTATTTGGAACAAAGTTTTGTTGAGATCTTGAGAGATCAAGGTTGGCAAATATGATGACCTGTCAGACGTTGCAGAACAGTACAGACTGCAGAGTCTACAAAAAGCTAAAACCATCTGGTGGCTTTGCTTCACACCACCATCAACTATTACTGAAGTCAATAATGTTAGTAAAAAACTTCTCATTTGAAGAAAATATAATGGAGCTTCTCAGGGCACCTTTCATGCAGATGTACAAGCAAATGAGGAAGATCTGTTCTAGGTTTTATATTTTCTTCAAGTAGTGAAACCTGAATTCTCAGGGCATCTTTAATGTAATGAATTGTTTTTTATTGTGATGAAGAATTTAACGTAAATCTATTGTTTATTATTGTTTTAAAAATTATTTTTCTTACCATGGGCATGTTAGCAATTAAATTAGTGCAAAACAATTGAATAAGTTGATTAAATCAATCATAGTCGTTAAATCATTTGCTAAAAATTTGTCGCGCCAAGATCAATAGTTACTAACTTGATGTCAAATTTGGACTTGTTAAATTCATCTCTTTATTTTGTTGCTATATTAGTTGCTAAATGTAGTTGCTAAATTAGTCTAAAATTAGTCTATAAATCGGTCACTAAATCGGTCACTAAATTTGGTACTAAATTGGTCGCTAAATCGGTCACAAAATTGGTTGCTAAAACGGTCACTAAATCGGTCACTAAAATCGGTCACTAAATCGGTCACTAAAATCGGTCACTAAATCGGTCACTAAAATCGGTCACTAAATCGGTCACTAAAATCGGTCACTAAATCGGTCACTAAAATCGGTCACTAAATCGGTCACTACAATTGGTCACTACATCGGTTGCTAAAATTTTGGTCACAAAATCGGTCGCTACAGTTAGCGACCAGTGATATAGCGACTGATTTTTTTTGGTCGCCAATTCAGTCACTAAACATTGTAGTGACCGATTTTTCCAATATAGTGACCGAAAAATCGGTCACTAAATAACGTTTTTTTTGTAGTGAAAGCCACTGCACCATCACAACAGAGTTATTGAGAAGAAGAAGAAGAAAATGCCCCCAAACACCCAACACAACAATCAGAACAACTCCCAACCCCCAAACACCCACCAACACAACTAAGAAGAAAAACGTGAAGACCACCATGGTACCAGAGCTCCACCTCTTCACCGTCTTTGATCTGTGCTGCAGTCACTCCGAATCGCCATATTAGAACCACTAGGAGCTTCCCTCTCTTGCTATTCTGTTCATACCCCATTTACAAAGAGAGAGAAACTGTAACACCCTAATATTTCTAACAAGTAGAAATACTAAAATGCACAACTTAGTATACATCAGAGTAAAATTCCTGTATTTGGATATTGAACAAAATTAAAAACTTGATATAACTCATCAAGTGATCAATCTTATTCCCTATTATTCAATATCAAAAACAGCAATAGCGGAAACGATTTACAACTTCTAATACGTCTACAAGTCAAAATATCGAAATTACATTAAAACTAGGGAATAACATGAGCGATAAAACTAAGACTCCTCGATCTTCATGGACTTCATCACAAGCACTGTCTAACTGTGCTCCTCAACTTCTGCTGTTCCCTGTTTCTCTGTAAAAACCACAACATATAAAGGGTGAGATTACAAATCTCAGTGAATCCTATCGAGACCCCTTACTATACACTCTCGGTTCAATTATGAATTCTTATTCATATCGTAGTTTAGTTTATAAACCACGTGCTTTTCTAATCTCTGGTAGTTTAATTTATAAACTACGTTTCACTAACTTAGCACGACACCGACTGCCAACTTGCTAATCCCGGTAAACCGCACCCCTTAATCTTAAGTACAACATCGACTGCCAACTTGCTAATCCCGATGAATCGCGTACTTAACTTTAAGTATAACACCGACTGCCAACTTGTTAATCCTGGTGAATCACATACTTAAATTCTAATATAACACCGACTGCCAACTTGCTAATCCGGGTGAATCATACACTTAATCTTAATTACATCACCGACTGCCAACTTGCTAATCTTGGTGAACTGCACCCCTTAATCTTAAGTACAACATCGACTGCCAACTTGCTAATCCCGATGAATCACGTACTTAACTTTAAGTATAACACCGACTGTCAACTTGCTAATCCCGGTGAATCGTACACTTAACCTCATTAGGTCGCCACCTATACTCGATGTAATTTATACATCGTTAACCTCAAACATTCTTAGATGGAATATATAATCATCCCATTTCAGTAATACAATGTTAAATTGAACATATAGTTCATTTTATTTCCAATGATACATGTCCTCACACGTGTACTATGACAATCTTACTTAAAATTTAAGAAAACCTTTAACATATCAAACGACGTCGAAAAATTGCAAAAGACCACTTGTTGGAAAGCTACGGATGTCTAGTTTCTGAATAAATTATTGGTTTTGCAAAATAATGATCCAATTAGTACAGTTTTCAAAAATAGACAAAGTGGTTCCTAGATTGGACAGAATCTGTCTCCTGACTTCTAGCACTTCTAAAATGACCAAAACTCAACCAATTAATCTGAAACTTGAGCCTAACCATAGAAAATTGTGTCTAGTTTTCAACGAAATAAGAATCGTTCAAAAATGAGTTCAATTGAGAGCACAATACCCAAAACACTGAACCTATACCTAGTTTAACTTCAGAAATTTGACCTAACCTGGGATACTCATAGCTCGAGCTACACAATTCCATATCCAACCAAAATCATTCCAAAATGACCAAACTTAAGTTTAGTTTCTAACAAAACAAACCCCATAATTTTTGGACTAACAAAAAGTTCCCAGTTTCAAAAATACAGTACCTATGTCCAGAATGCTTCCAGAATGTTACCCTATCTTGTGAAACTTATAATTTGAGCTAGAAAACTCCAATTTTGATGAAACCAGTGCCAAATTAAAGAGCCTTAAGTCTAGTTTTCAAAAATATAGTACACAAAATTTTGTGATTACCAGAACTCACGCAACAGCCAAAATACTGAACATACATCCAGAAATTTTCCAATAGTGAAATCTCTTCATCAATTTTTCATATTTTTCAGCAAACAGCAATCAGAAAAACACATAATACTCCATAGTTTCGAAATTACGGTTTTTAAAGAAACGAAAGCACAACGACTCGATTCAGAATACATGCAATCATATATTCGAAAAACAAATCCCTAAGCGAGTATAGAACTCACCTCATTGTGATGAAATCACAAACGACCACAACCAACGGCAACAAGTGCAGGCTTCAATCAACACGAACTACACGAAACACTTTCTAATTCGTACTCAATCTTCCCGAACGGCTCCAATCGCCATCCTTACCCCTTGATCTTCACTCCAGAGCTCCCGAACTGTAGGTTCCTATTACATCCACAGAATGACGCCCCAGCTCCTACCATAACACACTCGAGAGTTGGGATTTAGGTGCTAATGAAATCTTTTCAAAATTCTATTTTTCAACAATAGTGAGCAGTTTTACATCATGCATATCTGACTCAATACTTCACCAAATTCACCAATTCAAAGGTCTATTATGAAGGAAATTTTGTCTAGTTTCTATTGGTGTAGGTTTCAAATTGATACCCTAGGTATTTAGTGAGATATGGTTAGAACAATACAGCTAGGTCCAAACTGCCACGATTTCACAATGCTAACTTGTCTGTTTAATTTATCCTTCAATACTCAATGAAGTTAAATGGTTCTTGTGCGAAAAATGAAGGATTTCGTGTCTAGTTTCTAAAGAAACAAAAATGAACTTAAACGGAGGTCTGTACAGTGAGTTACGAAGGAAATACCAAATGGTGTCAAAACTGTTTTCTGCAGAACTTGTAGTGTGAGTTGATTTCTTCAACTCCACCACCAAGGATCACGAATATAGCTCCAAAATGTTCCAATCACGACCCCCCAACAGCTCCTAATTCGAAATCCAACCACTCCTAACACTTCTAAACTCTTCAGATGCGAATGTGGTTCACAAAATACATCAATGTTGCTCCAAACTCAACATGCAAGACTTGGAGCTTCCAATTTTGGCGGTTTGAGCTTGAAGATTTGAAAATGGTAAAATGAGATTGGTGGAGAAGTAGAGGATGATTCTGGTGTCATTAGCTAGAGAGTGAAGAGCTGATTATAATGGTGTGAAAAGGAAGGACATGCATTCAGAATTTTGGCTCCCTCCCTTTCTCATCTCTTCCTACGCCCTCTCCCTCTCTCAAGCTCCATTTCTTTCTTTTCTCCATTCTGTTTCAGCAACTACGAGTGTGGGAGTGAGTGGCATTAAAGTGGTCAGCTGAAGGTTTAATAGGTGGGGAAAGGACAAAATTACCATTTCTCTCTAATCACTTATTTAAACTATTTCTTTCAATAATCACTCATCAATTACTAGACATACATACTTACTAATTAATTAATTGTCTCATATTATTAGACATGCCATTTCATCTAGGTTAGCTAATCATTTAGTTCTAACCGCTCACTAGACAAAATGACCATTTTGCCCTTTAAACTATAATTTCTACTTAAACCTCAAATCTAATCAAATAATACACAATAATTCATGATTAAAGAAATAGTGCATGTAAATCATATAATTGAGCAATTTAACTTTGCTTTCTTGACATAAACTTAGCCATGACTCGACTTATCATTTAATTGACGATAAATCGCAAGTTAATTTCGTTATGTGAAATTAACCGAACTAGGGATGTTACAGAAACAATGGTGAGAGACCGGCGAGAGAGAGAGAGAGAGAGAGAGAGAGAGAGAGAGAGAGAGAGAGAGAGAGAGAGAGAGAGAGAGAGAGTGAGAGAGAGAGAGGGAGAGAGAGACCGACGAGAGAGGGAGGGGGCAGTGGTGAGAGAAAGAAACCATTTGCAGAGAGAAAGAGAAATCGGCGATGGGAAGAGAGCAGAAGGGAATAACATCAGCGCATTTTGAAGAGAGAGCAGAAAAGAAGAGAGAGCTGAGACAAACACTAATTAATTTTGGATTTCATTAATTCATCCATGTCACTATTTTTAAAATTAAAAGAAATTTAAAAGTAACGACTTGGCAAGCCAAATGACAATTTTGTTAGACAACTCAGCAAACCACTAACAGATACTTAACAAAAAGACTAATACCAAGCAAAAAATATTTGCAGGGACTTTTTTTAAAAAAGTTTTAGAAAGACTAAAACCAAAACACATAATATTTGCGGGAGTGCAAACGTTATTAAGCCTTAAAAAAAGTGTCTTGAGAATATAAGTTAGATGATTTTTTAGTATAATGGATATATAATTTTGGCTAAATAGCACTTTTGGTCCTTTATCTTTGTTCCAGATTTCACTTTGGTCATTTATCTTTTTTTTGGTCCGTTTTGGTCCTTTATCTTTCATTTTCGTTTCACTTTGGTCCTTTATCTTTTTTTTGGTCCGTTTTGGTCCTTTATCTTTTTTTTGGTCCGTTTTGGTCCTTTATCTTTCATTTCGTTTCATTTTGGTCCCTCACGTTATTATTTAATTCAATTAAAACATTAAAACAATTAAAACAATTCAAACAAAATTATTTTAAAACAATTAAAACAATTTTTTGGTCTCCCACCGTGAACCCCCCCCCCAACCGTGAACCCCTCCCCCCTCACCGTGAGCCACCAACAACCATCACCCGTACTCCCCCCCACTCTATCTGGATCTCCCTCACCGTGAACGAAACTGGTGCGCACCTCCCCCCTCGATCTGGATCTGGATCTGAACGGCGAGAGAGGGAGAGGAGAGCGACGAGAGAGGGGTGCGCAGAGAGATAGGGAAAACGAGGGGGGGAGGTGCGACGAGAGAGGGAGAGCGACGAGAGAGGGAAAGCGACGAGAGACAGAGAGCGACGAGAGAGGGGTGCGCAGAGAGAGAGGGAAAACGAGGGGGGAGGTGCGACGAGAGAGGGAGAGCGACGAGAGAGGGGTGCGCAGAGAGAGAGGGAAAACAAGGGGGGGGAGGTGCGTAGAGAGAGAGAGGGAAAACGATGGGGGAGGTGCGCAGATCTGGGTTTGGGAGGTGGTGGTTGACGGTGGTGGGTGGTGGTGGACGGTGGTGGGTGGTGGGTGGTGGTGTGTGGTGGTGGACGGTGGGGGGTTTATGTTTTATTTTTTAATTGTTTTAATTGTTTTAATGTTTTAATTGAATTAAATAATAACGCGAGGGACCAAAATGAAACGAAATGAAAGATAAAGGACCAAAACGGACCAAAAAAAAGATAAAGGACCAAAGTGAAACGAAAATGAAAGATAAAGGACCAAAACGGACCAAAAAAAAGATAAAGGACCAAAGTGAAATCTGGAGCAAAGATAAAGCACCAAAAGTGCTATTTAGCCTATAATAATTTTTGACTAAATATGCAAATCATCACAAACCTAATCGCAGCGCCGCCGTCTTCAGCCGTCTCATCGCCGTTCTGAGGCGATCTCTGTTCTCATCTCTACTCTCGCCATCTTGCATACGACCCAAATCCATGCCATAGGCAGGGATCTCGCCGTCTTCCGCCGTAAGTAAGTTGCCGTCTCAGCGATGAATTTCGTGGCCTGCCATCTCTGATAACAGTTCTGTTGCTGTAAACTCATGCTATAAATTATTATTTTTTTCTAATTTCTGATGATGCTATAGTTATCGTCTTTTGTCGCTTGATTGTGGTTTGGTGTTGATTCATACATATTGAAGCCTATTTCCCCTTCCATTGCTGGTTGATGTGATGATTTGAAGACTCTCTGTGTTAATTTGATCTTCCCTTTCAATAAGGAGTTGAGTTTTTTTTTCCTTTCATAGGAGTTGGGATTTTCCTTTAATAAGAGTTGGGAGTTTCCTTTAATAGGAGTTTTGTGGGCAGATTGATCATAATTTTATTTGGTTCATACATAATTTGATATTCCCTTGTTGACAGCGAAGTAGGAGAGATAGAGAGAGAGGGAGAGAAGATGCGCATTTTCCAGGATCTCTTAAACGGCTTTCCGCGACGTGTTTGGATGCACCGTTGCTATGCTTCTTCAACTGCCATTGCTTTTGACTCTTCATTTTATCCCAATCCAAACACTCCCCTATCTTCAAGGAACCTCGACTCTTCTCTCCATTATGTCTATCCAGGTTTTTTTTTTAGTTTTTATTATCTTTTTTGAATGAATAAATTGCCTCAGCATTATGTAACATACATATCTATGTTTTTTTGTTTTGTTGAGACTCTTTTTGTCTGCTCTATGATATATTTGTTAAGCATATACTTTAAAGTTAAATTTAGCAACAAAGCAAAGAAGTTAGAGTACACTTTGTAATTGTATCACTGTCTAATGTTAATTGTTAATTTTTCACTTTTAAGTGGAAGATTTTGATCATGTTTGTGTCTTCTTATGTTAATTATTATTGATTATTGATTTTCTGTCATTTGAATTCTACCTAGGTCTAGTACTAGTAGATTTGTTGTTTTCAGTATGTTTTTTTCGCCTGCACCTAATTCAACAAAATTACAAAATGGTTTTGCATAGGGGATTTTTCTTTCTGGTTTCAAACTATGACATTTCTATCTACAAGAATACAAAACAGTAAGAATTGCATGGTTGGTTTGGTTGGTTTAAGGTGTTCATGTTTCTGTACTGGTTTCAATTCAACTTATTTAAGTAAGTATATTTACAGTAACTGCCACTGGATGCAGAGATCAGATCTGGCAGGCAATACCGGAACAGCGAGCTCCAACTTTCTATTCTGTCCCTAATATGCCTGAACTTAACTCTCAGCTGAAGCAACTAATGAAACAGGGAAAACTCTGTGAAGCGAGGGACATGTTTGATAAAATGGCTCACAGGGACGAGATTTCATGGACCAATTTAATAGCGGGTTATGTCAATGCCTCAGACACAAATGAAGCATTGAGCTTATTCTCAATTATGTGGGTCCAGCCTGGACTTCAAAAGGACCAATTTATGATTAGTGTTGCCCTCAAGGCTTGTGCACTTGGCAGGACTGTGTATTTTGGAGAATTATTGCATGGATTTTCAGTGAAATCTGGTTTGATAAGCTCCGTTTTTGTCAGCAGTGCTCTTGTAGACATGTACATGAAAGTAGGCAAAATAAAACAAGGTTGCAAAGTTTTTGAAAAAATGACAACAAGAAATGTAGTATCATGGACCGCAGTTATTGTGGGGCTTGTACATGCTGGTTACAGTTTGGAGGGATTATTGTACTTTTCTGAAATGTGGAAATCAAAAGTGAGCTATGATTCACATACATTTGCCATTGCTTTAAAAGCATCTGCTGATTCAGGTATGTTACATTATGGGAAAGCCATACACACACAAGCAATAAAACAAGGGTTCAATGAAACCTCATTTGTTATTAATACCCTTGGTACCATGTATAATAAATGTGGCAAACCAGATTATGTCATGCGATTGTTTGGAAAAATGAGCATGCCAGATGTAGTTTCATGGACGAACCTTATTACAACTTATGTACAGAAGGGCGAAGAAGAACAGGCATTGCATGCATTCAAAAGAATGAGAAAATCTGATGTTAGTCCCAACGAATACACTTTTGCAGCTGTAGTTTCTGCCTGTGCAAATCTTGCTGCTACTGAATTGGGGGAACAAATACACGGCCATGTATTGTGTCTAGGTTTGGTGGATGCCTTGTCGGTGGCCAATTCCATCATTACTTTTTATTCAAAATGCGGGCAGTTAACGGCAGCTTCATTTGTATTTCATGGTATGACTATAAAAGATATTATTTCTTGGAGCACCATAATTGCTATTTATTCTCAAGGAGGTCATGCAAAAGAAGCTTTCAACTATCTATCATGGATGAGAAGGGAAGGGCCGAAACCAAATGAATTTGCTCTTGCTAGTGTGCTGAGTGCTTGTGGAAGCATGGCACTTCTTGAACAAGGTAAGCAGGTACATGCTCTTGCCCTCTGCATTGGCTTAGATCATGAATTAATGGTTCATAGTTCTCTAATAAATATGTATTCAAGATGTGGGAGTCTACAGGAGGCTTCAAAAGTGTTCAATGGTAGAGCAATTAATGACATTGTATCATGGACTTCAATGATTAATGGGTATGCTGAACATGGCTATGGCCAAGAGGCTATTAGTTTGTTTGAGAATATTTGCCGTGTTGGTTTAAGGCCAGACTATGTGACATTTATCGGGGTTCTGACTGCCTGTAACCATGCTGGATTGGTTGATCTTGGTTTCTACTACTTTATGTTGATGACTAATGAGTACCGAATCAGTCCTTCAAAGGAGCACTACGGTTGCATGATTGATCTTCTCTGCAGAGCAGGGCGATTGAGTGAAGCTGAGCATATGATACGAAGTATGCCATTCCATAGTGATGATGTTGTGTGGTCTACCTTACTCAGAGCATGTCGGGACCATGGGGATGTTGACCGTGGAAGATGGGCAGCAGAACAGATACTTCGCTTGGATCCAAATTCTGCTGGAACTCACATCACTCTGGCTAACATATATGCTGCCAGGGGAAGATGGAAGGAAGCTGCACATATAAGGAAGTTTATGAAGTCAAAGGGAGTAATAAAGGAGCGTGGATGGTCTTGGATTAATGTCAATGATCAATTAAATGCATTTGTTGCTGGGGATCAATCTCATCCGCAAAGTGAACATGTAACAACCATTCTGGAATTACTAAGTGCAAGTATAGGAGATGTTAGGCTGGATTTAGGTCATCTTGTAGAAGATGTCGACGATTAGCAGATTGCCGAATTCTGCCTCATTATGCCAGTTCTCGAGCAAAGTTGTTTTTATGAGTTTCCATATTACATTAATTTCAAATGGTTATAAGGGACCTGGTTTGCCAACTCTATTCATTGGAAAACATCTAGCTTGACATAGGTTCTCTGGAACTGACTTAGACATCATTCAAAGGATTGCAGTTTTCTTTTGATGAACAAAAAAATCAAAAGGTAATTTTACTGAGGCACACAGTATTTGCCTTTTGTTTTGTTTTTGTTTTTCTTGTGGAACCTTTGCTCTAGGCTCTTGCTAGCTATGAATATAATGATGCGGTAGCTTTTGACCAGTTAGGAACAGATTGAGAAGCTAGGCTGTCAGTAGGGATATTGCTTACATAAATAGGGGAAATAATGGAAGGAGTCATTGACAAAATTTAGAAATTGTATGAGAAGGGAAACATTTTGTTCATTAAATTTTTTATCTGCCTTGGTTTAATTTTTCAGGAAGCCAGGGAAGAGAAACAAAAAATGATAGAAATAGAAGTGAAGGAAAGAACAATTTTATTGATTGATTGAGAATAGGAGTTAGAATTCTCCTCCAAGAGTTTCCCCTTCTAACTAACTGCTCTAACAGTCCCTTTACCATCTATCCCAACTGTTATGAAATGTATTGTTGAATATTTTTGTTTTTGTCAGAATTTATTGAAATATTATTTTTTACTTTTTAAAATCCCAAAGTTTTTGAATTAGAGATGAGAGTTATATTTTATTATTTTTCTTCTACTAAGCATAGAGTGCTCCATCATATGTGACATCAGTTCTTTTATGATTATGTTACATTATCTTTGTCATGCTTTTGTCCAGCCGTGACAATGTGGATTAAAGATAGGGGAGGGACTTTCGAAAACCCTTAATTTGGTGATTGACATGCTTTATTTTGTGTAGGCGGTGTGAGTTTGCATTGAAATGTGACTTTTTGTTTTTTAGAGTTGTGTTTTTTTGGTTCACTTGCGTCCTACCCTTCTGAGATGTTAAAGGGCTAAACATAGGAGGCCAGGGACTACTTTTGGTGGTGGTTGAAAGTTGCAAACTGTTGGAGGCAAGTAAGGGAGTGTCACAACTTGCTATTGCTGAAATGTTTTGTGGAAAATTATACTGAATGTATTATTTCAATTGTGTATAATTACACTCACTAATTTTATTATATAGACAAGTAATTAAACCTAATGGGCCTAGTACATGGACTACTAATAATAGCAAAAAAACTACTATTTACAACACTCCCCCTCAAGCTGGTGAATGTATATCTATCATTCCCAGCTTGCAAGTAAGTTGGTTGAGACGTTTTGTCGGCAAGCCTTTTGTTAATCCACTATCCAATTTTTCCTTGAAAAAGTGTCGGTCTATCTCAATATGTTTTGTCCTGTCGTGTTGAACAGGATGATGAGCAATACTGATAGCCGATTTGTTGTCACAAAATAACTTCATAGGGGCTTCATACTTAATCTTTAAGTCACCTAGCACGATTTTCATCCATAATAATTCACATATCCCTTGTGACATAGCTCTAAATTTTGCCTCAGCACTTGATCGAGCTACTACATTAGGTTCCCACATAAAAACGTGCAATAGCCTGAGGTGGATCTTCTATCACTCACTGAACCTGCATAATCTGCATCAGTATATGCATCTATAGTCAAGTTTCCACCTCTCTTGAAAAGAAGTTCTCTCCCTGGAGTGGTTTTGAGATATTGCAGAACACGGTCTACTGCTTGAAGGTGTCTTACTCTTGGATCATGCATAAACTGACTTACAACACTAACTGCATATGCCAAGTCAGGTCTAGTGTGGGCGAAGTAGATCAAGTTCTCCACTAGTCTTTGATATTGCATTTTATCAACCTTAGCACTTTCCTCTTCAGTGCTCAGTTTGTGATTTTGCTCAATAGGAACGCTTGCAGGTTTACATCCAAGCTTTCCCGTTTCTTTCAGAAGGTCAAGAACATATTTTCTTTGAGAAATAAAAATGCCTTCATTGGAGTAGGCTACCTCAATCCCGAGGAAATACTTAAGTTTCCCAAGGTCCTTCATTTCAAATTCTGTAGCTAATTTTTCCTTAAGCAGTTGCCTTTCGGTCAAATCATCCTCTGCAACAATAATATCATCAACATAAACAAGAAGTATTGTCAGTTTACCACCCTGTGAATGTTTGAAGAAAAGTGTATGATCTCCCTGGCTTTGCTTATAGCCAAGATGCAACATTGCCTTTGAAAACCTCTCAAACCTGGCCCGAGGAGACTGTTTTAGCCCATATAAAGCTTTTCTCAGTTTGCAAACCACATTTGTTCCATTAATGGGACCAAATCCCGGTGGAATCTCCATGTACACCTCCTCTTCTAAATTGCCATGCAAGAAAGCATTCTTAACATCAAATTGGTGCAAGTCCCAACCAAAATGCGCAGCAAGAGAGAGTAAAATACGAACTGTATTCATTTTGCCATAGGAGCAAATGTCTTATGCTCGTATTGATGGGCCTAGAATAGCAATTGCCACGGGTATATAGACAAGTAATTAAACCTAATGGGCCTAGTACATGGACTACTAATAATAGCAAAAAAACTACTATTTACATGTTTTAGCTTTGCTGCACTTTTAACTCTATTCCTGTAGATAGGTGAATCTCTATAATAACCATAATATTCAACAGTTTCATGAGAAGATCCGGTGCTCCAAATCCCTATTTCCTCCATAGTAACAAAGAGTCATCCATCACTATGATTTAAAGGTAGATACCTACTTATTTGTGATTTGATTGTTGTGCACATTATTTTTATCTGTATGGCTACGATGTTCCTAGCTTTTAGTGAAAGAGATTAGAGATGTTCCATAGCCGGAGACATTAAAAATAGATTATTAATATTAAGTGTTCACTAACAAAGGCTTAGAAGAATTTTGTTTATTAGCATTCAGTTTTCCTTTTAGTAGATGCCTACATTTAATTAGCAAGTCACTGCTACGATGTTCCTAACAATGGTATATAACAGTTGTTCTTTACAGATAGATAATAGATTTGGAAGTGCTTGATTCAAGTATCTTCACATGTCACTCATTTTTAGTTGAAGTTTTTGTTTATTATAGGTTGGCTATATATTGCTTATTAGGTGTCTTGGGAATGATGGCTGCTATATTCAAATATCCTCTCTCTATATATAGCAGTTCATCATATATACTATTTCTCTTTATTAAATGCTACTCATTCTAATTTGGTTTTTTCCTCATACTGAATATCAGGCCTGTTCAAGTGTTGCGACTTGCGATGCAATCAAACACAGGGTATATCCGATACAGGATATAAGAAATAAAGGATGGATTTTTTAAAAATATTTTGCAAAATCTCCACATTTACGCCGTCCGTGTCTTTCCCTTATTTCTGTGATGTTCAAAGCAATTATGACTATATGATTTTCTTCTTACAGGTACTCTCAGGTTTGCAAGATATTTTCTCTGTTGGAGGAGCATGAAACAACGGTTTAATCCCACGTCTTCACAATCTACAAAATATTTGTGGGTAAAAGCCCAAGGGATGACAAAAAAACTCCGTACCCGTGGATAATATCCGTGACGAGCACGGAGTGGATAGTTTAACGGATACCCGTGCATAATATCCGTGACAGACACAGGGAGGATAGCTTAATGGATATCTGTGGGTAAAATAAACGGATATTTCAATTACCCGTTAGTTAATGGATACGGAGGCAGATATAATGGTATACATACTCGCAGATATCTATCTGTTGGTAAATTAATAAAATTACTAAAATACTCACAACTTAGATACAAAACCTCACGCTCGTACATTAAGAAACCCTAACCCACATTAAAATACCCAAGTTATAAATGTATATTTTGAAAATTTGTGACCCTTGATGCAAAACTATTGGTTTCATGTTTATTATTGGCGACTATAATATTATAACATGAGGAAAACCTTTCTGTTTTTTTTTCATTGATATATTTTATTGTTAAATATTGTAGAATTTTTATGTTGCTTGGATGTTTTTATTCAAATTATTATTTTAGCAATTAGTATTTTGTTGTCAAAAGAAAAAAGAAAGGTAGAGATTTTATACAATTTAAAATAATTTTTTTTAACATGTGCATTTCTAAAAATTATTTATAATATTTGTAGATATTCGTAAATATTCGCGGATACTAGAATAGCATTAGCATATACCCACACAGATAAGGGGAGGGTGTGGATATCATTTTTATCCAACGGGAGGGTAGCGGATGAGTACTATCTGTGTTAGTGGATATCCATTAATGGTTGATGTTTAATATTGTTTTTGTTGAAAAGATTAGAATATTGTATTATGATTAGCACACACATAGTCTCTAGTTATAGTTACCAATGAGTATCTCTTAATTAATTACAAAAGATATTCTACAATCTTAATAATAAAGACACAATCAGAAATATATCTCAACACTCCCTTTCAAGCTGGAGCGTACAAATTGTAGGCATCAAGCTTGTCATATATGTGAGTTATCTTTGGCCTCGAAGAGGCTTTGTGAAGATGTTTGTCAATTGATCATTAGATTTAGAACCAACAAATGAAGTAGTAATGTTGCCGGACACAATCTTCCCATGAACAAAACCAGACCATACCCTCATGCCATGCATGGGTTATATTGATTCAAAATAGTCTATTATTATTATTATTATTATTATATATATATATATATATATATATATATATATATATATATATACTAAAACATTTTGTGGGGAGTAATAATTTTATTAAGTATATTTACACTAAAATATTTAGCTTTGTGGACTTAATTTCCCTCAATTTACTTAAGGTTGATTCGTCGACCATGTCTTATTTTTTTTCCAACTTTGGTCCATAAATTAATGGCGTTGGCTTTACATATTTAATTATGAAATTTACCTTTTTTTTTACTGAAAGTGGTTATTGAGAATCGAACTTAACATATTTGATGTTGAACAACTAATTTTTTTTAAAAGAACTATAGTAACCCAAAGCACATTGATAAGCATCGCATTTTACATATTTTATCACGAAATAATGTTATTTTTGCTAAACCAGTTATTGAGGATCGAATTTGACATATTTGAACAACTAAATTTTTTACCAAACTCAAAAGTACCTCAAAACACACGAATAAGCATCGTGGTTTACATATTTTTTCACAAATTAATTTTTTTTTAGCCGTAAACCAGTTATTGAGGAACAAATTTCGTGAATTTGACTTGGTAAAATTTTTCCAAACACTAAAGTATTTCAAAACACACCGATAATCGTCGCGCTTCACATATTTTGTCATATAATTATTAGCTTTCCTCAAACCAATTATTGAGGAACAAACCTCCTGTAAATTTTTTTTCAGATCCTAAAATATTAAAAAAATACACACTAAGTTACATTTAATTAAAAAAGAAATATATAAATATTGGGGCGGGCCCTTGCAACAACTCTATAAACCTACACATGCTACTACATGCATAATGTTTACTTTTTTTATTTCTAAACCAATGCATAACAATAGAATTTCTTGGTTATTGAACCTAATCATTTGCTATCAAATAAAAAGTTCCAAAAATATTTCTAGCCTAGATAAAGTTGGCGCCTAAACATGATGTCCTAACATTGCTTGTATTAAACTTAGCCTTAAGGGTTTATAGATGACAATCAATTTCAATGTGTTTAGTTCGCTCATGAAAGACTGGATTGGAGACAATATGTAGGGCTGCTTGATTATCATAGATGAGACTCATAGTGCCTATTTTACAAAAACGCAACTCTTGGAGAAGATGTTTGAGCCATATGAGCTCCTGAGTGGTAAGTGTCATAGCTCGATACTCAGCCTCAGCACTGGATCTGGCAACAACATTTTACTTTTTACTTTTCCATGAAATTAGATTTCCACCAATAAGAACACAATACCCAGATGTGGACATTCTATTAAAGGGACAATCAGCCCAATCAACATCTGTGTAAGCGACAACATCAGAATTACCTCTATCTGTGTAAACAAGACCTTTTCCAGGAGCTCCTTTGATGTACCTTAGGATTCTAACCACAACATCTGAATTGACTCACTACACTAACAGTGTATGAAATATCTTGCCTCGGCATTCAACTTTCAAACTAGCCTCATATACCTTCCTAGATCTGAAAAGGACTCCCCCTGATCCAGTAGGATCTTGACATTAGGATCCATAGGAGAGTCAATTGGCTTGCAATCCAGCATTCCGCTTTCTTCTAAGATATTCAAAGCATACTTTCTCTGGGAATTAGCAATCCATACCTTAGAATGAGCTACCTCAATGCCAAGAAAGAATCGTAACTTTCCTAGATCTTTGACCTAAAAGTGGTGGACTAGATGCTGTTTGAGTCCTGCAATCCCATCATGACCACCACCTGTAATGACAATATCGTTGACATAGACAATCAGATAACTACATTTGTGTGCGGAGAACTAATCTAAAGACTGCAAGTGAGACAAGTGAGGAACCATAACTTTGAACTTCTTGAGACTTGGATGGCCTAACCGACGATGAAGAAGACTTGGAGACTCTGTAGTAGAAGTGGAGGCAACCGTAGATTAAGGTAGTAAAGTCCATGGACTCATATCTTGTACCAATCGTCCGCTTCGTACTCCAGTCCTGTATAACAAAATAATCATCATCAAAAGTTATAGAACATTTTAGACTTCGAGTCAGACGACTAAGTGAAATTAAATTAACTGGACAACTGAAAACATGAAGAACATGGTTAAGAGGAGGTTTGGAAGAGGAGTGGCTTCACCAATGCCACTAGCTTTAGCTTTTGATCCATCGACAACAGTAAAGTGATGTAGGGTGTTAGGTTGGGATATTTTGGATAAAAGAGATGGATTACCAACCACATGATCGGAAGCTCCAGAGTCCACAATCCAAGAGTCAACAAGCATTGATTGAGAGATACAGACTATAGAATTACCAGAATGAGCAATTGTTGCCGATGATGAAGCCTGGGAAGCCTTATACTGTAGATATGCCTTGTACTCCTCATCAGATAACATATTTTGTTTAGTGTTTCTCTGTTCAGAATCCTTTCCATTATCATTAGATTGAGTCCCATTAACTGGTTTCTCTCGAAAGCCATGAAGGGAAAAACACTTGTCTTCAGTATGACCGCGTCCACCACGACCTCCTCGGCCACCCCCACGTCCACGACCGCGTCCCCCACGACCTGCAAAATTTGAAACAAAAGAAGACGACTCTATGTTAGTCTGAAATCTGTTTCCCCAGATCCTTCCAATCCAGGAAGACGTATGAGACATCTGATAAGATCCTCTGTCGAGGGAATGCCTGATGCAGAAAGAATGTTGCTCCGTACTGACGCATATTTCTGATGAAGGCCATGAAGAACATAGATCATGTGCACATTATCCAGTTTCTCAAGCATCTTCTTCGGGTCATTGTCGGTCACAAGGAGCTTGAACTCGTTTACTGTTGACTAAGCCTTATTAGCATATGTCATGATGTTGTCTTCTGTCATCTGAAGGGTGGCTAAATTATGAATAACACCATACAGACACTGGATATCATTAGAATAAACATTCTTAGCCTTATGCCAAATATCATAACAAGTAGTGTATGAGCGATAGTGGACTAGCAAAGAGGGTTCAATGGTTTGCCACAAAAGTGAGACTAATTGACAATCTTCTTGTTCCCAATCTTGACGCAAATCTTTTTCAATATCTGAAGAATTCTTAGTGAGGTGATCTAAAAACCTTTGTCCCATAAACCACATTTTGACAGATGCCGACCAATTCAAATAATTTCACCATTGAGTTTCTCCGTTGTTATAGAGGGATTACCAGAGAAAATATAAGACACAATACTCTTACTTGAAGATCCAGACTTATTATGATCCCTTTCTGAACCAGAACTCATCTTTGATGTTGACAAGAGGATCAAGTACAGTAAAAAGGGTGATAGAACAGAGACATGAACATTACTGACAAAAAAGATAGCAACACTTGAAATTGTGGGACACACTGACCAAGCGTTGTCAGAACAGATAGATCGGCAGATTCCAAGCAGAACAAAACCAGCAGCGCGTCGAACGAAGCAGTGGAAGGCGGCGCATGGACTGCACGCGCCGGTAAGACTGTGATCACTGTGAGCGCGCGTGAGGGCGCATGACGGTGGCTACGGCAGCAGCGTTTCAGTGGTGGCCCGGTCTGACTGAGGCGGTTCTGATGGTGGGGGTCTCATACCACCTAGGGCCATCTAACTTTGACTTTAGGATGGGACAACTAGGGTTTGAAGTGAGAGAGAACTGAGAGAGAAGGTTTTGGTGTTTTTCAGGCCTAGTGTCATAGGCTTTTGATACCATGTTGAAAAGATTAGAATATTGTATTATGATTAGCACACACATAGTCTCTATTTATATTTACCAATGAGTATCTGCTAATAATAAAGACATAATCAGAAACATATCTCAACAGTTTTTTTACACATGATTTATATTGTTAGTGAACCATGTTTGTGTGTGACGACAATTTCTCTTTCTAAAAACACACATTGTTTTCACTATGTTAAAAAAACAATTTTTTTTATTACTTGAATCAAATTTTATAGACATCAAGAATATATTTACACCGTCCTTGTCTTTGCCTTTTATTTCTGTGAAACAAGGAAATTGTGGCGATCATGACTCATTCTTTCAAGAGTCTTATCAATCCTTTAAAGTAATTTTTCAAAGAGAAATAAAAGGCAAAGACAAGGAAATTTTCAAGTCATTAACTTTAAAGTAATTTTAGAAATTTTCTTGTATTTCTTGTTTATATTAAATAAATTTTTATAGTTTTGTAAGTTGATTTTAGAGCTTGTATTGTGCTCTCTTCTTTCTTTTAGTCATGGGTTAATTGGACTTGGGCTTGGCCCATTTGATTCTTTTAGGTAAATGGTCACACCCTATATGTAGGTGACCTTTGTAGTACTTGAGGAGGAGGTTTAGAATTAATTGTAAAAAGGATGAGAGTTAGAGCATGGAGCTACTCTAGGTTCTTGATAGAACTTTTCAAGAATCTTATCAATCATGTCAAGATTGTGGAGATTCGATTGATCTTATCAATTTCTCGTGAAATTTGTGGCGATTCAATGGATCTTATCAATTTCTCATGGGAATTGTGGCGATCATGACTCATTCTTTCAAGAGTCTTATCAATCCTTTCAAGATTGTGGCGATTCGACGGATCTTATCATTTTCATATGAAAATTGTGGCAATTTGTTTGATCTTATCGATTCTCTATGAAAATTAAGGCGATCCTCACTTCTTTTTTCATCTTAATTATACTATACGTTATTTCTTTCATTGATTTTTGTAAATGTTTGATTGAAATTCATGGATAGATCCTTACATTTTCGTGTTCTATGAAAATAGAATCACATCAACTCTTAGGTTTGCAAGGTATTTTCTCTGTTGGAGGAGTTTGAAACAACGGTTTAATCCCTCATCTTCACAATCTACAAAATATTTGTGGGTAAAAACCCAAGGGATAGGGATGGTGAAAAACTCTGTATCCGCGGTAAATACTTGTGACTGGCCAGAGCGGATAGCTTAACGAATATCCAAGGATAAAATAAACGGATATTTCAACTACTCCTTAGTTAATGGTTACCGAGGTAGATATAATGGTATCCGTACCTGTTGGTTGTAACATCCCTAATTTCGTTAAATTCAAATTATGGAATTTACGAGTGATTTATTATTTGAATGAAAGATAAATCATGTCATTGATATGGAATAGTCGAGAAAACAACGTTTAGTGGATAAACCATAAAATTAAGGTGCAAGTTAGAGAGAACTTGGGCAAAAATAACGGTTTAGAATGAATTAATAAGCCAAGGGTATTTTGGTCTTTTCCCAATCATTTAAACCTTCAGATGAACAATAACCTTTACTCACTCCCACACTCTCATTTAGCAAATTAGAAACAAAATTGGAGAAGTGAAAGCGAGGGGAAGCAGAATTTAAGTGAGAATTGCACATGAGGGCAAAATGGTCTTTTCCCTTCTTTTAAGTTACCTCAGCCCTTAACCCAGCTGATTCCCACCCTCTTGACACTCAATCCAGAAAACTGAAATTTCAGAATAGAAGAATAGAGAGAGAGAGGAGAAGGGGCGAAGGAGGAAGAAGGGGAGAGGAGCACCACCTCCATCAAGCTCATTGCATGTAGGTGAAAACTTGTCCCTTCAGTTTAGTTTTTCATTCTCTTTCCAACCATCTAAGTTTCAACAAATCTTCCCTCCTGATTCTCAACTCACCATTTCAGAATCTCCTAGCTCTCATGTAACCAAAGATGGAGTTTTGAGCTCCTATGGCCAAAGCTTGATGCAAACTTCATTGCATGTGTCTAGGAATCCTTGAAACTCATTGGAAGCACTATTAGCCACCACATTGTCGACTTCAAGGAGGAATTGACTGAAGAAGTTACTGTTTTCGGAGTCCATAGCGAGTTGATTTCGTTTTGAAGCGGTTCGGACGATTACGGGGATTGTTTGAGTGGCCACCGTTCCGTTATTTTGCGTGAGGGCTTGACTTCGAACGAACTCTTCAAACCGGTGAGTTTTACTCACGATTAGGGTTTCATTCCATTGTTTACATATGAGTTGTATTTCTGGTTCCGTGACAAAAATCTGATTTCGAAAGATTATCGAGTCGAAAACCGTTTTTCGGAAAATAACGTTTTACGGTTTTTATCGAATTTTATATGTGATTGCATGTGCTGAAATTGTACTGGTATATGGCTGGAATGTTTGATTGTTTTGTTGGAAATTGGATTGGATTTCGATTGGAAGCGATCGGAAAAGCGAAACGGGACGAAGCGAACAAATAACGAACCTGCTATAGGCAGCACGGGTCGTGCCACCTATAGCATGGGTCGTGCTAGACTTTATGGTGGAATTTCAGTCTAGCACGGGTCGTGCAAGGTCTGGCACGGTTCGTGCAGGACCTTCTGTCACCGGTTGCCAAAATTTCGTTTCGCTGCTCCTTTTGATTCCAAACCTCTTCTAATCTTCTTCCCAACCAATTGTGATGATATTACCTTGATAAAATCATTGTTTTGAAGGTGTTCAACTTGATTTTTGAGAAAAGGTTTTGAAAGTATAAATATTCGAAAAACCGAAAAGTAGACCGCGTGTAAGTACATGTTTTGAATAATAAAACGGATTACATGTCCAACTTGGTATCGTATTATAACGCCGGATGTCTAGTATCGTATTCATCAAAATGGGTTATAGAACAACGATAGATATAGATCATATCAAATATATAAGTCGGCCCAATGCGGGTGTGATATATAAATTATATCAAGTTGGGTGACGACCCGACGAATAGCATACTAGGCGGGAAAGTCATGAGCCCCTACCCTAGGCCCTGGAAAACGTTATGGAATAGTTACTAACGGGAGTTTATCGTTATTGTGGTTGTTTCACAGACAATGTTATGCTAAGTTCAATGCACGATTCGCCGAGATTGTGGCTGTTGCACGGTCGGTGTTTCGATTGGTAAGCTTGTAATGGTATAGTAACTTACAAGGCTTAAAAATAAAATAATAGCACATTAAATATCGTGATTGTGGCTGTTTCACAGACGATATTATGCTAAGGATGTATATACGCAAATAGTTTATAAATTTAACTATGTTGCAACGGTTTTATAAATGAACCGAGTGATAGTGAGGGGGCACGGTAGAACTCACTGAGATATGTTATCTCACCCTATCATTATTGTGGTTTTTACAGAGAAACAAGGGAAGCGAAAGACAAGGCGACGCGAGTAGGTGACGCGCTTACGAAGATGCAAGAGACTCATAGTCTTGATGTTTTCCGATCGTTCTTTTTTTACTGTCTCTGTTTTGGTTATGTAACTTATATTTGATATGAGTTGTATGAACCCCTTTTATTTCACTGTTTATGGTATTGAACAATTGGTTCTGTATTCCTTTTGAGTTGTGAAAATAGTGAACCTTTATGGAATTTAAAACGGATGACTCCGAGATATTATGTTATATTGTCGGAAAAGGTTTGTACGTTCAATATCTAAGCAGGGATTGTGTCCTCTGATTATTGCTAAGCCGTGCATTTCAATGTATCTACACGTTAGAAATATTGTGGTGTTACATTTGGTATCAGAGCGGTTCGACCTAGTCGGACTTAGATGTCTAGAGTCTTTTACGTCTTCTAAGTCCGATTCTTCTTGATATGCTATTAGACATTGAGCCTGATCAACTTAATACTTTGTACATATTTCGCAGAATCATGGCTGGAAGAGGTAGAAGAAACCCACCCACTTACCCTCATCAGGAATGGATGCAAAATGTCATCGAAACTCAACAAAAGATGATGAATGACATGATGCTAATGCAGCAACAATAGATGGCTCAAATGGCTCAAATGCAACAGATGCATCAAATGCCCCAACCACAACCAAATGAGCCGGTTGATGTACCACAACCTGAGGATCCTAACAGGGTGTACTTCCGGTTTCGGAAAATGAAACCCCCAATCTTCAAGGGAGGATCCGACCCAATGAAAGCTCACTACTGGGTGGATACCATGGAGAGGATTTTTCTGACCCTACAATGTGATGAAACAGAGAAAGTGATTTGTGCTGCCAATGCTCTGGATGAAGATGCTCATACTTGGTGGACTAATGCACGCAGGATGCTTCAAACCCAAGAGACACCTCTCAATTGGGCTAATTTTAAGGAGTTGTTCCTAGATCACTACTTTCCTGATGCTCAGAGGCTTGCCAAACAAGTGGAATTTGTTAGTCTGAAACAGGGGGACATGTCAGTTGGAGAATATGCTGCAAAATTTGAGAGATTGTCTCAATTCTATGAAGTAGGAACCCATGCCCCTAATGACAGGTGGAAGATGATTATGTTTAAACAAGGCCTTCGTGGAGATGTGAACCAAGGTCTTAGTTCCTACACTATGACCACTTATCCTACCTTGGTGCAACAAGCTCACACTGCTGAGGAAGATCTCAAGAGGATGTATGCAGAGAAGAGAGATTTCTGGAAGGACAAGAGAAGGGGTAGTGAATCAACTTCTTCAAACCCTAGACACAAGGGTAATTCTGACAAAGGAAAGCAGGTACAGACCGATGATTCTTCAAGGTTTAACAAATGCTCCATCTGTAAGAAGAATCTTAGAGGTAGATGCCAAGCTGTGCAGAATCAGTGTTACTTTTGTAAAGAAGTGGGCCATTATGCTAATGAGTGCCCGGCGAGAAAGGCTTCCCTGGAATCTCCTAATACTCCAAGACAGGCTCGGGTCAACACCTTAGACGCTCAAACCATCAAGCCAGATGATAATCTTATAAGGGGTATAGGTTCGATATTCCATCACTCTGTTAATATACTGTATGATTCTGGTGCTACTCATTGTTTTATCTCAGAAGCATGTGCTAAACGATTAGGATTAACAGTATCTCCTATATTCGAACCAATAACCATTCGTACGGCTGGAAAGGATCGTGTTCGAACCCAGTCGTTATGTCTTAACTGTCTACTTACCATAGGAAACAAAAACTTTGTTGTTGATTTTATCTGTTTGCCTATGAGGGGGATGGAGATCGTCTTGGGAATGAATTGGATGACTACCAACCATGTTACCATTGATTGCTTCAACCGTACCATTGGGTTTCCTTCCGAAAGGGCAGAACATTCCCTGCCTACAACTGATAGTGTTATTTCTTTCACTTCGGCCAGCCAGTCTCTATTTCAAGGTGCGGAGCTTTTGTTGTTATATTATCTGCATCAACTGAAGCTGGATTGAATTTATCATCTGTCCAGGTTGTTAATGAATTCTTAGATGTTTTTCCTGAGGAAGTTTCCTCTTTACCTACGGATCGAGAAGTAGAGTTCTCTATAGATTTGGCGCCGGGTACAGGGCCAATATCTATAGCACCTTACAGGATGTCTCCTCTTGAACTAAAGGAACTAAAATCCCAACTTGAGGAATTAATTTCCAAGAAGTTTATTCGACCGAGTGATTCTCCATGGGGTGCTCCGGTATTGCTAGTCAAGAAGAAGGACGGAAGCATGAGATTATGTATTGACTATCGTCAATTGAACAAAACTACCATCAAGAATAAGTATCCGTTACCAAGGATAGATGATTTGCTCGATCAACTTCGAGGGGCTGCAATATTCTCAAAAATTGATCTAAGGTCTGATATCATCAAATCAAAGTAAGAGCCTTAGATATTCCGAAAACCGCTTTCCGTACTCGGTATGGACACTACGAGTTTGTAGTGATGCCTTTCAGTCTAACTAATGCTCCAGCGGTATTCATGGACTACATGAACCGAGTTTTTCATTCCTACCTAGATCAGTTTGTGGTTGTCTTCATAAATGACATCTTGGTATATTCAAAGACAATTGAGGAGCATGCTCAACATCTCCGCTTTGTTTTGAATGTACTCCGAGAAAAAAAGTTATACGCAAAACCGTCGAAGTGTGATTTTTGGATGTCGGAAGTAAAGTTCTTGGGTCATGTGATCTCCCAGGAGGGAGTAGCATTCGATCCTAACAAAGTTGAAGCTGTGGTAAATTGGGAACGACCAACTTCAGTAACTGAAGTAAGAAGCTTCTGGGGACTAGCAGGCTATTATAGGAGATTTATCCAAGGCTTCTCACAGTTAGTTCTCCCACTTACCTGGTTAACCCGCAAGGATCAGCCATTTACATGGGATACTGATTGTGAGGAATGTTTTCTCGAATTGAAAGTTCGATTAACTTCTGCTCTAATTCTGATTCTTCCGGATTCGTCATTGGGATTCCAAATTTACAGTGACGCCTCTGGGAAGGGTTTAGGGTGTGTTCTTATGCAGAATCAACATGTTGTAGCCTATGCATCCAGGCAATTGAAGACACATGAAAGGAATTACCCAACTCATGACTTAGAGCTAGCAGCTATTGTGTTTGCACTAAAAATTTGGAGACGTTACCTTTATGGTTCTCGTTTCGAAGTTTTTAGTGATCACAAAATCTTGAAATACCTGTTCGACCAGAAGGAACTGAACAACAGACAGAGAAGGTGGGTTGAATTTCGGAAGGATTATGACTTCAAATTGAAGTATCATCCCGGAAAAGCTAATGTTGTGGAAGATGCATTAAGCAGGAAGTCTCTCCACACCGCAGAGTTAATGGTTTTATGAGATGGCATTGTTAGAGTCTTTTAGAGACATGAATCTCAAGGTGACAAAGAAAAGGAATCGATTAGTGTTACAGAATATTCAGATTACCAGTGTATTAAGGGATCAGATTCGTACGGCTCAAGAGGTCGACGTAGAACTGCAATCTCAGAAAGGATTACCAAATTTTACCGAAAATAGTGATGGTGTTATCTGTTTTAATGGTAGAATTTGTGTACCCAATAATGAAGATATCAAGAGACAGGTTTTAGAAGAAGCTCATCGGAGTCAATATTCCGTACATCCTGGATCTACCAAGATGTACCGGGATTTAAAGCAGATGTATTGGTGGCCAGGAATGAAAGCTGATGTTGCTGAGTTTGTATCTCAATGCTTAACCTGTCAAAAGATTAAAGCAGAGCACCAAAGACCTGCTGGTCAACAGCAACCTCTTGATGTGTCTGTCTGAAAATGGGAAGATATCTCGATGGATTTTGTTATAGGCTTACCTAGGTCGCAAGCCGGTAATGATTCCATTTGGGTAGTGGTGGATCGATTAACTAAATCCGCTCACTTTATTCCCGTTCGCTCGAATTACAAACTCTCCAAGCTAGTAGAGGAATATGTAAAGAGTATTATAAGATTACACGGAGTCCCTACTAGTATTGTGTCGGACCGAGATCCTAAGTTCACCTCCAGATTTTGGAAAGCATTGAATGAAGCTTTAGGGACAAGGGTGCTTGTTAGCACTGCTTATCATCCTCAGACTGATGGTGAAACAAAGAGAACTATTCAGACTCTTGAGGACATGCTTCGAGCATGTGTGCTAGATACGGAAGGAAATGGGAGGATCATCTTCCATTGGTAGAGTTCTCCTACAACAACAGTTACCACTCCAGTATTGGGATGACACCATTTGAAGCACTATATGGGAGGAAGTGTAGAACCCCATAGTGTTGGTCGGAAGTAGGTGAAAATAAATTTTTGGGACCCGATGTGGTTCGTGAAACTACTGAGAAGATACGACTGATTCAAGAAAGAATGAAAGTTGCTTAGAGTCGGCAAAAGAGCTACACTGACAATCGAAGGAGATCGTTGGAATTCGAAGTTGGTGATCATGTATTCTTAAGAGTTTCCCCAACCATAGGTACCAGTAGAGCTTTGCGAGCAAAGAAGCTTAGTCCTCGATATGTTGGGCCATTCCAAATCATCGAGCGCATTGGGCCAGTTGCCTATCGTCTAGCTTTGCCTACGGCCTTATCAAACCTTCAAAATGTCTTCCATGTCTCTCAATTGAGGAAATATGTTCCCGATCCGAATCAGCCGCTGAGTATTGACAAGGTTGATTTCCAACCGGATCTATCATTCCAACCTTATCCTAGTTATATCCTGGAGCGTGGCGCGAAGACACTGCGGACATGGACTATTCCCATTGTCAAAGTGGTCTGGGATGGCTTCTCGACTGAAGAGGCTACTTGGGAATTGGAAGATGACATGCGGACTCGACTATTCCATTAAGATATGTCTTTTCAATTTTGAGGACATAATTTTAAAAGTTGGGGTGATTGTAACATCCCTAATTTCGTTAAATTCAAATTATGGAATTTACGAGTGATTTATTATTCGAATGAAAGATAAATCATGTCAGTGATATGGAATAGTCGAGAAAACAACGTTTAGTGGATAAACCATAAAATTAAGGTGCAAGTTAGAGAGAACTTGGGCAAAAATAATGGTTTAGAATGAATTAATAAGCCAAGGGTATTTTGGTCTTTTCCCAATCATTTAAACCTTCAGCTGAAGAGTAACCTTTCCTCACTCCCACACTCTCATTTAGCAAATTAGAAACAAAATTGGAGAAGTGAAAGTGAGGGGAAGGAGAATTTAAGTGAGAATTGTACATATGGGCAAAATGGTCTTTTCCCTTCTTTTAAGTTACCTCAGCCCTTAACCCAGCTGATTCCCACCCTCTTGACACTCAATCCCGAAAACTGAAATTTCAGAATAGAAGAATAGAGAGATAGAGAGAGGAGAAGGGGCGAAGGAGGAAGAAGGGGAGAGGAGCACCACCTCCATCAAGCTCATTGCATGTAGGTGAAAACTTGTCCATTCAATTTAGTTTTTCATTCTCTTTCCAACCATATAAGTTTCAACAACTCTTCCCTCCTGATTCTCAACTCACCATTTCAGAATCTCCTAGCTCTCATGTAACCAAAGATGGAGTTTTGAGCTCCTATGGCCAAAGCTTGATGCAAACTTCATTGCATGTGTCTAGGAATCCTTGAAACTCATTGGAAGCACTATTAGCCACCACATTGTCGACTTCAAGGAGGAATTGACTGAAGAAGTTACTGTTTTCGGAGTCCATAGCGAGTTGATTTCGTTTTGAAGCGGTTCGGACGATTACGGGGATTGTTTGAGTGGCCACCGTTCCGTTATTTTGCGTGAGGGCTTGACTTCGAACGAACTCTTCAAACCGGTGAGTTTTACTCACGATTAGGGTTTCATTCCATTGTTTACATATGAGTTGTATTTCTGGTTCCGTGACAAAAATCTGATTTCGAAAGATTATCGAGTCGAAAACCGTTTTTCGGAAAATAACGTTTTACGGTTTTTATCGAATTTTATATGTGATTGCATGTGCTGAAATTGTACTGGTATATGGCTGGAATGTTTGATTGTTTTGTTGGAAATTGGATTGGATTTCGATTGGAAGCGATCGGAAAAGCGAAACGGGACGAAGCGAACAAATAACGAACCTGCTATAGGCAGCACGGGTCGTGCCACCTATAGCATGGGTCGTGCTAGACTTTATGGTGGAATTTCAGTCTAGCACGGGTCGTGCAAGGTCTGGCACGGTTCGTGCAGGACCTTCTGTCACCGGTTGCCAAAATTTCGTTTCGCTGCTCCTTTTGATTCCAAACCTCTTCTAATCTTCTTCCCAACCAATTGTGATGATATTACCTTGATAAAATCATTGTTTTGAAGGTGTTCAACTTGATTTTTGAGAAAAGGTTTTGAAAGTATAAATATTCGAAAAACCGAAAAGTAGACCGCGTGTAAGTACATGTTTTGAATAATAAAACGGATTACATGTCCAACTTGGTATCGTATTATAACGCCGGATGTCTAGTATCGTATTCATCAAAATGGGTTATAGAACAACGATAGATATAGATCATATCAAATATATAAGTCGGCCCAATGCGGGTGTGATATATAAATTATATCAAGTTGGGTGACGACCCGACGAATAGCATACTAGGCGGGAAAGTCATGAGCCCCTACCCTAGGCCCTGGAAAACGTTATGGAATAGTTACTAACGGGAGTTTATCGTTATTGTGGTTGTTTCACAGACGATGTTATGCTAAGTTCAATGCACGATTCGCCGAGATTGTGGCTGTTGCACGGTCGGTGTTTCGATTGGTAAGCTTGTAATGGTATAGTAACTTACAAGGCTTAAAAATAAAATAATAGCACATTAAATATCGTGATTGTGGCTGTTTCACAGACGATATTATGCTAAGGATGTATATACGCAAATAGTTTATAAATTTAACTATGTTGCAACGGTTTTATAAATGAACCGAGTGATAGTGAGGGGGCACGGTAGAACTCACTGAGATATGTTATCTCACCCTATCATTATTGTGGTTTTTACAGAGAAACAAGGGAAGCGAAAGACAAGGCGACGCGAGTAGGTGACGCGCTTACGAAGATGCAAGAGACTCATAGTCTTGATGTTTTCCGATCGTTCTTTTTTTACTGTCTCTGTTTTGGTTATGTAACTTATATTTGATATGAGTTGTATGAACCCCTTTTATTTCACTGTTTATGGTATTGAACAATTGGTTCTGTATTCCTTTTGAGTTGTGAAAATAGTGAACCTTTATGGAATTTAAAACGGATGACTCCGAGATATTATGTTATATTGTCGGAAAAGGTTTGTACGTTCAATATCTAAGCAGGGATTGTGTCCTCTGATTATTGCTAAGCCGTGCATTTCAATGTATCTACACGTTAGAAATATTGTGGTGTTACATTTGGTATCAGAGCGGTTCGACCTAGTCGGACTTAGATGTCTAGAGTCTTTTACGTCTTCTAAGTCCGATTCTTCTTGATATGCTATTAGACATTGAGCCTGATCAACTTAATACTTTGTACATATTTCGCAGAATCATGGCTGGAAGAGGTAGAAGAAACCCACCCACTTACCCTCATCAGGAATGGATGCAAAATGTCATCGAAACTCAACAAAAGATGATGAATGACATGATGCTAATGCAGCAACAATAGATGGCTCAAATGGCTCAAATGCAACAGATGCATCAAATGCCCCAACCACAACCAAATGAGCCGGTTGATGTACCACAACCTGAGGATCCTAACAGGGTGTACTTCCGGTTTCGGAAAATGAAACCCCCAATCTTCAAGGGAGGATCCGACCCAATGAAAGCTCACTACTGGGTGGATACCATGGAGAGGATTTTTCTGACCCTACAATGTGATGAAACAGAGAAAGTGATTTGTGCTGCCAATGCTCTGGATGAAGATGCTCATACTTGGTGGACTAATGCACGCAGGATGCTTCAAACCCAAGAGACACCTCTCAATTGGGCTAATTTTAAGGAGTTGTTCCTAGATCACTACTTTCCTGATGCTCAGAGGCTTGCCAAACAAGTGGAATTTGTTAGTCTGAAACAGGGGGACATGTCAGTTGGAGAATATGCTGCAAAATTTGAGAGATTGTCTCAATTCTATGAAGTAGGAACCCATGCCCCTAATGACAGGTGGAAGATGATTATGTTTAAACAAGGCCTTCGTGGAGATGTGAACCAAGGTCTTAGTTCCTACACTATGACCACTTATCCTACCTTGGTGCAACAAGCTCACACTGCTGAGGAAGATCTCAAGAGGATGTATGCAGAGAAGAGAGATTTCTGGAAGGACAAGAGAAGGGGTAGTGAATCAACTTCTTCAAACCCTAGACACAAGGGTAATTCTGACAAAGGAAAGCAGGTACAGACCGATGATTCTTCAAGGTTTAACAAATGCTCCATCTGTAAGAAGAATCTTAGAGGTAGATGCCAAGCTGTGCAGAATCAGTGTTACTTTTGTAAAGAAGTGGGCCATTATGCTAATGAGTGCCCGGCGAGAAAGGCTTCCCTGGAATCTCCTAATACTCCAAGACAGGCTCGGGTCAACACCTTAGACGCTCAAACCATCAAGCCAGATGATAATCTTATTAGGGGTATAGGTTCGATATTCCATCACTCTGTTAATATACTGTATGATTCTGGTGCTACTCATTGTTTTATCTCAGAAGCATGTGCTAAACGATTAGGATTAACAGTATCTCCTATATTCGAACCAATAACCATTCGTACGGCTGGAAAGGATCGTGTTCGAACCCAGTCGTTATGTCTTAACTGTCTACTTACCATAGGAAACAAAAACTTTGTTGTTGATTTTATCTGTTTGCCTATGAGGGGGATGGAGATCGTCTTGGGAATGAATTGGATGACTACCAACCATGTTACCATTGATTGCTTCAACCGTACCATTGGGTTTCCTTCCGAAAGGGCAGAACATTCCCTGCCTACAACTGATAGTGTTATTTCTTTCACTTCGGCCAGCCAGTCTCTATTTCAAGGTGCGGAGCTTTTGTTGTTATATTATCTGCATCAACTGAAGCTGGATTGAATTTATCATCTGTCCAGGTTGTTAATGAATTCTTAGATGTTTTTCCTGAGGAAGTTTCCTCTTTACCTACGGATCGAGAAGTAGAGTTCTCTATAGATTTGGCGCCGGGTACAGGGCCAATATCTATAGCACCTTACAGGATGTCTCCTCTTGAACTAAAGGAACTAAAATCCCAACTTGAGGAATTAATTTCCAAGAAGTTTATTCGACCGAGTGATTCTCCATGGGGTGCTCCGGTATTGCTAGTCAAGAAGAAGGACGGAAGCATGAGATTATGTATTGACTATCGTCAATTGAACAAAACTACCATCAAGAATAAGTATCCGTTACCAAGGATAGATGATTTGCTCGATCAACTTCGAGGGGCTGCAATATTCTCAAAAATTGATCTAAGGTCTGATATCATCAAATCAAAGTAAGAGCCTTAGATATTCCGAAAACCGCTTTCCGTACTCGGTATGGACACTACGAGTTTGTAGTGATGCCTTTCAGTCTAACTAATGCTCCAGCGGTATTCATGGACTACATGAACCGAGTTTTTCATTCCTACCTAGATCAGTTTGTGGTTGTCTTCATAAATGACATCTTGGTATATTCAAAGACAATTGAGGAGCATGCTCAACATCTCCGCTTTGTTTTGAATGTACTCCGAGAAAAAAAGTTATACGCAAAACCGTCGAAGTGTGATTTTTGGATGTCGGAAGTAAAGTTCTTGGGTCATGTGATCTCCCAGGAGGGAGTAGCATTCGATCCTAACAAAGTTGAAGCTGTGGTAAATTGGGAACGACCAACTTCAGTAACTGAAGTAAGAAGCTTCTGGGGACTAGCAGGCTATTATAGGAGATTTATCCAAGGCTTCTCACAGTTAGTTCTCCCACTTACCTGGTTAACCCGCAAGGATCAGCCATTTACATGGGATACTGATTGTGAGGAATGTTTTCTCGAATTGAAAGTTCGATTAACTTCTGCTCTAATTCTGATTCTTCCGGATTCGTCATTGGGATTCCAAATTTACAGTGACGCCTCTGGGAAGGGTTTAGGGTGTGTTCTTATGCAGAATCAACATGTTGTAGCCTATGCATCCAGGCAATTGAAGACACATGAAAGGAATTACCCAACTCATGACTTAGAGCTAGCAGCTATTGTGTTTGCACTAAAAATTTGGAGACGTTACCTTTATGGTTCTCGTTTCGAAGTTTTTAGTGATCACAAAATCTTGAAATACCTGTTCGACCAGAAGGAACTGAACAACAGACAGAGAAGGTGGGTTGAATTTCGGAAGGATTATGACTTCAAATTGAAGTATCATCCCGGAAAAGCTAATGTTGTGGAAGATGCATTAAGCAGGAAGTCTCTCCACACCGCAGAGTTAATGGTTTTATGAGATGGCATTGTTAGAGTCTTTTAGAGACATGAATCTCAAGGTGACAAAGAAAAGGAATCGATTAGTGTTACAGAATATTCAGATTACCAGTGTATTAAGGGATCAGATTCGTACGGCTCAAGAGGTCGACGTAGAACTGCAATCTCAGAAAGGATTACCAAATTTTACCGAAAATAGTGATGGTGTTATCTGTTTTAATGGTAGAATTTGTGTACCCAATAATGAAGATATCAAGAGACAGGTTTTAGAAGAAGCTCATCGGAGTCAATATTCCGTACATCCTGGATCTACCAAGATGTACCGGGATTTAAAGCAGATGTATTGGTGGCCAGGAATGAAAGCTGATGTTGCTGAGTTTGTATCTCAATGCTTAACCTGTCAAAAGATTAAAGCAGAGCACCAAAGACCTGCTGGTCAACAGCAACCTCTTGATGTGTCTGTCTGAAAATGGGAAGATATCTCGATGGATTTTGTTATAGGCTTACCTAGGTCGCAAGCCGGTAATGATTCCATTTGGGTAGTGGTGGATCGATTAACTAAATCCGCTCACTTTATTCCCGTTCGCTCGAATTACAAACTCTCCAAGCTAGTAGAGGAATATGTAAAGAGTATTATAAGATTACACGGAGTCCCTACTAGTATTGTGTCGGACCGAGATCCTAAGTTCACCTCCAGATTTTGGAAAGCATTGAATGAAGCTTTAGGGACAAGGGTGCTTGTTAGCACTGCTTATCATCCTCAGACTGATGGTGAAACAAAGAGAACTATTCAGACTCTTGAGGACATGCTTCGAGCATGTGTGCTAGATACGGAAGGAAATGGGAGGATCATCTTCCATTGGTAGAGTTCTCCTACAACAACAGTTACCACTCCAGTATTGGGATGACACCATTTGAAGCACTATATGGGAGGAAGTGTAGAACCCCATAGTGTTGGTCGGAAGTAGGTGAAAATAAATTTTTGGGACCCGATGTGGTTCGTGAAACTACTGAGAAGATACGACTGATTCAAGAAAGAATGAAAGTTGCTTAGAGTCGGCAAAAGAGCTACACTGACAATCGAAGGAGATCGTTGGAATTCGAAGTTGGTGATCATGTATTCTTAAGAGTTTCCCCAACCATAGGTACCAGTAGAGCTTTGCGAGCAAAGAAGCTTAGTCCTCGATATGTTGGGCCATTCCAAATCATCGAGCGCATTGGGCCAGTTGCCTATCGTCTAGCTTTGCCTACGGCCTTATCAAACCTTCAAAATGTCTTCCATGTCTCTCAATTGAGGAAATATGTTCCCGATCCGAATCAGCCGCTGAGTATTGACAAGGTTGATTTCCAACCGGATCTATCATTCCAACCTTATCCTAGTTATATCCTGGAGCGTGGCGCGAAGACACTGCGGACATGGACTATTCCCATTGTCAAAGTGGTCTGGGATGGCTTCTCGACTGAAGAGGCTACTTGGGAATTGGAAGATGACATGCGGACTCGACTATTCCATTAAGATATGTCTTTTCAATTTTGAGGACATAATTTTAAAAGTTGGGGTGATTGTAACATCCCTAATTTCGTTAAATTCAAATTATGGAATTTACGAGTGATTTATTATTCGAATGAAAGATAAATCATGTCAGTGATATGGAATAGTCGAGAAAACAACGTTTAGTGGATAAACCATAAAATTAAGGTGCAAGTTAGAGAGAACTTGGGCAAAAATAATGGTTTAGAATGAATTAATAAGCCAAGGGTATTTTGGTCTTTTCCCAATCATTTAAACCTTCAGCTGAAGAGTAACCTTTCCTCACTCCCACACTCTCATTTAGCAAATTAGAAACAAAATTGGAGAAGTGAAAGTGAGGGGAAGGAGAATTTAAGTGAGAATTGTACATATGGGCAAAATGGTCTTTTCCCTTCTTTTAAGTTACCTCAGCCCTTAACCCAGCTGATTCCCACCCTCTTGACACTCAATCCCGAAAACTGAAATTTCAGAATAGAAGAATAGAGAGATAGAGAGAGGAGAAGGGGCGAAGGAGGAAGAAGGGGAGAGGAGCACCACCTCCATCAAGCTCATTGCATGTAGGTGAAAACTTGTCCATTCAATTTAGTTTTTCATTCTCTTTCCAACCATATAAGTTTCAACAACTCTTCCCTCCTGATTCTCAACTCACCATTTCAGAATCTCCTAGCTCTCATGTAATCAAAGATGGAGTTTTGAGCTCCTATGGCCAAAGCTTGATGCAAACTTCATTGCATGTGTCTAGGAATCCTTGAAACTCATTGGAAGCTCTATTAGCCACCACATTGTCAACTTCAAGGAGGAATTGGCTGAAGAAGTTACTGTTTTCGGAGTCCATAGTGAGTTGATTTCGTTTTGAAGCGGTTCGGACGATTACGGGGATTGTTCGAGTGGTCACCGTTCCGTTATTTCGCATGAGGGCCTGACTTCGAACGGACTCTTCAAACCGGTGAGTTTTACTCACGATTAGGGTTTCATTCCTTTGTTTACAAATGATGTGTATTTCTGGTTCCGTGACAAAAATCTGATTTCGAAAGATTATCGAGTCGAAAACCGTTTTTCGGAAAATAACGTTTTACGGTTTTTATCGAATTTTATATGTGATTGCATGTGCTGAAATTGTACTGGTATATGGCTGGAATGTTTGATTGTTTTGTTGGAAATTGGATTGGATTTCGATTGGAAGCGATCGGAGAAGCGAAACGGAACGAAGCGAACAAATAACGAACCTGCTACAGGCAGCACAGGTCGTGCCACCTATAGCACAGGTCGTGCTAGACTTTCAGGTGGAACTTCAGTCTAGCACGGGTCGTGCAAGGTTTGGCACGGGTCGTGCAGGACCTTCTGTCACCGGTTGCCAAAATTTCGTTTCGCCGCTCCTTTTGATTCCAAACCTCTGCTAATCTTCTTCCCAACCAATTGTGATGATATTACCTTGATAAAATCATTGTTTTGAAGGTGTTCAACTTGATTTTTGAGAAAAGGTTTTGAAAGTATAAATATTCGAAAAACCGAAAAGTAGATCGCGTGTGAGTACATGTTTTGAATAATAAAACGGATTACATGTCCAACTTGGTATCGTATTATAAAGTCGGATGTCTAGTATCGTATTCATCAAAACGGGTTATATAACAACGATAGATATAGATCATATCAAATATATAAGTCGGCCCAATGCGGGTGTGATATATAAATTATATCAAGTTGGGTGACAACCCGACGAATAGCATACTAGGCGGGGAAGTCATGAGCCCCTACCCTAGGCCCTGGAAAACGTTATGGAATAGTTACTAACAGGGGTTTATCGTGATTGTGGCTGTTTCACAGACGATGTTATGCTAAGTTCAATGCACGATTCGCCGAGATTGTGGCTGTTGCACGGTCGGTGTTTCGGTTGGTAAGCTTGTAATGGTATAGTAACTTACAAGGCTTAAAAATAAAATAATAGCACATTAAATATCGTGATTGTGGCTGTTTCACAGACGATGTTATGCTAAGGATGTATATACGCAAATAGTTTATAAATTTAACTATGTTGCAACGGTTTTATAAATGAACCGAGTGATAGTGAGAGGGCTCGGTAGAACTCACTGAGATATGTTATCTCACCCTATCATTATTGTGGTTTTTACAGAGAAACAAGGGAAGCGAAAGAGAAGGCGACACGAGTAGGTGACGCGCTTACGGAGATGCAAGAGACTCATAGTCTTGATGTTTTCCAATCGTTTTTCTTTTATTGTCTCTGTTTTGGTTATGTAACTGATACTTGATATGAGTTGTATGAACCCCTTTTATTTCACTGTTTACTGTATTGAACAATTGGGTCTGTATTCCTTTTGAGTTGTGAAAATAGTGAACCTTTATGGAATTTAAGACGGATGACTCCGAGATATTATGTTATATTGTTGGAAAAAGTTTGTACGTTCAATATCTAAGCAGAGATTGTGTCCTCTGATTATTGCTAAGCTGTGCATTTCAATGTATCTACACGTTAGAAATATTGGGGTGTTACATTGGTAAATTAATAAAATACGCATGACTTAGATACAAAACCTCACACTCACACATTAAAAAACCCTAACCCACATTAAAATACCCAAGTGATAAATGCATATTTTGAAATTTTGTGACCCTTGATGTAAAACTATTGGTTTTATGTTTATTATTGGCGACTATAATGTTATAACATGAGGAAAACCTTTTTGTTTTTTTTTTTCCATTGAAATTATTTTGTTGTTAAAAGTAGAAATTCTATGTTGGATGGATGTTTATATTCAAATTATTAATTTAGCAATTAGTATTTTGTTGTCAAAAGAAAGGAAGAAATTTCATACAATTAAAAATAATAATATTTTTAACAAATGCATTTTTAAAAATTATTTATAATATCCATGGATATCTGTAAATATCCACGGATAGGAGAATATCCACTAAATACCCGCACAAATATGGGGAGGGTATTGTTCTGGACTGGGTCAAGAGACCCACCCCAGCTATTGGATCTGGGCCAGCCCAATGACTTGGACCCATATCCACAATAAATCAGCCCATTGATGTCTATTATGCCTCAACGACTTAGATTCACCCGATCGATCCAACGGCTCAGAGCTAGCACATATCCCTATAAATACTGGCACACTGGCCTGCAGGGAAGGACTTTCTAGCCTGCAGGAGCTACCTCAACATTAGGTTCAAGCCAAGACCATCCTCCCAAGCCGATGGTTTTTGTAAATACATCTCATGAATGAACGATCGCACGAAGTAGGTTGACGCTGACGTGTATCTTGAATCCTGATAAGGGAATCAAGTGTGCCATGGCGTGCCGAAACAAATAAAGACTGTCGGTAAAAAGGGCGGCATGAGGACAGCACCATGATCATTCACGTTTTCCCTATATACCGAGATAGGAATCTAATGACTCACTCCACTTAGTGACTTTGAAGGACGTCGCAACCCCTTGGGGGAGTTCTATCTGGGCCGAGTTTCATTAAACTGTGCCAAGGGTATACTTCAAGCTGACCTTGGTGGTCACACCCCCTTGGGCGAGTTCAATCTGAGCCGAGTCCCAGTAAATTGTGCCAAGGGTATACCTCGAGTTGACTTTGGTGGTCACAACTAGGGCTGGACATCGGGCAGGTTCGGGCGGTTTCGGCCCAAAACCACCGATCCGTCCAAAACCGCAGTCTACTATTATAGGCCCAAATACGCCCAAAGTTTCTCTCGGATTGTGCGGGTTCGGATTTGGTGGGTGGCGGGTTAGTGTGGGTGGGTTTAAACGGGTTTGGCTTGACATTTACAGAAATGGAGATCCAGAAACTCAGAGGAAGTTGTAGAAGATGCGTTGGAGACGAAGAGGTTTGGAGAGAGAGATAAATAATAACAAAAACAACTGAGAAACCATACAAGCAGAAAGCCAGAAACAAGAGTAAAATGGTAACGAAGATGAGATCTGGAAACAAGAGTGAAATGGTAACGAAGATGAGAAACCATATAATTTTTGAGAAATGGTAACGAAGATGAGATCGAGAGAGAAGGTAGACGAGAGGCTGTGTGGGGTAAGATCTGGTCGATAAGAGGATGAGGGAGGTTGGGGAGATGAGAGACGGAGGAGGAGAGGAGGTGAGGCTGAGCAAGAGTGAAAGTGAAGAGTGGGAGCGACTGCTAGGATTTCTCTGGAATCTAGATGTAGTGAGAAAGTGTTTCAAAATGTGAAATGGGGAATATGAAATGAGATGAAAGCGTCATAGTATGACATAAATAACGCAAGCAAACGTCGTCGTATAAGGCTATGCGGTCGATTTCGGGCATCGGCGGTAAAACAATCCTCACCCGCACCCGCCCGTAGCAACTCGTTTGGACCTGATTATATCACCTGAAGACCCGACAATCTGCCACAAATTTTGAAGGATTAGTCACAACCCCTTTGGACGAGTTCTATCTGGGCTGGGTTTCGGTAAACTGTGCCAAGGGTATACTTCATTACAAATTGTCTAGGCAGACGTCAGTAACTCAACAACGAAAAGCGAGCCAAACTTTGTGACTACCCACTTGGAAAAATCCTAAGTCCAAAATCTAAAACACAAGGCAACATACGAAGGTTGAAGGATTGAAAGATAAGAGTGGTACCTTGACAAACGAGCATTGGCGAGATCCAACGAAGCACGCGCACGAGCGCGAGAAAATGCCAGCCAAAGGGCGAGACCTCATAGTCTCGGCCCCAGGCGCCAAGGCAGGCGCCAAATGCAAGTGGAAGGGTGCACTCATAGGCGCGAACTGGCTATGGGCGAGACTGTTATGTCTCGGGTACAGGCGCACTCAAAGGCGCGAGGCAATCAACAACCGAGACCATGAGGTCTCGGGTAGGGGCGCCGACACGGGCTCAAAACTGGAAGGAACCAAGACAAGTATGTCTCAAGTGTTGGGCGTGGAAGCAGGCGCAGAATAGGAAGGAACCGAGACCTATATGTCTCGAGTGTAGGCGCACCCAATCGCAAACTCACTGGCAGGATCGAGACCTATATGTCTCGAATGTAGGCGCACCAGGGCGCGAAGACTCAAGGGACAATCGAGACAAGGAGATCTCGGGTACAGGCGCAACGGGCGTGAGATAGACAAAGGGCCGAGACTATGATGTCTCAAGCGCAGGTGCTAGGGAACACGGGAATGACTTGGGGTAGGCGAGACCTCCTTGTCTCAGTCATAGGCGCCAACGAAGGCGTACAAGCTGGAGTAGGCAAGACTTACTTTTCTCGGGGGCAAGGCGCCATCATGGGTGCAAGGTTCAGCATGTGGGCAGGACCATGATGTCCTAAGCGCCAACCCAGGCGCCAAATTCAGCAACAGGGGACCTTGGGGTCTCAGACATATTCCCCCTCTCACTCTTTGAGTCTCACCTCTCTGTCTCTCTCTCTCGTGGAGTGGGTTAGATTTTGTAAAGAGTAAGAGGTCACCTCCTTGAGAGTCGGTAAAAAATTATAAGCATTCTTCTCCTTGAGTAAAGCCATGAAAGCAGTCACCAAGCGGTAAGAAGATGCCTTATTACAACAAACTACCAGATACTCCTAGGGGAAATGACATCATCGCCAGCGACAAGCCAGCCTATAGAGGCGGATTGGCCAGCAGGTACGATGTCAACAAAGACTTCAAGCCAAGACCATCCTACAGAATAATCTCGGCTTGGGGGGCAACTGTTTTGGACTGGGTGAACAGACCCACCCCAGCTATTGGATCTGGGTCAGCCCAATGACTTGGACCAATATCCACAATAAATCAGCCCATTCATGTCTATTATGCCTCAACGACTAAGATTCACCCGATCGATCTAATGACTTAGAGCTAGCACATATCCCTATAAATACTGGCACACATTGCCAAAAATAAGTATATTCTCATTCCTTGCTATACTACTATTCTCAGTATAACTTGAGCGTCGGAGTGGCATCGCAGGTACCCCACCCGTGATCACTTTGGCACATCACTGGGACCTACCAGCAGCAGTCACCGGGCAACCGCTTGGTACAGATTAGGTATGAATATCATTTTTATCCAAGAAGTCGGGTATTAGATGAGTACTATCTGTATTTGTAGATATCCATTTGACATCCCTAATTGATGTTTTATATTGTTAGTGAACCATGTCTGTGTGTGACGACAATTTCTCTTTCTAGATATCAAGAATATATTTAACCATGAGGTCTTTTGATGGAATCTATGTTTTGTGATTTATTTTTGGATCGATATTTTGTGTAGATTAGATCATTTTGATTCTACATTTACTCTATTGCTCAGTTATAGTAGGAATCCGTTCAAACTAATATATTTCATATTTTTGTAAAAAAAATTAGGACTCACTTCTTTAAAATTTTCATTGAGAAACAAAATATTAAGAAATCTATGTGCAATACAAATAACTATAATATGTGCTTACCGTAACAAATCACATATTTGATAATGGCACAAATCGCTACTCCAATGAGGGTATGTAAATAATGAAAGTGGACAAAAGCACAACAGGAATTTAAACTTTTAGGCACCTTATTATTAAACAAATATAGATCTCCTCCACTGATGATTACTCAGCTATACCAATACCGAACAACACCAATTACTGCAATTTAAAGATTCCACCACCAACTTTTTAGACAAATTAAATAAGTATATAGGCTTGCTATGTTCAAAAAGAGAAGCTCATCGGGAACTTGATCTGCTTATCAATACCTTAAGGATGCATGAAGTTATATAATACCATCAGAAACCATAACATTAATCAGAAATCCTAAACTAAAACAAGCATAGCATCCTTCATTGAAACCAAAACATAAGTAAACATTTGTTACTTGGATTGAGCAATGATTTTTGTTTCAGATTTCACCAGAACCAACTAACACAGTAGAAGAACCAGCGATGAAGAATCAATAAGCAATAACTAAACTACCAAGTTTCACCTTAATCTGTTAAAGATTTCACCAGAGTAATGAGCAACTATAAAAAATGATGAAATCGAAGAAACAACAAAGAAGAAATCGAAGAACTGGAAAATTTCACCAGGACAAAGTGATCGGGATTGCAATTTGAAGAGAGAGATGCTAGGGCTCCATGAGCGATTTGCATATTCATACGATTGGGATCATGAGTGATATTGCATTATAATCAAATGAGCGATGATGCATTATAGGGTTTTTTCAACCGATCTTTCAGAGAAAGAGATAGATGAGAGAATTTGCACGTGAGGAAGCTGAAATATGGATGTGGGGAAGGAGAGAATCGCAACGAGTGTTTTTTTTTAAAATCAAAACTGCTGCTACCTTTGATCTTAACTATCGTCGTTTTTCATTGTTAGAGGCGGGTGTATGCGACCGCCACGAAAGATTGGGCACCTTTCAAGCATCGGTAGTTCTGGGCAACCGCCGCAAACTGAGTGTCTTTATTAAACAGATGGTGAGGTATTGGAAAGTTGTTTTTTTATAGTTGCTTCAATGAGTTGATAACACGGTTATAATTAGTATAAAATTAAAACTATACAAATCATAATATTTTAAAGATTTTCTTCGGACTCGTTTATTTAAAAGTTCTGTTTTGTGATTTATGTTCTAGAACACTGTGAAAAAGCAGGTTGGTTAATGACTTATAAAACTTGGTTAATTGGTGTTGTAACTTGATTTTTAGCTATTTTTTGTTAGAACATTTTGGCTAAATAAGATTACTCTTTTTGTTATGTGTGAAACTATGTGAGATGAGGTGATGTGAGTTCTCATTGCCACTTTTGGGTTGAGTGAAACTTCATTTATTTACAATAGAGTGCCCATTTGGTCAAGACTCTAGAGTTCTCGAAAGCAATTGCCGGAAGTAAAAACAATTTGAATATAATTGAAAATTACTATTCACGTGTTTGGGTTACGGAATTAGTGGTTAAAGTTGATTCTGGGTGGGTAGAATTTACCTTGATAGAAACGAATTCCTAGTATTTCCGTTAAATAAAATAAATTTTGGGTGTGACCCACTAAATTTCAAAAGGGATTTCTACCTTTCATTTTATCCAAACAAAATGAAGTCTTTTGAATCTACTTTTAGAATATCATTACCAAACACAAATTAAAATTTTAAACTAATTTTTTTCAAAATCAAACTATTAACATTAATTCTTCATTATCAACTCTACAAAAATCTAAAACATACGGACCCAGATTTGACAAAAGCAGTTAGCAGATCAGGCATCCCAAAAGACTAAGAGGCAGAAATTGTTAACTAGAAATAATGCCGAATTGAAATTGAAAGCAAAAGAGGCAGAGATGTATATACAGTACACAGCAACCATCATTTTTTGTTTCCACTCCTTGTGTCATGTCAAATTTTTAACATTCTTCTCATTTTCAGATCAGTAAATAGTTGGTATGTCTTAATTTTCTTTTATGTGGTTGCATGCTATTTCACAGTGAACTAGAGGAATCTACACTAGAATTGGAAGCAAGACATGCTACACATAATTAACCAGTTACATGAGCTTCTTCCTTCTTGTGTTTCTTTTATTGGTTGCAGTTTAGTAAAGGATTAAATATGCAAATTTTGTTTTTCGCTGCTACAAAAAATTTCTCCTAACTTTCATCCCTATAAAATAAAATTTTCCATTTTCAAGTTTAGTCTCTCTTGTTGACGATCCTTACACCTAGCTAACCGAAATCGATGTCGCCAGTGCCACATGACATTTTTTGTTGACGAGACATTGCTGAGTCCATAAAATAGTATAAATTTAATGTGTAAATATACAAAACCTTGTTATATTTGTAGGAACTGGAAGTATATGTAAACTTTAATTTAATGTTATTTATAGACTCGGCGATGCCGCATCATCAAAAAAAGTCATGTGGCACTTGCTATGTTAATTTTGGTCAGCGAGGTTAAGGATAGTTAACAATAGGGACCAAAGTCTAAACTTGAAAATGGATAATTTCAAAGGTATGAAAATTAAGAGAAAAGTTTTGGTAAGACTAAACAAAATGTGTGAAATTTGTAGAGATGGAAAAACATATTTCACCCTATCGTAAATATAACGAACTTGTAAGCTCATAATTTCTATGAGGAACTCAAACACAGCCTTTTAAATAGCAATTGTTAGCAGTGTTATTTTTAAAATTTTTTTTGATTATGATAAAGACATAAACTGTATACTGAAATTGGTCACCAAGCCTATAAGTCAATGAATATCATAGGTTTCATAACAATGATTCCCAATAAATTCCTTCAAAATTTAAAAGGGTTTCTCAATTCCACTATATCAATGAATTGAAAACAAGGTATAAAGAATACCTGAATGTAGATTTCCGCAACATTAGCACTAGTGATGTTTCTGGCTTCATCCTTAGGAAGCTCATAGTTCTTCCCAACAATTAGTTACCAAAAACACATGTCTTATTCTTGAAAGGCACCAGTAATTGGCACAAAAGTAAAGGAAAGGAGGGCAAGAAAGGAAACACAATCTTACACATTTATGAGATCCCAATTATATGCTAAACATACAACATTTTTATTTGTTAGCTTCATATAATTTGTTATTATTCGTAACACAACTTCATGGCGTAGCTAAAAGTTCATGTCCAAGAGAATATTAGGTTAAGGTCATGATATATAACATTTTATTTAGCTCAAAACTATGTTAGGATTGGCTAATGAAAAACATATTTGAGCTTATCTACTAGCATAAACCCTTGTCAGTGTTTGGAAGAACTCAATAGCCATGCTCATGCGTTGTTTTCAGCTAATTTCGATAAGCTTTGTTGAATAGTCAAAGAAAACAGCTTATAGCTTTTATAAAAACAATTTGAATATGTTTTCTGGTTAATTATAAAAAATAGTTTACATAAGCACTTATATGATAAACATTTATCTTATAAGCGCTTAATTAAGTTGTTTACACAATCAGACCCTAAATCTAATCCTTATAGCTTCACTCTAAAAGTCAATTTCGCCCACACAATTCTAATGTACTTAAAAAGATCCCTAAAATTTTCAAAGGTGTGCAATGGTTCTTTTAAATTGCAAACAATGCAAAATGGTCCCTGCTTATAAAAAAAATGCAAAATGGTCCCTATCCTCACCTTATAGTGTGACTTGAAATAGAGAACAAACTCAAAGTAAAAGGACTACTGTGAACTATTTAAAAACTATATAAAGTTTCAAAATGTAGGCACTAAATTGATTTTTGAGCATAAAGATAGACACCAAATGAGCAATTAAACCTTCTATTTAAAACAAAACTTCAATGAGATGTTCATGAAGTAGTCTAAAATCAAGTATATTAATTTTGCATTTTCATTAAAACACGTAAAGAAGAAAAAACAATACAGAGAGATGCTGGTAACACCTTTTTGGACACTTTTTTCAACACACTCAAGTATTGGGTGAAAATTACATTCTCATGTTGGACCACTAATACATAGTGGCATAACCTATCTAGGACATAAAATTGCTTATGCAGATGAATCCACATGTTGGACTGAAAAGGGTGTTTGTTGAGGTATTGCTAGAATGGGATATTGAATGATATACAAATATGTTCATTATTTCATAACCGTATTTTCCTTGGCTGTACAAAGATGTTTAATGTTTAATTTGATTACTATAAAACATTCCAAGCCCAGCAATCATCCTTCTTGATCCTATTTCTCTGGTGTGGCAAAAACTAAGAACTTAACTTCTTTTGCATTGTTGTAAAACTAAATCAGAAACCAAATGGAAATACCACTACATTCCCACATCAGCAGATCAAAAAACTTCAATTTGTAAATATTCAGTTGGCAGTGAAAGGGATTACCAATTGAAAATCCTCCACCTGAGATTAATCAATCATCAACTTCTTCCTCTGGTCTAATCTCACCAAACCATCTTGGCGGATCATATCCATACCCACCTAAATTCAGATAAGGAATTCAATTGTAACATATCTAAAACCAAAAATGCATCTTAAATTCCAAACTAAAACTATCACTAAGCAGATAAGGCATATCAAAGTTACAAGCAAACTACCAAGTGGATTGCAACGACAGAGACGCCACGTCGTCAAAACTGTACCCTTCAAAACTCCATATCTCTTGTAAGCCTCCATGGAATACTCACTGCAAGTTGGAATGTATCGACAGCTCTTTGGCAAGATTGGCGAAATTTCTCCTGCATACATAACATGACAACATATACAATGAATAGCCATCAACAACAAAAAAGAAATGGGAAGCAAAAAACGAAAGACTACAATTCCTAAAAGTGTTTGATTCCCTGGAAGAGACATTTGATTTCTTTTTGAGCAAATTTCTAGTGTGAGGTGCAAAAAATCATCCCTCTAGGATTTGATACCATTACCTCTAGTTCAAAAAAGACTAATTAGTTGCAGCACTTTATGGATTTGTTTACTATACATGACAAATTTTAAATTTATAAAAATCTCGGGGGAGCCGTGGCTCCCCTAGTCCCAAGGAAGCTTTACCCCTTTCTAAAAGGGTTCACAATGCAAGGTTAAGTATCTTCAAAGTTTTTGAAAATGACAAAAATACTATTTTCATTGTTTCCATATATGCATTCTCTAGTTTCTGGCTAGTCTTCCATCTCTCAATAACAATTGTTCATGACAAAAGTCTTCCATTTTTTGCTATCAATTTAAAATGAATACAAATTTTAGAAAATGTATTTAAAAAGTAAAAATCGGAGTCTAATTTTGTAATGCTAGGGTTTCTTGTATTTCCGTTAGTTTACTGAAAATTTTTGATAGAAATTATGAAAGGGGAAAAAGCTTACTTTTGTAGAATCTCAACATGGACAATGCAGCTTTAACTCCTAAATTGTTCACCTCGCCATCTGAAGAAATATGAACCATAAAAAACAAATTCCTTATTACTTGGGGAGAGAGAGAGAGAGAGAGAGAGAGAGAGAGAGAGAGAACCTTGCAGAGTTTGAGGGTTGGAATCTTCCTTCGATGCGCGCGTGACTAGGGCGGAACGTGGTGAGGGTTTGGAGGAAGTGGAAGCGAGGTGGTGGGTGTTGTTGATTTTGAGAGAAGTGAAATTGGAGTTTCTGCGTTGGAAGGTGATTGGAGAAATGGAATGACAGGGGTTGAGTGGGAGGAGAAGAGTCGCCATGTTGCGTATTCTTTCACAGTACCACAAACATTTCTATGCTAGTGTTTTTTCTTAAAAAAAAAATTGGTGTGTCAATTTGATTCCTGACATTTGCCACGCGGGCACTTAACTGTCAAGTCACATCCATCAACACCATTAACTAATCGTAATCGATGAAATGACTAATTGACACACATTTGAAAATATTGAGGACTAAATTGATATATTTGAAAACGACTCTCTAACCAAATGAGCTAATAGGTCAACTATGATAAAATAAATCAAACTTTTTAATATTTATTTTGATATGTCTATTGAATCATTATTTCATTTGATTGATTATGTTAATTTGGATTGTTAGAGTATATTAGACATGCATTTTATAAATGATTAGGAATAGGAATATAGAATTGTGGCAAGAAAAATAGAGTTCAACAACATTAGCATCAACTAGAGCATGGAGGGACCTTTTTGCAAAAACCAAAACAAACATCTAATCACTCCATTTCCATTTGCCACCTAGCACCCTTCAACCAATAGGAACACATGCAAATAAACCTTACATTGAATCTCAAAAAAAGATAAACCTTACATTGCTTCAGCTGAACCATACATCACCACTTAAACAAAAGAGAAAAGAAAAGAAAATAGAGAGAATGAGACGAAGAGAAGAGGGAACGTGAAAACAAGGAATAAAAGAAGAAAATCAAAGGTCAAGCAAAAAGGTTCAGAACTTTGAGAGCTTGAAGGTTCAATTTCATGTGCCCTATACTCAAGCCCCCTTCATCTCCAACCTTGCACAATCACCATTGTTAGAGCTTCAAAAACCCTAAGGTGAGTTCTCAACCTATGGGGACTTAGGAAGGTCAAGATAAGGCCCTTATTAGGCATTCAGTATATTCTGAAATAATGTTATAATTGCTCAATTATGTCCTCAAATTCTGTTTTTATTTCCCTTTAATGATTGCTTGAGTTTCATAAACCCTATTTCTATCAATCTTTGTTGTTGGTGTTGAAATTATTCATTCTATGATGTGTATATGTTAATTGAGGTTTTTGCCTTGTGAATGTTGAGTGGTTGATGGATTGTTAATGGGGAAAGTGATGACATAGAATTGAAATTAAAAAAAGGTTCGGTGCCGTCCCCAAACCCGTATTGATATATGTTCAATGTTTGTCTCGTTGTGACTTCCACGAAAGTCCTTTCAACACGATTCTTGTTTATTTAGAAACTAGACTAAATTTTCTTCAATTTGGACTCTTGATTTTTTGAATTTGGCTAATTATTGATGGACAAAAATGGATTGCAAGTTGGGAAAAAAGTTCTGTGTTGTATCTGTACCACTGTGTTTTATTTTAATAAACTGTACAATTTGGATTCTTAACTTGCAAAATAAAAATCATATTCAGAAAGTGGACTTATAAAGCTTTCCAAAGAGTGGTTGTTTGTATAAATCCGATAGCATTTGGTATTTTAATTAATTCACCGAAGTAGATGTATGACAGCAGAAAATTCTGCACATCAGTTGTATGTGAAAATATTTTATTGTCTCACTATAATCTTGAAATGTATTGGTTGATAATTTGGTTTAATTCTGAATGTAACTTGAATATGACTGTATCAAACATATTTTTAGAACCCAGTTGAATACAAAGGTGATTCAAAGTGGGCAAAACTTATATAATCTCCCTGAATACAAAGGTGATTCACATCCAAATGTTGATGTAAACGGGATTAAACTTAATCTAAGACACGGTTGTCCGAGGTAAGGCATAAGATGCTTACCGACTCCGGAGACATAGATCCGGGCCCGAAAGCGCTAAGGACCCATAGGGATAAAGATGATAAGAACATGATGTTCACTCAGAAAAATCAGTTTTAAAAAAACCTATGATTATCTGTTTATGTTTCAGAGTCCATGAGGACTCGTTGAGATTTTTACATCTCACCCCTTCATGTTTTGTTTCAGATAAGTGCAAGGAAAGGGCCAAGTAGAGGAGAACACGAGAATTGTTCACCTTATGTTTTCTTTTTTTGCTACTCAGGAACTTATGATATTAAGTTGTAATGTAGTATGGTGATAATAGACTTTTAGAATCACCTATGTTATGTGTGTGTAACTATTACTTGACAAGTTTGTTATTCCACAAGTTAAGTGTATTATGAATGTTTTGTTTTAATCCCACTTAGCTATTGTTGATTAAGGTGTTACATATATGGTATCAGAGCAATTCAATCCAGTTTTGGATTGTGTTAGTTAGTATTAGGAAATTCTTTGTTAAATTCTTATTACTTTGTTATGAGAAATTGAGCCCGATCAACTCAATGTTCTGTGCAATGTATGCAGAACCATGGAAGAAGAACATCCCGATTTGGGTAGGGGTAATAACCCGCAAGATTCCTTTCAATGGGCCGCACTAGCCGCGTCTATGAGAGTGCAAGCCGAGTCTATGAGAATGCAAGTGGAAACCATCAATGCCCTTATGCAACGAATTCTACAAGGGAATATGGGAAACCAAGGACAGACCATACCAATTCAGATTCCAACAGTGGCAAATCCACCTCCCTAAGAACCTCCAAGACGTGTGTTTGCAGAGTTTAGAAAGAATAACTCACCTCCATTCAAGGGAACTACAAACCCCTATGAAACACACAATTGGTTGCAAGAGATGGAGAAAATTTTCAAAGTTGTAGAGTGTACCGATGAACATAAAGTTTCTTTTGCCACTCATATGCTCCAAGGCGAGGGGGAGATATGGTGGCAGGAGCTTGTGGGTCTTTACTTTCTACTGGAACGCCTTTAACCTGGAATTTTTTTTCAAACTACGTTCCTCAAAAAGTATTTTCCCGAGATAGAAGGAGAAAGGAGAAAGAATTCATGCATCTTGTTCAGGGTAATATGTCTGTTTCCGAATATGTAGCCAAGTTTGAAGAGCTATCCAAATATTTCTCCTACCTGCAGGACGGAGCAAGTGAGAAATGGAAGACTCAACAATTTGAACAGGGACTAAATTTAGAGCTTATGGGCCTAGTGTCTTCTCATGAACTACAAGACTACTCCCAACTAGTCAACAAGTGTTTGGTCATGGAGAATGTGCAATCACAAATATCTGCTGATCGCCAAAAGAAATGGCAGAAGAAAAGGGATGACAACTTCGCTCAACAATCCAAGCCTAAAGGTAATATCAATAAAGGAAAGCAGGTACAACATCTGGAAGCAACAAAGAAGAAAGAGTGTTCTATTTGTCGAGGGCAGCATAGTGGGACATGTCTCAAGGGCTAGAACATATGTTACCGTTGTCATCAACCGGGACATATTGCAAGGAGCTGTTCTCAAGGATCTTCGGCAAAACCTAGTTACCCGACTAAGGGCGTGTGTTTACTCTTGATGTCGCTAAGGCTAAGGGTGTAGACGGGTTGATGAAAGGTATGTGTTACTTTAATGGTGAACCTTTAGTTGTACTTTATGATTTGGGTGGTTTCCACTCTTTCATTTCGTGTGACTGTGCTATTCGTTTAAACTTATGCGTCTCTTCTCTACCAAATGTCCTGCAAGTTCACACACCCGTTGAGGGTAGTATTTCTACTTCATTGATGTGTGAGAATTGTCCTCTTGATGTAACATCCGCAAAATAATTAATAGAATTATTTGGATATTAACCCAATTAAATTAATTTAGTACTCGACTGGTAAATTTACTGAGTGCTAAAATTATTTATTGGTTGTCATCGGATCGTTAACCGGATAATACGGACCAAAGAAGTTTTAGAATCGAAATAGGAGATTTCGATCAATATGGTAATTTGACCGCGTTACAAATTATATATTAAATAAATATATATATGTATACGTGTGTGTGTGTGTTAAAAGAAAGGCTAAAGTGCTCCTGGGGTCCCTTATCTTTATTTAAAGTAACGATTTGGTCCTTTATCTTTTTTTTGTCCCAAATCAGTCCTTTATGTTTTAAACTTTTGACACATAAATCCTTTTCTGTCCCAAATCAGTCCTTTATGTTTCAAATTTTTAACACATAAATCCTTTTTTTTGACACATAAATCAGCACTGTTAACGGAAAAGGATTTATGTGTCAAAAATTTGAAAGATAAAGGACTTATTTGGGACAAAAAAAAGATAAAGGACTATTTCGTTACTTTAAATAAAGATAAGGGACCCCGGGAGCACTTTAGCCTAAAAGAAAGGAAAGGAATGAATTGAAGAAAGAAAGAAAAGGAAACAGCGAGAGAAGAGAAACAGAGAAGGAAAGGAGAGAAAAGAGAAAGAAAGGGGGAGGAGGAAGAAGAGGGAAAAAGGGAAGGTTTCGGTTCGTCAAAACGACTTCCTTCCAACACGAAAAATGCTCAGCGTTACTTCTTCTTCGTTTTGGTACCAAAATCTTCATCATCAACTCACTCTCCTCAAATCCACCATTTTCGAAATTTGGAGAAAAGTGGAGGTTTTGTTGTTCAAGCTCAAATGGAAGCTTTGGATGGTGTTTGGGAGCGAGCTCAAGGTGGATAGCGCAAATATTGAAGTCCGATTTGGAGTTTGTGAAGAATCAAGGGGTTAGGGAGCAAATTGGGGTTTTGTGAATAGTGACTTGAGGTTGAAGAAGAAGATGAATAGTGTTCATGAAGAATTTCGGGAAATCGGTATTTCGGTCAAAAAGCGGTTTCGTGATCGAGTGGGAAGCTTTGGAAGCGGATTGGGTGTCGCCGGAGCGGGGAATGTTCGTGTGGTTACTCGGTGATTTCGGCTCGATCGTGGATCACGCGTCAAAGGTGAGTTCTACTCACGTTTAGGATTTTTGTTTTTCGAATTAACTGTTTTATCGCTTTCGCTGGTCTGGAACATTACTTGATAATGTCTGATTCGGGTTAGGAATCGATTGGGGCGAGTCTCGGGTTGCGTCGCGTTAAAATGGAATTTTTGGGTGATTTGATTCGAGAGATTTTGATTTAAAACTGTTATTTGGAAAATCGTCGTATTTTGATAAACTTCGATTTGATTAAGATTTTGATTGATTGTTTGATGTTGATTGGGTTTGATTATATGTGTGTGAAAACTGTTTTCAATCGGAACGAGAATCGGAATTAAGCGGAATCGCGAGTTTTGTGCGAAACCGCCAAAATCTGCCCTTGACAGACCCCCTGCTGTCAACCCACGCGCCACTTGCGCGCGGCGCGCCACTCGCGCGCCATTGGGCAGAACAATCTGTCTGTTCGCGCGCCACTTGGGCGCGGCGCGCCACTCGCGCGCCAGTTGACAGATTTTCAGCAACCAAACACTGTTTTTCGTTTCGCAATAACTTTTGATCCGGGAACCCGATTGAGGTGTTCTCAGGGGCGTCGGAAAGCTTATTCAAAGATCTACCTATTTATATAAATTAAATGGCATAATGGACTGTCTTTGAAGTTGTAAACTATTTCGAAAAACCAAATAATAGTACTCGTGTGCGAACATATGTTTTATTAATAATAAAGCGGACTATGAGTCCTACGTGATATGGTTTAACCGACGCGGGATGATTATTATTTAAATCATCTGAAACGGTCTATAATTCACGATATATAAATTATATCGATTAAAGGAGTCGGCCACTGAGGGTGGTTATATATGATTATAGATATATATATTATATCGAGTTTGGGTGACGACCCATGTTAACATACTAGGCGGGGAAGTCATGATCCCTTACCCTAGGCTCTGAGGCCAATAGCGGAACTGTTATTGGATAGGGGTTCGCCGGGAGACGCAAAGAGATTGCAGTCGGTGTTATGTTAAAGGTATTGTACTATGTGCGTCGGGAGACGCAAATAGATTACAGCCGGTGTCACGTAGAAGGGCCTAGGATGCTAGTTCATCGGGAGACGCAAATAGATTGCAGCCGGTGTCTTACTAGATCGAAGCCTTATTGTATGGTCCACCGAGATTAGCAAGCGGATTGCGGTCGGTGTTGTGTCGAATCATAAAAACGTTTTAAAAATGGACCGAGAGTGTTAGTAGGGGTCTCGGTAGAACTCACTGAGATTGTATCTCACTGTTTATATTTTGTGGTTTTTACAGAGGAACAGGGAAAAAGAAAAGGTGAAGAAGCACAGCTAGGTGGTGTGCATATGAAGACGGTGAAGACTTAGTTTTCATTGTTATTGTCTTTCCCTCGAGATTTTTGTATTTTCGATTGTATAACTTGTATCAGTAAAAGTTGTAAAATCGTTTCCGCTATTTCTTGGTATTTGGATATTGGACTCTAAGTTATGAGTTGTTTTTATTTATGTTCAATATCTAAAACAGGAAAAATATCTCTGATTATTTTATGATGGTACGCTTGGGTATTTTTACTCGATAAAAATACCGGGGTGTTACAGTTGGTATCAAAGCAGTTCGACCTAGTCGGACTTAGTTTAGGGTTGAGTCGATTCCTTGTTAGTCCTTTTTGTAATTACACTTGTGATGCTAAGAGACATTGAGCCTGATCAACTTAATACTTAGTGCATCATAAGCGGAATTATGACTGGATGATCAAGACGCAGTCCTCGACCAAGACCGGAGTCTCCAACCGGTGCATCCTCAGGAAAGGTGGCATGGCGATGGAAGAATACGCCGCTAAGTTTGAGAAGTTGTCTCAGTTTTACCAAGTGGTAAAGTAAGCTTCGGATGACGAACGGAGAATGCAGAAGTATAATACGGGCATAAGTGTTTTTATGATTTATGGTCTCAGTTCTTATACTGCTACCAATTTTGTTGCCTTAGTGCAACCAGTCTATGTCGCCGAGGATGATCTCATAAGGAGTATGGGAGAAGAAAGAAGGTAGTTGAGTTATCAACTCCGAATGCAAAGTCCTAAGATAATTTCATCAAAGGAAAAGCAGATGCAATTCTTTGATTCTCCAAAGGGTCAAGATATTCTAATTGTGGAAAGCAACACAATTTAGAAATAGTAGTATATGCGGAAGAGGGTCACTATGCAAAAGAGTGCCCTGCGAGGAAGAGTTCCCGGGAGTCACAAGCAGCTCCAAGACGAGGACGAGTCAACATTCTGGATGCTTAGATAGTTACGACTGCAGACAATTTACTGAGGAGTATGAGATCAGTTTTCAATGACTCTGTCAGTATGTTATATGATTCGGGTGCAACCTATTGCTGTATATCCCGATCGCGTGTGAATCTGTTGGGATTAGCCTTATCATCGCTATCCGAACCGATAACTATCTTAACTGCGGCTAAGGGTCGTGTCCAGACCCAATCTTTGTGTCGGAATTGCCTACGTGTTATAGGAGACAGAAATTTCGTGGAAGGATTATTTGTTTGCCTGTTAGAAGTCTGGACACCATTTTGGGTATGAATTGGATGACTGCAAATCATGTTGCAATCGACTGTGTTAATCAACTATCAACTTCGCTTCAGAATCAGTTGAATTGTCTAGGACAAATTCTGAAGCGGTTACCTAGTTCACCTTAGACGGTCAATCTTCATTCCAAGGTGCGGAAGCACATGTTGGAAAAGTTGTCTGCATCCACTGAAACTAGTATTAGATTTATCATCTGTACAAGTTGTGAATGACTTTCTGGATGCTCTCTGGATGTTTTTCTGGATGAAGTTTCTTCTGAACCTCTAGAGCGAAAGGTAGAGTTTACCGTAGAATTGGTTCCTGGCACGGGATCAATATCTATTGTTTCTTATTGAAGGTTTCTTGAGAATTAAAGGAAATGGAGTCTCAACTTGAAGAGTCGATGTTAAAGAAATTTATTCGACTGAGTGCTTCTCTAGGGAGTGCTCTGGTGTGATTAGTCAAAAGGAAATATAGTAGCATGAGATTGTACATCGGGTATCGACAACTTAACAAAGTGACGATCAGGAATTAATATCCCTTACCAAGGATAGACGATTTGCTTGAGCAATTTGAGGTGCTGCAGTGTTTCTAAAATTGATCTGAGGTCAGGACATAATCAAATAAAAGTTAGAGCCTTAGATATTCCGAAGACAGCTTTCCGTACTAGGTATGGACATTATGTGTGGGTAGTGATGCCCTTCGGTTTGACCAATGCTCCAGCGGTATTCATGGATTACATGAACCGAGTGTTCCACACTTATCTGGATCAGTTCGTTGTGGTTTTCATTGATGATATCTTGGTGTACTCTAAGACCATTGAGGAGCATGCCCAACATCTCCGCATTGTTCTGAGCGTACTCCGAGAGAAGAAATTGTATGCCAAGCCGTCGAAGAGTGATTCCTGGATGCCTGAGGTAAAGTTTCTGGGATATGCGATTTTCCAATCAGGAGTTGCCGTAGATCCCAGTAAAATAGGAAGCGGTGTTGAATGGGAGTGACCAACGTCAGTCACAGAGACCAGAAGTTTTTGGGTCTAGCCGGTTACTATAAGAGATTTGTTCAAGGGTTCTCACAGTTAGTTTTCCGCTTACTCGGTTAACTCGTGAGGGTCATCCGTTTACGTGGGATGCCGATTGTGAAGAATGTTTTCTAGAGTCGAAGATTTTGACTTCTGCTCCAATCTTGATTCTTCCGGATTCGTCTTGGAAATTCCAAATTTACAGCGATGTTTCTGGGAAGAGTTTAGGAGGTGTTCTTGGGCAGAATCAACAAGAGATAGCTTATGCATTCAGGCAATTGAAGGCTCATAGGGAGAATTATCCAACTCATGAATTGGAGTTAATAGCTATTGTGTATGCACTGAAGATTAAGAGACGTTACCTGTAAGGGTCTCGTTTTGAAATCTTTAGTGATCACAAGAGTTTAAGGTATCTGTTTGATCAGAAAGAACTGAATAGCAGGCAGAGAAATGTGTTGAATTCCTGAAGGATTATGAATTCGTGTTGAAGTAGCATTCAGAGAGACCAGTGTTGTAACCGATGCACTGAGTAGGAAGTCCATCCACATGGCCGAGTTTATTGATGCATGAGATGGAATTATCGAAGTCTTTCAGAGACTTAGATCTGAATTCAAGATCAATGAGGAACCGGTTAGTGTTGAGCCATATGAGGATCTCTAGTTCCCTAAGGGATTCTAAACGCTTAGCATAGGAAGTTGATGTGAAGCTACAATCACAAAAGGTATTTCCAGATTTTACTATGGATATTGATGGAGTCAGTTGTTTCAACGGTAGAATCTGTGCGCCCGATGATGAGAACAATAAAAAGGCAAGTGTTAGAGGAAGCACACCGAAGTTTATATTCTGTTCCTGGGTGTACAGAATATAAAGCAGATGTATTAGTGGCGAGGTATTAGTTTGTTAACCTTTCCTTTGCGAAGGTTAACAATGAGATAGTATTATGAGATTCCGTTTGACAAGTCGAACGTGAATACGAATATGTAAATGAGGTAACTGCTGACTGTTTTCACGTTGCGAATAACCATCAAAGGATTAATTGATGGATCTGCTTGCAAGGGACTGAACTTTCCAAAGTGAAGTTTGGCGTGCGGTATGGTAGTTTTGAAAAATCATTTTTGTGAAAACTCGCATGCTAAAGTTAATTTTGGGAACGAATCTAGAGGCTAATGAAATCTGATTTAGGAAAATCCTAGGAGGATTACTTAGGTTGAGGGGAAGCTCTCAACGCTATTGAATAATTCGGAAAGGAGCTTTGAGTTCTGTTTGATAGTTGTTTGGAGAACAACTGAGGTGATTTTCATTATGTTCAAATTGATTTGATGTCCCCGTGGTTTATTTCTACGTTTAAGATAAACGTTTCTGGTAAATCCTCATTCCATCTTCTTTCGAGAAGTGTTATCTCGAAATCTTGGGGGCGAGTCAAGAAGTTTCACAAGTGACTTTTCCGTCACATTGTCGGTGTGTACGAGAACTGTTATGGATCGTAGAAGATTTGTTGAGAACGTGTTTATTCCCTTCGAAGAAATTGTGGTTGTTTTTACCTTTGCCGAGGAGTACCAGTTTGTGGATCTCGTTTTCAACTTGTACGTCTATCAAGTGTCTTGTATTAAACCCTTTGATTTAGATTAATCAAAGTTGGGGAGTAAACGAGGATAATTGGAATGAAGTTCGGAAGTGTTTTCAAACGCGGTGTCGAGCCTATGTAGGCGAATGATGAGTTTCTCGTGTTGATTTGTAACCAGAGAGTTCGTATCATGGTAATAGTGGATCATACTTAGAGATTGATGTGCCAACTTGGGAAGACTTTCTGCACTCATTTCGTTAATTCAGGAATGTTTTCCAGCAAAATTTGGACCTTTCTGAGAATGTCTGTTCTCGGTTAGTCAATCGTAAGGTTTGACGAAATTTTGAGGACAAAATTCTTTTAAGTTGGGGAGAATGTAACATCCGCAAAATAATTAATAGAATTATTTGGATATTAACCCAATTAAATTAATTTAGTACTCGACTGGTAAATTTACTGAGTGCTAAAATTATTTATTGGTTGTCATCGGATCGTTAACCGGATAATACGGACCAATGAAGTTTTGGAATCGAAATAGGAGATTTCGATCAATATGGTAATTTGACCGCGTTACAAATTATATATTAAATAAATATATATATGTATACGTGTGTGTGTGTGTTAAAAGAAAGGAAAGGAATGAATTGAAGAAAGAAAGAAAAGGAAACAGCGAGAGAAGAGAAACAGAGAAGGAAAGGAGAGAAAAGAGAAAGAAAGGGGGAGGAGGAAGAAGAGGGAAAAAGGGAAGGTTTCGGTTCGTCAAAACGACTTCCTTCCAACACGAAAAATGCTCAGCGTTACTTCCTCTTCGTTTTGGTACCAAAATCTTCATCATCAACTCACTCTCCTCAAATCCACCATTTTCGAAATTTGGAGAAAAGTGGAGGTTTTGTTGTTCAAGCTCAAATGGAAGCTTTGGATGGTGTTTGGGAGCGAGCTCAAGGTGGATAGCGCAAATATTGAAGTCCGATTTGGAGTTTGTGAAGAATCAAGGGGTTAGGGAGCAAATTGGGGTTTTGTGAATAGTGACTTGAGGTTGAAGAAGATGAAGAATAGTGTTCATGAAGAATTTCGGGAAATCGGTATTTCGGTCAAAAAACGGTTTCGTGATCGAGTGGGAAGCTTTGGAAGCGGATTGGGTGTCGCCGGAGCGGGGAATGTTCGTGTGGTTACTCGGTGATTTCGGCTCGATCGTGGATCACGCGTCAAAGGTGAGTTCTACTCACGTTTAGGATTTTTGTTTTTCGAATTAACTGTTTTATCGCTTTCGCTGGTCTGGAACATTACTTGATAATGTCTGATTCGGGTTAGGAATCGATTGGGGCGAGTCTCGGGTTGCGTCGCGTTAAAATGGAATTTTTGGGTGATTTGATTCGAGAGATTTTGATTTAAAACTGTTATTTAGAAAATCGTCGTATTTTGATAAACTTCGATTTGATTAAGATTTTGATTGATTGTTTGATGTTGATTGGGTTTGATTATATGTGTGTGAAAACTGTTTTCAATCGGAACGAGAATCGGAATTAAGCGGAATCGCGAGTTTTGTGCGAAACCGCCAAAATCTGCCCTTGACAGACCCCCTGCTGTCAACCCACGCGCCACTTGCGCGCGGAGTGCCACTCGCGCGCCATTGGGCAGAACAATCTGTCTGTTCGCGCGCCACTTGCGCGCCAGTTGACAGATTTTCAGCAACCAAACACTGTTTTTCGTTTCGCAATAACTTTTGATCCGGGAACCCGATTGAGGTGTTCTCAGGGGCGTCGGAAAGCTTATTCAAAGATCTACCTATTTATATAAATTAAATGGCATAATGGACTGTCTTTGAAGTTGTAAACTATTTCGAAAAACCGAATAATAGTACTCGTGTGCGAACATATGTTTTATTAATAATAAAGCGGATTATGAGTCCTACGTGATATGGTTTAACCGACGCGGGATGATTATTATTTAAATCATCTGAAACGGTCTATAATTCACGATATATAAATTATATCGATTAAAGGAGTCGGCCACTGAGGGTGGTTATATATGATTATAGATATATATATTATATCGAGTTTGGGTGACGACCCATGTTAACATACTAGGCGGGGAAGTCATGATCCCTTACCCTAGGCTCTGAGGCCAATAGCGGAACTGTTATTGGATAGGGGTTCGCCGGGAGACGCAAAGAGATTGCAGCCGGTGTTATGTTAAAGGTATTGTACTATGTGCGTCGGGAGACGCAAATAGATTGCAGCCGGTGTCACGTAGAAGGGCCTAGGATGCTAGTTCATCGGGAGACGCAAATAGATTGCAGCCGGTGTCTTACTAGATCGAAGCCTTATTGTATGGTCCACCGAGATTAGCAAGCGGATTGCGGTCGGTGTTGTGTCGAATCATAAAAACGTTTTAAAAATGGACCGAGAGTGTTAGTAGGGGTCTCGGTAGAACTCACTGAGATTGTATCTCACTGTTTATATTTTGTGGTTTTTACAGAGGAACAGGGAAAAAGAAAAGGTGAAGAAGCATAGCTAGGTGGTGTGCATATGAAGACGGTGAAGACTTAGTTTTCATTGTTATTGTCTTTCCCTCGAGATTTTTGTATTTTCGATTGTATAACTTGTATCAGTAAAAGTTGTAAAATCGTTTCCGCTATTTCTTGGTATTTGGATATTGGACTCTAAGTTATGAGTTGTTTTTATTTATGTTCAATATCTAAAACAGGAAAAATATCTCTGATTATTTTATGATGGTACGCTTGGGTATTTTTACTCGATAAAAATACCGGGGTGTTACACTTGACATCAATGATAGAATGTTTTTGGTAAATTTGATATGCTTTCCATTGAAAGGTTTAGATGTGATATTGGGTATGGATTGGCTAGCATCCAATCAAGTTGTTCTGAATTATCATAAGCGAATAGTAGAATTTCCTTCTACGACAATCGGTTATTCCCAGACCACTCCTTTGCTTTTAAACAATGTCTCCCAAGTATTCCAATGCCTATTAGAAGGGGAGGAAGGATTTATTTTACTACTTTCTTCAGATACAAGGGGTAGTCTAGATTTGTCAAGTATTCCTGTTGTAAACGGGTACCTCGATGTGTTTCCTGATGAAGTAACTTCTCTACCTTCCGAGATAGAAATAGAATTCTCCATAGATTTGGTTCCTGGCACGGGACCAATTTCCATAGCTCCTTATAGGATGTCTCCCATAGAGTTGAAAGGAGCATCATGTTGAAGCTCCTTAGGTTTCCGGCCTTACCTTTACAACCATAGCTCCTTAGGTTTCTGGCCTTACCTTTTACTCGGTTATCCCGAAAGGAGCATCCTTTTGTGTGGACTAAAGCTTGTGAAAACGGTTTCTTAGAGCTTAAACAAAGATTGACCTCAGCGTCAATGCTTACTCTTCCAGACCCAACCTTAGAGTTTCATGTGTATAGTGATGCCTCCAAGAAAGGTCTAGGTTGTGTCCTTATGCAGAGGGGTCAGGTTGTAGCTTATGCCTCTCGTCAGTTGAGATCTAATGAAGAAAATTATCTGACGCATGATTTAGAGCTAGCTGCGGTAGTGTTTGTAGCGACCGAAAAATCCGGGTGAGGATTCTTCGAAGGTTCTAAATGAAGCCGCCACCAAAGTTTAGTTTAAGGGCAAACATTGGAAAATCCCTTTGAGTTTGAATTAGGGTCCTTGAAACCAGATTTGGGTTTGGGAGTCGGTTATGCATGGGGAAGGTGTTAGCACCCCACAACATCCTTCCTAAGGAAGGTTACCTTCTAATTAGTTGTGTAAAAAAATGTTAATTTTACCCTTTTATTATGAATTAAAAAGAAAAAAGACTTAATAAAATTTATTTATTTTTTGTGCTTGACAGGAGAAGTCCCCTGCTCCTACGTATCTCCAGGTGCGATGGAGAAATCAAAGCTACGTAGTTCTTGGGTAGAAAAAGTTTGCTGGTTGGTATTTTTTAATATAGGGGTTTTAGGATTATTGAGTGATCAGTTCGTTTGTCCTAAAACGATGACTAACTCAGCCGTACGGCCGACTTAATCCCCTATTTTTGAAAATAAGATTTTTTTTTTTGGAGAAGAATGGTTTGTGTATGGAGTGATTTGATATGAATAGGTATTTTAGGACTCTTGAGCCATACAGTTCATTCATCATAAAACGATGACTAACCCGGCCGTACGGTCGGCTTATCCCCCTATTTTTTGAAGAGAGATATTTATTTATTTATGAGAGGGAAAGAAGTATTTTTTTTTTTGTGTTTGAATATGAATGAAAAGTTGACAACGAAAAAAAATGAAGAGTGCAACTAGTGAAAAATAATTATCATTAATATTTAAAAATAAACTAATTAAAAGAAAAATAAAATAAAAAGGGAGGGAGAGAGAGAGAGAGAGCGAGAGCTTTGCTAGGAGAGGGAGAGAATGTGTTCAGTGTTCTTGTTGAATCACTGCGGTGTGTTTTTCACTATGGACATGACCTCCTTTTATAGGTGAATAGTTAAGTAAAGAGTGGACAAGTTGACTTGCTGGGCTAGCATGACCTCCTTTTGCAATTTTATTTTATACTTTGGTGATTATAAATGAAAGCAAAAATGATTTTTTTGTAAAATAGTTAAAAACTGATTTTTTTTAAATATAAAAGGTTATTTTTGACTAAAAGACAAATCTAAAAAAGAACAAGTTGGGCCAAAGCCCACTCAGAAAAATCTAACATAGGCCCAATAAAGTGAATTACTACGCACATACTCAATAAAACGAGATAGCATCCAAACAAGCTCAAAAGCTAACTCACGGTAATAGGACCAGTAACTGGTAAAAATAACGACGATTGTAGTAAAAAGAGCGGACAAAATTGGGGTATAACAGCTGCCCCTCTTTATTTATATTTTACTAAAAAAGGTGAATGGTTTTCAGATTTTCGTAGTAGAAATAAAACTAAAGATAGAATAGACGCTAATTTTGTCCGCTTAGGGGGAAGATGAGTTTGGGAAATGAGGGATGATTAACACTTGGCATGTTAACCGAGAATAATAAAGAAGAATCACTAGGGATCTGAAGGAGCACAGGGGCTTTGAAAGAACACTTGGGCTCTAAGGGAGCACTGGGACTCCAAGGGGTTGCCTTAGCCCTGAAGGACCACTTGGGGTCTAAAAGTGCACTGGGGCTTTGAAGGACTACTGGGGGTCTGAGGGTGGCCTTTTTCGAGCGGCCGTTAACAAGATCAGGTCTAGAACTGATAACGAAGGACGTCCACTATGTCTTAGGCTGACACAGCTAGTCTGAAGGACTTGGGGTCGGATGATCTGTCAGTGCTCGATGCCGACGTGCGATCTGGATTGATGGACCAATGGAGGTCTGAAAGAGCGCTGGAGCTCTGAAGAACCTCTGGGGGGTCTGGAAGATTGGTGCTAGACTCGGTGCTAACATTACGACCAGGTTTGCTGAGATGGGATCAACGCTTGGAGCGTCGATTTTGGAGGAACAATATATAGAGATCAACACTTGGCGTGTTTACGCGAACATACCTAATAAATGCATTTACCTGAGAAGGGAAAAGCTATCTATATTTTGCATGTCTAATAATGCAATGAATGGTGTATGCGTGCGTGTGTTGTATGCGCGTGCAATGATTGATGTTTGTTGGGGTAGCAAATGAGGTGTAGCGGATAATGGGTGTTGAAGTTGATGGAATAATGAAGTTGATAAACTGTGTATGCGTATGCTGATAAGATGTAATTGTATTGCTTAGATGCACGTATTGCGATGAAACGCATGGTTGCATGATGGAATGATTTATGCTTTGGTGGGGGTAATGAATGCAATGTGGATGATTGTTATTTACAGACACTGATGTGAAAAAGTAGTTGACTGTATTTGCAGACTCGCTTATTTTGCTCTTCCATTATGATGCCCCATGATGACCAAAGTTTTAGGTCCACAAAGTAAACTAGGTGGATTTTCAGTATCGCACTATTAGCTTGTGTTCTCTCTCTTTGAAGCATTGTTTAGTAAAGATGTATAGCAGTGTAAATATAGGTGAATGAGCCAGTTAACTTGGTTTTAGGTCTAGGGTATGGACATATATGACAGGTGAAAGGATGAAGGACATGATTATTGTCAAAGTCATGAAAGGTGGGCTTTCCCCAACTCAAGAAGTGTGGGACTGCCCCAATTTAGACTTATGATGACGGTGAATGAATGACTTGCCCCTGTCTAGTGATGACAACAACTAGGGGTGTGGAGGAAATGATGAGTTGGGAATGTCATGACTTTGTAACGAAAAGTGGCATGCAAAAGATTTTGTCTCAACCCATGGAGTTTGGTGTTGCCCCAATTATGACAAGGACAAGGTTGCCCCAACTGAAGTAGCAATGTGAAAGGGTTTGTTTAGGGTAATGGGTTGAGAAATTTCCTCGGTATGGTTTTGTCGATGTGAATATGGTAAGGGAATGAGATAGGTGTAGGGAGAATTTCCCTAATTTTAGGTGGAGTGAAGGGTGACGGGATTACCCCACTATGGAATGACATTTCAAACGCTTGCTTCAAGTGAGGTTTTGAAAGGTGGCAAAGTTAGGGTAATGGGCTAGGGAGGTGGTCCAATATAGCTATATGGATTGGGTATGGTATATGAATGGGATGGACAATGGCTAAATCTCCAAGTTCAAGTGGTATGGATGAGAAAAGGAATGCCCCACCTTGGGAACTAGGTGGTGATCCAAGTATAAACTTTTGGTTCTCTTTTAGGTGAACCCCAAAGACTGTGACAGTCTTGAGTTTTTTGATATGAAAACTTTACTTGGTGATCACTAAACATTATCTTTATATCAATGCAACTTGAATGCACCTTGGAGTGCAAGCCTTTTGATTTTTTTTTTAACTTTCTTTGATTTTTTGAGCAGACATATTGTAAATAATTAAACTTATTTGTCCTAAAATTAAAACTTTGAGAAAACAAAAGCAGTCAGTCATTGATCGGAATTGACTTTATAGGGTTGTAATGTGGCCGATGGTTAGGGGTTTGTGAAGGATAGGATAATTATGCCTAATGAAGTATTTGAGAGTTTATGAAAGGAGGGATAATTAGGCCCAATGAGGTGTTTGAGGGTTTATGAAAGAAAGGGTTTGTGATGTGGCGAATGGTTAGAGGTTTATGAAAGAAAGAGGTTGTAAATGGGTGTTTGAGGGTTTATGAAAGGAGGGATAATTAGGCCCAATGAGGGTTTATGAAAGGAGGAGGTGTTTATGAAAGCGGGATAATTGGGCCCAATGAGGTGTTTTGAGGGTTTATTGAGACAAGGATCTCTTATGGGCTTCATGGCAAGATGTATCAGCTCACAATGTCTACTTCTTTTATTTTTTTTCCAGGATTTTCAATTCTCTCCTTTTTTTGAATTTCACTTTTTTGTGATTTTTCTTTCTCCTTTTTTTTGGGCTGGGTGAGCTGATAAAAGTGAGACACCATGCTTAGGTGTGGAATTGATCCTTGTCTAGGGTGACTGAAAGATTTTTTTGATTTTTCGACTCAAAGGGGTAGTAAAGAGCCTTTTTTGAGGATATGGGAAGATGACCAAACTTCATTTCAAATCATGACTGCTTATTTTCTCAAAACTTAACTTTAGGACAAAAATTTATTTATTTTTGTATATTTGATTTTTCTTTATTTCTTTTTATATGCCTTAATTTTTGCTTAGATTGCTCTTGAGAGTTTTCAACCGAACAGGCTTTTTTTGATTTTTTTTTTGTAAATGATTTGCACCAAGGGAATTCAATATTGACAAGGTATCTAGTGATCACAAATTTGCCCCAGCATGGAGAACCTAAAGTGTTATTTCATTAATTTGAACAAACCAAAAAGTTAACTAGGTACTTGTGTGGGGAATATGTATTGGGTGGTCGGGGTGGGACTAGACATGGACAAGGGATGATGATAAGATGCACAGAGTGGACACTAACTGACTCAAATACGAGTAAATGCACATTGCATACAAGTTCACTATACAAATGCTTCATAAAGAGTTAACATAATTAGATACATGATAGAAGAAATTTTTGATGACACATTAGTTAACAAAATAGACCATTTTGATCATTTACCATGGGGTGGATGAGATGCATTGTTTTGCTGACAAAAAAATGTGAAGGAGCTGCAAACAGTGAATAACTTCTTCTTTTTGAAAATTGAGTGTCGTGAAACACCCTGAGTTTGCAACTAAGTTCGACCCCGTTTGAAAATTAGTAGGTTAAGCTTTGCCAATGACGAACAATCAATTAAAATGTATTTCGCAAGAACGCCTCATCTCTCATCACAGGTTTTTTTTTTAAATTATGCTCATGTTTGTTTTCTATTTTTTTGGTAATGCATGAATGAACAAATTATAATGTATAGGCATGATGCAAATGCATGAAGGAATGATCAGTTAAAAGTTCACTATTCTAACTGGTTTTTCTTTTGGTTTTTTAGAGACAGTGCAACACGTAAATAATGCAAAGTATCATTTATAATTTAAAATGGAATGCCAACTGGATATATATTTTTTGATGATGGATGATGCAAGAATAATGACATGATTTTTTATTATTATTTTGAAATGGTGCATGCATGCAAAAATGATTTATGAATAAAATGATGAGACGATGTAATGATGAAACATGGTTTTTTTTTGTTTTTTTAATTTGGATGACAACATGAGTGAAATGATGTATGAATTTCATGATGTTGCAAATGATGAGATATCTGGTTATTTTTGAATGATTATGAGTGAATGGTGGTGCATGCTAAATGAGATGTTTATGTTATATTGCTAAAAATTGTTTTTTTTTATATATGCGAGGAAATGCATGATACACGCAATGATTTTTAATGCATGGAAAGGAAAATGCATGATTAATGACATGGTTTTTTTGAATGAATGAGATGGTTATATTTTTGTTTTTTTATTTTTTGGAAAAGGGGAACCAGATGCATGAGCATATGAATGGATGCATGAAATGCGAATGTGTCGCGTCGGGGAATTGTAAACTTTTTATTCGAAGAGTAAAGTATAATTCAGGTGGTCTGACTTTCAAATGCATTTTTTCTTATATTTTCATCAACTTTCTTATAAAAAAGGTTTTCTAATTCCCCGGCGGTCATGCAAATGAGATGTTTTTTTTATGATATGCAGAGAAGAAGGAAAATATATAAGAATGCATGAGACATGCTTGCAAGAATAAAATAGGTTTTTTTCGGATTTTTTTTAGGGAAATGAGAAAAATGTATTAGTGTTTGTTTGAATGCAGGGGTATGAAGCTCCTTTGTGTCCTACAAGGATTCCTAAGAGAATAGGTCTAAGGCTTTTCTATTGAGTGAACCCTTCAAAGGGTAGCTCTAAAGGGTCCTAAATAAGGTTTCTAGAGCCAACGACCCCAGTTAAGAACACTGATCCCAACAATAGGCAAGCTATTAGGAGTGACAGCATTCTCAAAAGAGATCAAACTCTAGGTGAGACTTTCGTGACCACCCAACAGGACGCACATCCAGTAGGCCATCACTATGCAGTCTCGTTCTAACTTAGGCTATGCTCCAGTCCGGGTATAGGACTATTCTCACGTGTGTGCAGAAGTGTGATAGTGGAGTGTGTGAAGGAGCAAAATGTCAATTATACCCCCAAGCTGCAAAACAAACAAACACGTATACAAAAATTGTCTTCTATCATAAGGTTTACATATCACATAAAAGAATATAATATGCAATAAAAAATAAAAGACAAGAGAAGGGTAAAAATAACATTAAATTAACAAACAAATTTTACAACTAACCAGATTAGGCTTGACTCTCTTTATAAGTCCCTAATGAAGTCGCCAGCTTTAGCAACCGAAAAATCTGGGTGAGAATTCTTCGAAGGTTCTAAATGAAGCCGCCACCAAAGTTTAGTTTAAGGGCAAACATTGGAAAATCCCTTTGAGTTTGAATTAGGGTCATTGAGACCAGATTTGGGTTCAGGAGTCGGTTATGCATGGGGAAGCTGTTAGCACCCCACCGCATCCTTCCTAAGGAAGGTTACCTTCTAATTAGTTGTGTAAAAAAATGTTAATTTTGAAAATGTTAATTTTACCCTTTTATTGTTAATTAAAAAGAAAAAAGACTTAATAAAATTTATTTATTTTTTGTGCTTGATAGGAGCGGGCAGGGCCCCTGCTCCTACGTATCTCCAGGTGCGATGGAGAAATCAAAGCTACGTAGGTGCGATGGAGAATCACCGCGGTGTGCTTTTCACTGTGGACATGACCTCCTTTTGTAGGTGAAGGGTTCGGTAAAGAGTGGACAAGTTGACTTGCTAGGCAAGTCGACTTGCTGGGCAAGCAGACTTGTTGGGCAATCCGCTTTGGGCTGAAGGTACGTTGATGCTATTGACACCCCCCTTTTATTATTTTCGTTTTTTCTATTAATTTTGATTTTTTGCAACTTTATTTTATATTTTGGTGATTATAAATGAAAGCAAAAATGATTTTTTTTTGTAAAATAGTTAAAAACTGTTTTTTTTTAAATATAAAAGCTTATTTTTGACTAAAAGGCAAATCTAAAAAAGAACAAGTTGGGCCAAAGCCCACTCGGAAAAATCTAACATAGACCCAAGAAAGTGAATTACTACGCACATGCCCAATAAAACGAGATAGCATTCAAACAAGCTCAAAAGCTAACTCACGGTAATAGGACCTGTAACTGGTAAAAATAACGACGATTGTAGTAAAAAGAGCGGACAAAATTGGGGTATAACAGCTTCCCCTCTTTATTTATATTTTACTAAAAAAGGTGAATGGTTTTCAGATTTTCGTAGTAGAAATAAAAATAAAGATAGAATAGACGCTAATTTTGTCCGCTTAAGGGGAAGATGAGTTTGGGAAATGAGGGATGATTAACTGGGGCTCTGAAAGATCACTTGGGCTCTAAGGGAGCACTGGGACTCCAAGGGGTTGCCTAAGCCCTGAAGGACCACTTGGGGTCTGAAAGTGCACTGGGGCTTTGAAGGACCACTGGGGGTCTGAGGGTGGCCTTTTTCGAGCGGCTGTTAACAAGATCAGGTCTAGAACTGATCACGAAGGACGTCCACTATGTCTTAGGCAAACACAGCTAGTCTGAAGGACATGGGTTCGGATGATCCGTCGGTGCTCGATGCCGACGTGCGATCTAGATTGATGGACCAATGGAGGTCTGAAGGAGCACTGGGGCTCTGAAGTACCTCTGGGGGTCTGGAAGATCGGTGCTAGACTCGGTGCTAACATTACGACCTGGTTTGTTGAGATGGGATCAACGCTTGGAGCGCCGATTTTGGAGGAACAAGATATAAGGATCAACACTTGGCATGTTTACCCAAACATACCTAATGAATGCATTTACCTGAGAAAGGAAAAGCTATCTATATTTGGCATGTCTAATAATGCAATGAATAATGTATGCGTGCGCGTGCAATGATTGATGTTTGTTGGGGTAGCAAATGAGGTGTAGCGGATAATGGGTGTTGAAGTTGATGGAATAATGAAGTTGATAAACTGTGTATGGGTATGCAGATTAGATGTAATTGTATTGCTTAGATGCACTTATTGCGATGAAATGCATGGTTGCATGATGGAATGATTTATGCTTTGGTGGGGGTAATGAATGCAATGTGGATGATTTTTTTCTCTTTTGGCTTTTTTATTAATGAATGAATGAATGAACGAATGAATGAATGGATGAATGAATGAATGTGCATACGTAATGCTTAGATGCAAGAGTTGTGGTCGACGCATGACTTGATGTCGAAATACAATGTATGGTGCAATGATTTATGATATGGTATATTAGTAATGCATGCGAGAAGTAGAGAGATGAGTATTTTGGAGTCATCATTTATTTGAAAAATTAGATTGATTTGAACTCAAACTTTGGCAATCTCATGATTGTTATTTACAGACACTGATGTGAAAAAGTAGTTGACTGTATTTGCAGACTCGCTTATTTTGCTCTTCCATTATGATGCCCCATGATGACCAAAGTTTTAGGTCTACAAAGTTAACTAGGTGGATTTTCAGTATCGCACTATTAGCTTGTGTTCTCTCTCTTTGAAGCATTGTTTAGTAAAGATGTATAGTAGTGCAAATATAGGTGAATGAGTCAGTTAACTTGGTTTTAGGTCTAGGGTATGGACATATATGACAGGTGAAGGGATGAAGGACATGATTATTGTCAAAGTCATGAAAGGTGGGCTTTCCCCAACTCAAGAAGTGTGGGACTGCCCCAATTTAGACTTATGATGACGGTGAATGAATGACTTGCCCCTGTCTAGTGATGACAACAACCAGGGGTGTAGAGGAAATGATGTATTGGGAATGTCATGACTTTGTAACGAAAAGTGGCATGCAAGAGATTTTGTCTCAACCCATGGAGTTTGGTGTTGCCCCAATTATGACAAGGACAAGTGTCATACCCTAATTTTGTCCGGCTAATTTAAAGTTTACTAGAAAATCTAAAATATTGTTTTTGTCGTTTATGTGTGTCGTTCCCAGTCGTGTATAGGCGTGTTACTTCTCATTGGTGCGCGTGTGCTATTGTTAATAATGTACACATTTTTGTCCCCGTTGCGGACGGGTGCTCGCGTCTTGTTGTGTACGAGTGTTTATTTTGGTACGTAAATTTGCGTATTCTCGTTGCGGACACCCTTTCGCGTCTCGTCGTGTACGTATGTTTATCGTCGTTGTTATCAGTTTAATTTTGTTATAAAATTCTAATAAAAATCAGATTGTGAATAAATGCTTTTTTTATTTTTATAATCAGTTTTTTTACAAAGTCAACTTTAGTATACATGTATAGACAAAAATTTAAATACAAGAAAGTACAAAATAAAAAAAATTTAATTAAAACAAAAGTTAAAAAATAAGGGAGCAGCGTTGCTGCCCTTGCTGCGTGGTGGAGGAACTATTTTGAGCTACCAGCTCAAGCATATTTCTCTTTTGTTCCTTGATGTCTTCCCATTTTAGGCACCAACAATGTTGTCTTTTGCAGCAGCAGTACCCCCACCAGTCTGCAAACATGAGACACGCCTCTGCTACACAACCACCTCTCTGCCATTCCTCATTACACACCACGCCAAAACAGTGGTCACAACTCCTGTATGTTAATCGTTTTCTTCATGGGCTGTACACAACTCAAACAAGAACAACAACAATCACTTTTCTATATAAAGAAACAGACAGTATCACTCAAGGGAGGGAGGAAGAAAACAATTTCAGAGAGAAAATCAAAGAGAAAAAGGGAGAGGGTCGAACCTAAGTTTCTGGCCACCACCACCAGCAGTGGTCGCCGCCGGTGCGGTCGCCGCCGCCGTGTACCCCCCACTGCCGTACTCCCACCAACAGCCAGCCAAACACCTCACTGTTTCTGCTGCTCCCCCCTCTCTTCGCGAACCACCACCGTAACCACCATCTGCCGCCACCACCCAAAATCACCACCAACTACCACCAAAACCGACCATTCTCTCTTCCCCTTCACACTACCACCACCAACCAACAACAACGGCACACCCCATCACCGTCAACCTCCAAGCAACCTTACCGTCGCCACCCCTCTCTCACGGCCGACCACCATCTCTCGCGGCCAAACGACCACCAAACTCACTCTCTCTCTCTTCGCGCACAATAACCACCCCTTTTTTCTCTCTCTTCGCAACCACAGTTTCTCTCTTTCCCACCACTGCCACCGTCACCGTCGCCACATCTCTCTCACTCAACCATCTCTCTCGTTTTCGTCCCCACCTACCACCATCGTCGGTCCCCGCTGGCTTACCTCCGCCGGCGATGATCTCTGCACCACCAGAGGTCTCCTTCGTCGCTCACCCCACCGCGAGCACCACCGTCACCGATGCCTGTACCACCGTTTGCATCGCGTCGCCGTCCCTCTTCCCTTTCCCATTCGTTTTTTCTCACTCCCACTCTCACCCTCTCCCTCTCTCTTTCGCATTCTCACGAATTTTCTTTTCTGAAGCGGCGCTGGGAGAGTAGAAGACCAAATTAGGGTTTGGCTTTGGTACAAATTAGCCTTATATACCCTAGGTTTATTTATTTTAATTTTATTTTTAATTTTTAATCAGATTACTTTCTGCACCCTCCCTTTTTTCCTTATCACAACCCCCTCACTAAAAGCCCAGATCCGCAATCTGGGCCTCAGACGTGGACCCAGTTCGCTAACTGCACCCCTATATTCTCAAATACTGCCTCCATTTCCCTTCGCACCCCCACTTTCATAATATAAACCCTAGTTGTTTAATTACCCTTTTTTCTAGCCCGTTGTTTTTACCCTATTGTAACGCTTTCCAACTAATATTTCTTTTCTTTCAAACTATCGAACCCACATACAAAAATGAGTTATTATTAATGGTCACTCTGAGTTTCGTTTGTTTGACCGTTAATAACAACTTTTGTTTTCAAAACGGGCTATGAGTGACGGTCACTCTGAGTTAAACTTGTTTGGTCGTCATCAATACCTCTCCCAATTTCAAAAATAAATATTTAAAAATACCCAACATACAAATATTTTCTACCAAGAACTACGTGTGATTTGATTCTCTACCAGGAGATACGTAGGAGCAGAGGGCGGCCGATCTCTGTCAATTGCATTAATAAAAAACCTTTTTTTTTCTTTTAATCCTTTTCTCTCCTATTTCTCAAAAAGTGCAAAAAATAACTAACTGTTTATCGAGTCTTTTTTATTATTATTTTTATAAGGGTAAAAACATTATTTTTGAATTAATAAATGTTTACACATTTAGTTAAAAGGTAACCTTCCTTAGGAAGGATGTCGTAGGGTGCTAATACCTTCCCTACGCATAAACGACTCCCGAGCCTAAACCTGGTCCGCAAAACCTTCTTATCCACTCAATAGGGATTTTCCAATGTTTGCCCTTAAACTAAACTTTGGTGGTGGCTTCATTTCAAGAACTTCGAAGAATCCCTGTAACGCCACAAAATTAATTAAATATTTATTGATTTATTTATTTAATTAATTATATTAGTTTTATGTGATAGATATAATAATAGAAATGTAAGTTAATAGATATAATAATAGATATAATATATTAGTTTTAGTGTGTTGGTGCATATTAGGATTGGAAATAACTAAGTGGAGGGAACTAGCCCAATAGGGTATGCGAATAGGGCTAAGGAAAATAGCCCATGATGGGTGATGAGTCTACTTAAGGGAATTAGGTTAGGGTTTCTCTCATAATTAGAAACAAAACAAATTAGAAAGTGAGAAGAGAAGAGGAGAGGGCGACGGCTAGAGGGAAAAGAAGAGAAGAAGGCGTGAATCCACAAGGCACAAGAGAGAGAGAGAGAGGCGTAGCACAAGGAGAGAGAAGGAAAGCTAAATTTCGTGGTATTTCCTAAGGCTAGAGTTTCGATTCTAAAAGCTAAGGTAAAGGTGAGGTTCATGCTTTATAAGGGTTGGTATGAAGGGTTGTATGTGGGTTAGGGTTTGGTAGTCATCATATGTGTATCATGTGTTTGATAAATTGCTTTGAATGCTATATTGGTTGATTTTGTCATGTAATTGATGTTCCCATGCCCTAATACTATGTTTGATGATTGCATGTGGGGGTTAGGGTATGATGATTTATCACATGTATGATTATATGTTTGTGTTGCCTTGTTGAACCAATTGTTGATGATTGAACCTATTTGTTGATGTTTGAGATCACTTGTTGATGTTTGAATATGTTTTGGAGGTTGGAAATCAATTTGGGATTTTTAATTCGCAAAGAAAACTGGGTTTAGGTTCGGTTATACAGTAACTGGGAACAATCTAGTGGTCCAAAAATTATGTGGTTTACCTTTTCAGAAACTAGACTTAATGCTTGTTTATTTGGAACTAGTTTGGTTGCATTTGGAGTTGTATAGCTCGAGTTATAGGTGTCACAAGTTAGGTTAAAATTCTGGAAACAATCTGGATATAGGTTCGGTATTTCGTGTATAACGTTTTCGTTTGAACTCTTTTTTGAATTATTCTTGATTCATTGTAAACTACACTCAATTTGTTTCGGGTTAGGCTCAAGTACCATGTCATTTGACTGAGTTTTGATAATTTTAGAGGTGTCACAAGCTAGGTCATGGTGGCTGTCCTGTTTTCTGAACCTTGTTGCTTATTTACTGAAACTGTAAGAATTGGACCATTATTTTGCAAAATAAAAATTATAGTCAGGAACTAGACATTCTTAGCTTTCCATAGAGGGGTCCTTTGCTAAGTTTCGATACCGTTTGATAGGTTAATTAATTCACCGAAGTAGAGGTATGTTTGCTGAAAATCATTGTTGCTGTTACTGTTTCCGAAAATTGTTGCTGTTTCTGAAAACTGTTTCCGAAAATTGTTGCTGGTTCAGAAAACTGATTCCGAAAATTGTTGCTGGTTCTGAAAACTGTTTCCAAAAATTGTTGCTGTTTCTGAAAACTGTTCCCGAAAATTGCTGTTACTGTTTTCGAAAATTACTGTTACTGCTCCTATATTTGGGCATTATTCCTATTTTTGCGAGTCGTTCCTATTTTTGCTAGTTGTTCCTATTTTTGTGGGTTGCCCTTTGGCGACTTAGCGCCTAGTATTGTTCCCTAGTGTTGTTGCCTTGTTGGTGGCCTTAGCGCCCTGTTGTCTTGTTGATTCGTTGTTGTTGCCTTGTTAGTGGCCTTAGCGCCCTGTTGTCTTGTTGATTCGTTGTTGTAGGCCGGTGGCCAATGTTGGATTGCCTCTTTAAGGCATGGATTTGTTGTCGTAGGCCAATGTTGGATTGCCTCTTTAAGGCATGGATTTGTTGTCGTAGGCCGGTGGCCATTGTTGATTTTGTGTTGTGGGCCTATGGCCAGTGTTGAGTCTTGTGTCATTGTGTGCTAAGATATGTTGCTTGTTGTTGATTGTCCGTGCTGCATCATTGTGTGGCATGCATATTATTTGCATATGGGGTAGTTGGCCCCGGAGCTAGTCTCTACCACGTTGGATTGCCTCTTTTGGCATGGATTTTTGTTGGAAGCCTCATTTGGCTGGACCCGGTACCACATGCATTATAGGGTAGTTGGCCCTCTGTTGAGCATCCTGCATTCATATCGCATGTTTGAAGTCACTGACTGTGGTGAATTTTTGTTGTTGTATATTGACTGTTGTTGTATATTGACTGTTGTTGTTATATATTGACTGTTGGGTCGATATTCGACTGTTGGGTCGATATTCGACTGTTGAGATGATATTTGCATGTTGTGCTGATGTTGACCGTTGTGCTGATATTGACTGTTATGTCCATGTTGTTGTTGACCTGTTGTCTGTTATGATTATCTGACTTTCTGACCTAGATATACGGTCTTTCATGTTGAACCAAGGGCAAACACTCTTTGTTTTGTATGATAACAAATTACATCTTATCTACTAATGGTTCAAGTTGAATTAAGTACAGGACATAAAGCAAAAAGCAGGAAGCATTAAAGTGGAGCAGCTTGGAGAAGAAGCCACATTTGATGATGAAGACCTAATTGCTTTTTCCGCTTTCTTTAGGACACTGTGTAAGGTCCTATCACTGAAGGTCTATGACAGTTTAAATAGCTGAGAGATGATTTTTGAAAACATGCATCATGCATCAAAATTAGGGTTTTGAAAATATGTTATGCATGCATGGCAAGCTTTGGAAAATATTTTATGCATGCATGGCAAAAACCTAAAAGCAATTTTGTGGAAAGCAAGAATCAATTTCTATTATGTTTCATAGGCTATGAAATCGATTTATACTTATTTTCATAGGCTATGAAATCGATTTATACTTACTTACATAGGCTATGAAATCGATTTATACTTATTTTCATAGGCTATGAAATCGATTGTCAAGATATTCTATAGGCTATGAATCGATTCGTCCTCATTTTAAACAAAGTTAAAATCGATTCTTATCCTATTTCAGGATGTCCTGAAAATCGATTCCCACCTATTTCCAAAGAAACAAACAATCGATTCCTATGTTCTCCATATATAAAGAATCGATTCCTCTCTTTTTTAACTAGCCATAAAATCGATTCTTATGTCTTCTAAAATGATAAGAATCGATTCATCAACATTTTAACTTCATCAAACAATCGATTCATCATTTCTTTAAATGTTTTTTTTTTCAGATCTACGTTTTCCTAAACCTATAAATAGGGAGGTGCTTCACACTTTTCAATTTACTCAACCACACAAAAAATTACAACAAATCTCTCTTCTTCTCACATACATTTTCTAGATCTGAGAAAGAGAAAAATAGAGCTATCACTGTCATATCATTTTTTATAGATCTAGTCACTCATCTCTCACAGCTATTATATTGTCATATTATCTGAGGTGATTAGATCATAGCTTCTATATTGTAATCTACTATTGTGGGGGTCGCTTTGAAATCCTGGGAATTGTTCTTGGGTCTCTCAATCAGGAGATTGAGTTGGTTTGAAATCCTGGGAAGTTTTCTTGGGTCTCTCAATCAGGAGATTGAGTTGGTTTGAAATCCTGGGAGGTAATCTTGGGTCGTTCAATCAGGGAAGATTGAAGTGGTTTTGAAATCCTGGGAAGTGCTCTTGGGTCGTTCAATCAGGAGATTGAAGCGGTGTTGAAATCCTTAGCTAGGTGCTCGGGTTCTCAGTTCGGGGGAATTGAGATTTGCTATTTTGAAGTTGCCTGTTTGTAAACAATTCTTCAATATAGTGGTTGCCATCAAAGTCCGAAGGTTGCAAAGCCGGAGGCCGAGGACGTAGGGCTTTTATCCCGAACCTCGCTAAATTCCTGGTGTATCTCTATCCCTACTCTTTTACTTTATTTGTCATTTCTGTTTGTTTATTGTTATACTGCGCTAAACATAAAACATCTGTTTATTGTTAAAACCAATCATAGCGTAGTCAGCATAATACATATCCCTATTCTGATCTGTTTATCTATCATCTTCCATATCACTGAAATTGATCTACTCTCTACTATATTCAATATCACTACACTTCTTATAAATAATCTTATTGTGTATATTGAAAATAGTATAACATCTCATTGTGCCTAAATCTGCCTGCTTGCACCATATAAGGTTTAAATCTAAGTTTCCACATTTGATTTAAAACAAACTTATCATTTATTTTGAAAAGAATCCAAGAATTACACATAACCTTATTCACCCCCCCTCTAAGGTTATACTATAGTCTAACAAGTGGTATCAGAGCTAGGAATTGCATATAGAGCTTTACATCTCACAATTCTATTTTATCCTTTATCTATCTGTGATTATGGGTTCTTTTATGAAAGAGGGGATGTCCTTCAATAGGCCACCCCTGTTTGATGGAACTTACTATGACTATTGGAGTAGTCGAATGAAATGTCATGTGCAGGCTATAGATTTCACCCTTTGGAGGATTATTGTTGATGGACCACTGATTCCTATGAAGATCAAAATTACAAAACCAGGTAGTACTGATGGAGACACTACAAAAAGTCAAGCCACCGGCAAAGCAGAAGAAGTTCCAATTGAAGACATCTACACCATCGATCTGAGTGAGCTAAGAAAATCTGAGCTTGACAAAATATCTCAAAATGCCAAGGCTATGAATATTCTTCACCTATCACTTTGTGAAGAAGAGTATGGAAGAGTAAAAGGGTGTCAAACAGCAAAAGAAATCTGGGATTGTCTGGAAGCTACACATGTCGGTACAAGCCAAGTAAAGGATACAAAAATCAGAATCCTAACTTCTGAGTATGAATCATTCAAAATGAAGGAAGGTGAATCTGTTGCAGCTATGCACCAGAGACTGAATCTGATTATAAACAACCTGAGGGCTCTGGGAAAAAGGTATTCTACAAAAGATATAAATGGGAAGATTCTTGCATCTCTGACCGGTGAGTTCTTTCCAAAAACTTGTGCAATCACTGAAGCCAAAGATATTGGCACTCTACCCCAAGAAGACCTTATTGGGTCACTTCTGGCCTTTGAGGTAGTATTGGCTGCCAAAAAGAATCAAGAAAAGGAAGTGGTGAAAGAAAAGAAATCTGTTGCCCTTGCTGCTAAAACTCCTAAAGTAGCAAGGAAAGAGGTTGAGTCTGATGAAGAATCTGATGATGAAGACATGACTGAATTATTTGAAGAATTCATGAAATTCAACAAACTTGAAAAGAGAAATAACTCAAAGAAATCCAAGAAAGCTAAGAAGGCTACATGGAACAACTATACTGACAGTGAAGAAGAGGAGGTTGCAAATGCCATTTGTCTCACGGCATGTGAAACACCTAAGGCTACTATATGGGATTGTCTTGGCACTGATAGTGACACAGACGAAGAAGAGCAAATTGAAAATGGTGTTTGTCATATGGCAAATGACTCATCTAAGGTAAGCCTTAACTCTTCTAGTCTTTCTGATTCCTCTATGCATGATGATTTACTTGATGATGGTTGTAGTAGTCAAGATTTGAGTGAGGCTTTTGATGCTCTCTATTTTGAACATGAAACTCTTTTGTTAAAATCTAAGAAATTGCCAAAGAGTAACAAAAGCATGCTCACTCAAATTGAGACTCTAGAAAATGAGGTAGTTAAGTTGAAGAATGAGCTACATGAAATAAAACCATTCAACCTTGAGTTTCTAGAGCTTAAACAAAATTTTGAAAAAGTCAAGGTTGAAAATGAATTTTTGAAAGAATCTTTGAAAAAGTTTGAGGTTGGTGAAAAGACCTTCCAAGCTACTTCACTCCCAACATGAATATGTTGATAGGAGAGGTATTGGGTACAAAGGTAATTCCACCTCCTCTGTTTTGAACAAGAAAATAACTTTTGTAGCTGCTACTTCAAGTTATAAACCCATTGTTTTCTCATGCACCTACTGTCAAAAGGGAAACCATAGCTCACCTAGATGCCCTATTCGTAAATTATGTGAGCTTGGTACCCTTATACCTGCTTGTGAGAAACCAAGGTGGATTGTAAAAACAAACCCCTTGATGACTAACCCCAAAGGACCCAAAGAGAATTGGGTACCAAAATTTTCTACTTGATCTTAGTACAGGTGTGCTACAAGGTATGGGGGTCAGATTGATACCTTGATAGCAGAGACTCAAAGTTCATGACTGGAGACGCAAAAAGATTCTTAAAAACAGCAGTCATGTGAATAGTAATATGAACAATAGAGGAAGAATCACCGGTGAAGGTTAGATTGGAAAAGTTCTATTCACCTTAAGAATAATTTATCACTTTTGTGAAATAAATTTTTTTTTGTGTGCATCAAAGTTTTTTTTTCTTCTCTCTATTGTAATGGATCTCTGATGCAACGTATTTTTAAGTTAAATATGATACCTATATTGTTAAACCAAGTATGGCATATTATCCTGGGTATCCTATTTTCTCTAAATATATTTTTTAAAAAAAAACTGTGATGGTCCACCCTCTTTTGGCTAAGCTTTGCATTCTAAAATTAATCAGGGGGATCACCAAGTAAGGGGGAGCATAGCATAAACTACTGTTTTTGATATATCATATGCTATGTACTACTGTTTATTGATTCTGCAAGTTTATAAAGTGGTTATGTTTCTATGTGCTCACCCCCCTCCTTTTTGATGAAAACAAAGGGGGAGAGAATATTATGCATGTTATATGTGGGAGAGAATATATGCATGGTATATGTGAGGGGACAAAATAATTGCTGCTATCCTGCTGATGTACTGTTTATTTTATTATGCATATGCTTAGGGGGAGCTTTTTGAAAAAGTTCCATTACTATCAAACCCCCTATGCATAATGTAATTTGTTATCATCAAAAAGGGAGAGTTTGTTGAACCAAGGGCAAACACTCTTTGTTTTGTATGATAACAAATTACATCTTATCTACTAATGGTTCAAGTTGAATTAAGTACAGGACATAAAGCAAAAAGCAGGAAGCATTAAAGTGGAGCAGCTTGGAGAAGAAGCCACCTTTGATGATGAAGACCTAATTGTTTTTTCCGCTTTCTTTAGGACACTGTGTAAGGTCCTATCACTGAAGGTCTATGACAGTTTAAATAGCTGAGAGATGATTTTTGAAAACATGCATCATGCATCAAAATTAGGGTTTTGAAAATATGTTATGCATGCATGGCAAGCTTTGGAAAATATTTTATGCATGCATGGCAAAAACCTAAAAGCAATTTTGTGGAAAGCAAGAATCAATTTCTATTTTGTTTCATAGGCTATGAAATCAATTTATACTTATTTTCATAGGCTATGAAATCGATTTATACTTACTTACATAGGCTATGAAATCGATTTATACTTACTTAAAAAGGGGGAGAGAATATTATGCATGTTATATGTGGGAGAGAATATATGCATGGTATATGTGAGGGGACAAAATAATTGCTGCTATCCTGCTGATGTACTGTTTATTTTATTATGCATATGCTTAGGGGGAGCTTTTTGAAAAAGTTCCATTACTATCAAACCCCCTATGCATAATGTAATTTGTTATCATCAAAAAGGGGGAGTTTGTTAAACCAAGGGCAAACACTCTTTGTTTTGTATGATAACAAATTACATCTTATCTACTAATGGTTCAAGTTGAATTAAGTATAGGACATAAAGCAAAAAGCAGGAAGCATTAAAGTGGAGCAGCTTGGAGAAGAAGCCACCTTTGATGATGAAGACCTAATTGTTTTTTCCGCTTTCTTTAGGACACTGTGTAAGGTCCTATCACTGAAGGTCTATGACAGTTTAAATAGCTGAGAGATGATTTTTGAAAACATGCATCATGCATCAAAATTAGGGTTTTGAAAATATGTTATGCATGCATGGCAAGCTTTGGACAATATTTTATGCATGCATGGCAAAAACCTAAAAGCAATTTTGTGGAAAGCAAGAATCAATTTCTATTTTGTTTCATAGGCTATGAAATCGATTTATACTTATTTTCATAGGCTATGAAATCGATTTATACTTACTTACATAGGCTATGAAATCGATTTATACTTATTTTCATAGGCTATGAAATCGATTGTCAAGATATTCTATAGGCTATGAATCGATTCCTCCTCATTTTAAACAAAGTTAAAATCGATTCTTATCCTATTTCAGGATGTCCTGAAAATCGATTCCCACCTATTTCCAAAGAAACAAACAATCGATTCCTATGTTCTCCATATATAAAGAATCGATTCCTCTCTTTTTTAACTAGCCATAAAATCGATTCTTATGTCTTCTAAAATGATAAGAATCGATTCATCAACATTTTAACTTCATCAAACAATCGATTCATCATTTCTTTAAATGTTTTTTTTTCAGATCTACGTTTTCCTAAACCTATAAATAGGGAGGTGCTTCACACTTTTCAATTTACTCAATCACACAAAAAATTACAACAAATCTCTCTTCTTCTCACATACATTTTCTAGATCTGAGAAAGAGAAAAATAGAGCTATCACTGTCATATCATTTTTTATAGATCTAGTCACTCATCTCTCATAGCTATTATATTGTCATATTATCTGAGGTGATTAGATCATAGCTTCTATATTGTAATCTACTATTGTGGGGGTCGCTTTGAAATCCTGGGAATTGTTCTTGGGTCTCTCAATCAGGAGATTGAGTTGGTTTGAAATCCTGGGAAGTTTTCTTGGGTCTCTCAATCAGGAGATTGAGTTGGTTTGAAATCCTGGGAGGTAATCTTGGGTCGTTCAATCAGGGAAGATTGAAGTGGTTTTGAAATCCTGGGAAGTGCTCTTGGGTCGTTCAATCAGGAGATTGAAGCGGTGTTGAAATCCTTAGCTAGGTGCTCGGGTTCTCAGTTCGGGGGAATTGAGATTTGCTATTTTGAAGTTGCCTGTTTGTAAACAATTCTTCAATATAGTGGTTGCCATCAAAGTCCGAAGGTTGCAAAGCCGGAGGCCGAGGACGTAGGGCTTTTATCCCGAACCTCGCTAAATTCCTGGTGTATCTCTATCCCTACTCTTTTACTTTATTTGTCATTTCTGTTTGTTTATTGTTATACTGCGCTAAACATAAAACATCTGTTTATTGTTAAAACCAATCATAGCGTAGTCAGCATAATATATATCCCTATTCTAATCTGTTTATCTATCATCTTCCATATCACTGAAATTGATCTACTCTCTACTATATTCAATATCACTACACTTTTTATAAATAATCTTATTGTGTATATTGAAAATAGTATAACATCTCATTGTGCCTAAATCTGCCAGCTTGCACCATATAAGGTTTAAATCTAAGTTTCCGCATTTGATTTAAAACAAACTTATCATTTATTTTGAAAAGAATCCAAGAATTACACATAACCTTATTCACCCCCCCTCTAAGGTTATACTATAGTCTAACATTTCATACGATTCTTTATACTGTGTGATATCTCACCCCTTCTGTTTGAATGTTACCCCTATGTTGGTAACGTGCAGGTATCCACGAGTGAAGGCTGTTGTACTTCACTAGTTCGGTCGTGTCGTCGCTCTGATACGTAGCACTCGGGGGGATGAACACTATTTATATTGTTTATGTTATTTTGTGGATTTTGATGTTATAAATCTTACATGGTCACAACGTTTGTTTTAGTTGAACCCTTATGATTTTCCGCTGCGTGAATGGGTATGAGTTGATTTGTTTTTAAGACTAAAAATGCTGTTTGCCGGTTCTTCCGAGTGATGAGTGTTATGTATCCGTTTAAGTTTTTTTTTTAAGTCGAAAAGTGTGACATCCGTTTCATTGTTGAAAACTCTAATTTTACGCTAATAAATTACCGGGTAGAAATGGGTGTTACAACCCCTCCTCCGGATTTTTCGGTCGCTATAGCTGGCGACTTCACTGGGGACTAATTAAGAGAGTCAAGCCTAATTAACTAAATGTGTAAGTATTTGTTAATTTTATATTTTGTTTTTGCCCTTATGCTTATTTTATTTAATTATTAGCATTTCTTTATATTATTGAACCTTAGGGTAGACGACTTTTTTGTTATTATTGTTGTATATTTTGTCCAGTTTGTGTAGTCTAGGTATTATGCCCATATCACACATGTTTATGCACACTCTTCTGAGTGGGGCCTTATACCCGGGTCTGAAAATAACCTAGGATGAGTGGAGATAATTAGTGACAGTCATTCTGGATTTTATGTGTCTGACTCTCATGAAAGTCTCAACCAGAGTACGCTCCTTCATGGTATCCCACACCAGGTAGCTCGCTATCGTTGTGGATCATATCATGGAGGGGATTTTAGCTCTGGAGACCTTTGTGAGGAAGTGAATACAGCCACCTGAGAGATTGATCACATAAGCGACCCTAGACCATGTTTAAAATACCAATTTAGACATGACCCACCTAGGACACAGGGGCATTATACTTACCCTCTCTATTAATCTCGTTAGCGTTTCTCCAAAAATAAAATCACTGAAAAACATTTTCATGCTTATTTCCTTCATTTGCATGCACATGAGGCGACATCATCATACCATAAAAAATCATCATGCATCCATAACAAAGTAAGATCATTCTTTTCACATGCATCCCATTATCATTGCACTACCATGCATCTCATCATCCTAGAAATATCATTTGCGTCATTTGTCCATCTTGCATACTACATAAAAGTTATGTTCACTATTCCCTTTCCACGCATTTTAAAAAAAATCGCTGCGAGTGTCATGCATTTTGTTTCCTCGCACACAAAAAAGGGGAAATAGCATCATATGCACCGACATTCATTCATAATCATTCAAAGTCATGATCACACAGTGTAGGTATCACATCATTTGTAAAGTCTTGAATTACATTTCAAAAAAAACATAACATTCATACATCATTTCCCTCATGTGACCATTCTAGTTTAAATGCAGCAACTCCATATTCATGTATTTTTTTCCAAATAAAACAAAAATTATTTCATTATAATTGTATCATTTGTCATCCAATAAATCAAAAATAAGAGGCTGCATACATGTTGCACTACCTCTCGAAAAACAAAAATAATTGCATTAGGATCAAACATTTATTTTTTCATGCATTCGCATTTTTCATACATATCTGTCATCATGAGCATTATATTTTGCTAGAAAATAAAAATCACCATAGAACGAATCACCTGTTTTCATATACATCTCGTTCTCTTGGTAATACCATGCATATCATTATTAAAAAAAACAAAGACACTACATATTTGTCCAACTTGCATCATCTTGCATACTCATATAGGAAAAAACATACTATATTCGTTACTCCTCTTTATGCATAGAACAATAAAAATAAAAACAAAAGCTCTTCATTCCTAACCACCTCGAATGCGTTAGTCATCTAGCATGCATCATTTCCAAAATAAAATAAAAATAATAAAATGATGCCACTTTCTTGCATTATTCATCATCATATTGCATTGCCTCCGAAAAATCATTTTGGATAGTCAATCTTTTCAAGTGATCATTCATTCACCTTCCTTGCATTTGCATCATGCAACGTTATTCGTTCATTCATACATTGCATTTTTTTCATGAAAAAGAAAAGAATAAAAAAACATGATCACAATTAAAAAAAATTTGTGATAAATAACTGAATATCTCATTTAGCATGCATTTTCATTCATTCATAATCATTCACAAAAATCATCATTAAATAATATAGGCATTTCATCATTTGCAATATCATGATATGCATGTAAAAAAAACATAGCATTCACGCACTTTTTCACTCATCCAAAAAAAACCGTTGTTTCATTAAATCATCCATACGCCATTTCATCCACACATCATTTATACACTGTTCCAACATGCATCATTTCAAAAATTATGTCATCATTGCCTCCAAAAACTATTTAGAATAACTGACCTTTCCAAGTGATCATTCATGCACGCATTTATGCATTCGCATCTTCATTTTCGTCATGTATCACCATGTGTTCCTTCATGCATTAGGACACAAGGGGGCGTTTAACTTGATTATTCTTGTTGCGTGAGCATACTTAGTCTTTTAACTAGAAAATAAAAAAATCAACATGAATTCATAATTGAATAAAGTCATTATTTTCATCCCATTATCATGGTACCAACATGCATCTCATCAATCTAGAAAATAACAAAACATCATATTTTTTATTTGTCTAAGTTACTTCATCTTGCATAGCCACACGCCAAAAATGGGAAAATAATATCACCTTGATATTATTAAAAAAAATTACATTCATTCATTATTTCATTCAAACACATTACTCCTCTTCATGCATCATAAAAAAAAATAATAAAAAATAAAAGTTATTTATCCCAAACCACCTCAAACGCATCAGTCATCCATGCATGAGTCATTTTCTAAATAAAAAAAAAACAAAATGTCATTCATTGTCCAAAATATATTCCAGTTAGCAATAAACGACGATTTGCATCGTCTGCATGCTATATTGTCTTAAAAAAATCGTTTAAAATAACTGATCTTTCCCGGAGATCATTCCCTTCACGCATTTCACGCATTTGCGTTTTCATCATACATATCCATCATCACGTGCATTACATTTTTTCTAGAAAAGAGTAGAAAACAATCATGAGCACAATTTCAAAAAATTGTGAACATCTCATTTTTCATGTATTTCCATTCATTCATAAATCATTCATTCACGCATTTTAGGCATCTGCATCTGCATCATGCATATACATTATCATGTGTTCATCTATACAAAAAACATGAGCATTACATTTTTCAAAAACGTCGATGAGAGATGAGGCGAAGTTGATTATTTCTTCTTTGGAAAAGTTTAGCTTACCTTACTGTCTCCACCCCTCTGTCACGGCCGACCACCATCTCTCACGGCCAAATGACCACCAAACTCACTCTCTTTCTTCGCGCACAGCAACCACCCCTTTTTTCTCTCTCTTCGCAACCACTGTTTCTCCCTTTCCCACCACCGCCACCGTCGCCAACTCTCTCTCACTCAACCATCTCTCTCGTTTTCGTCCCGACCTACCACCATCGTCGGTCCCCGCTGGCTTACCTCCGCCGGCGACGATCTCTGCACCACCAGAGGTCTCCTTCGCCGCTCACCCCACCGCGAGCACCACCGTCACCGACGCCTGTACCACCGTTTGCATCGCGTCGCTGTCCCTCTTCCCTTTCCCATTCGTTTTCTCTCACTCCCACTCTCACCCTCTCCCTCTCTCTTTCGCGTTCTCACGAATTTTCTTTTCTGAAGCGGCGCTGGGAGAGTAGAAGACCAAATTAGGGTTTGGCTTTGGTACAAATTAGCCTTATATATCCTAGGTTTATTTATTTTAATTTTATTTTTAATTTTTAATCAGATTACTTTCTGCACCCTCCCTTTTTTCCTTATCACAACCCCCTCACTAAAAGCCCAGATCCGCAATCTGGGCCTCAGACGTGGACCCGGTTCGCTAACTGCACCCCTGCATTCTCAAATACTGCCTCCATTTCCCTTCGCACCCCCCACTTTCATAATATAACACCCCAGTTGTTTAATTACCCTTTTTTCTAGCCCGTTGTTTTTACCCTATTGTAACGCTTTCCAACTAATATTTCTTTTCTTTCAAACTATCGAACCCACATACAAAAATGAGTTATTATTAATGGTCACTCTGAATTTTGTTTGTTTGACAGTTAATAACAACTTTTGTTTTCAAAACGAGCTATGAGTGACGGTCACTCTGAGTTAAACTTGTTTGGTCGTCACCAATATTTCTCCCAATTTCAAAAATAAATATTTAAAAATACCCAACATACAAATATTTTCTACCAAGAACTACGTGTGATTTGATTCTCTACCAGGAGATACGTAGGAGCAGAGGGCGGCCGACCTCTGTCAATTGCAAAAAAATAACTAACTGTTTATCGAGTCTTTTATTATTATTATTATTATAAGGATAAAAACATTATTTTTGAATTAATAAATGTTTACACATTTAATTAAAAGGTAACCTTCCTTAGGAAGGATGTCGTAGGGTGCTAATACATTCCCTACGCATAAACGACTCCCGAGCCTAAACCTGGTCCGCAAAACCTTCTTATCCACTCAATAGGGATTTTCCAATGTTTGCCCTTAAACTAAACTTTGGTGGCGGCTTCATTTCAAGAACTTCGAAGAATCCCTCCTCCGGATTTTTCGGTCGCTACAACAAGGTTGCCCCAACTGAAGTAGAATGTGTTCAGTGTTTTTGTTGAATCACTGCGGTGTGCTTTTCACTGTGGACATGACCTCCTTTTATAGGTGAAGGGTTAGGTAAAGAGTGGACAAGTTGACTTGCTAGGCAAGTCGACTTGCTGGGCAAGCAGACTTGCTGGGCAATCAGCTTGTTGGGCTGAAGGTTGATGCTATTGACACCCCCCTTTTATTATTTTCGTTTTTTCTATTAATTTTATTTGTTGCAACTTTATTTTATATTTTGGTGATTATAAATGAAAGCAAAAATGAGTTTTTTTGTAAAATAGTTAAAAACTGATTTTTTTAAATATAAAATGTTATTTTTGACTAAAAGGCAAATCTAAAAAAGAACAAGTTGGGCCAAAGCCCACTGGGAAAAATCTAACCTAGGCCCAATAAAGTGAATTACTACACACAAGCCCAATAAAACATGATAGCATCCGAACAAGATCAAAAGCTAACTCAAGGTAATAGGACCTGTAACTGGTAAAAATAACGACGATTGTAGTAAAAAGAGCGGACAAAATTGGGGTATAACAGTGTTCGCTCTAAAGATTTGGAGACATTATCTTTATGGATCTCGTTTTGAAGTATTCAGTGGTCATAACAGTTTAAGGTATCTTTTTGACCAAAAAGAACTTAATTATAGGCAGCGGAGATGGATGGAATTTCTCAAGGACTATGACTTTGAATTGAAATATCATCTTGGCAAGAAGAATGTAGTTGCCGATGCCCTGAGTAGGAAGTCATGTCATATCTCCACCATGATGGTTCATGAGATGGGATTGTTAGAAGAGTTCAAAGATCTTAGACTAGTGATCTCACCCGGGGAGCATGGATTGTATTTAAGTCACCTAGAAATTTCTTGTGACTTCAGAAATCAGATAAGACTAGCCCAGACCTTAGATGAAGAGCTTCAAGCTAGGAAGTATCACCCAGGTTTCTCCAAATCCAAAGATGGGACTATTCTTTTTAATCAAAGGATATGTGTTCCTAATGATAGGGAAATTAGAAATCAAGTGTTAGAAGAAGCACATAAGAGTGGGTTCTGAGTGCATCCTAGTGCCACCGAGATGTACAGAGACCTCCAGCAAATGTATTGGTGGCCAGGCATGAAAGACCAAATAGCAGAGTTTGTTTCTCAGTGTATAGTTTGTCAACAAACCAAAATAGAACACCAAAAACCGGCAGGGCTACTCCAGCCATCAGAAATTCCTGAATGGAAATGGGATAACATATCCATGGATTTTGTAGTCAGGATATGATTCTATTTGGGTCATAGTTGACAGACTCACAAAGTCAGCACACTTCCTCCCAGTCAAAGCCACATACAACACATCCAGGTTAGTTAAGCTTTATGTCAGAGAGATCATTAGGTTACACAGGGTACCAACTACTATAGTGTCAGATAGAGACCCTAAGTTCACCTCTAGGTTTTGGGGCGTATTAAACAAAGCCTTAGGGACCAACTTGAGCTTTAGCACGGCATACCATCCCAGACAGATGGGCAGACAGAATGAACCATCCAAACCTAATTAGAGGACATGTTGAGAGCATGTGTTTTGGAAAGTGGTGGATGTTGGGATGAGCATCTCTCCTTAATAGAATTTTCTTATAACAATAGCTACCACTCTAGCATCTGTATGGCACCTTATGAGGCATTATATGGTCGTAAGTGTAGGACACCCTTGTGCTGGTATGAAGTAGGAGAGGGAAAAATATTAGGACCGGAGATAGTTTAGGAAACCACCTATGTTATGTGTGTGTAACTATTACTTGACAAGTTTGTTATTCCACAAGTTAAGTGTATTATGAATGTTTTGTTTTAATCCCAACTAGCTATTGTGGATTAAGGTGTTACAGTATCTATATTTATATGGAATTAATTTTATTATTGTTGTGGGTTGTGCTGGGACAACAATTTAGAACATGCTTAGAGTTGTTGAATGGTGACACGTGAGGGACATCAACATTGATAGTTGGTGAGTGCGAATTGTTGGGGGAGGCAACACTGTTGCAATAGGAAAAATGGGATATTAATTTCCTGCTGGGTGAGACCTAAAGAGATAAGCAAATTAGGCCAGCAATCTTTGGCTATGGTGAGTATGGCATGACAACAATCCGGTCCAATACGGATTTCGCCATTGAGAAGAAAGAGGGTTATATCGCCACTACAGTTTTGAAGCTCGTGGTGGCGTGATTTGGTGTTGTTAGGCGACGTTTTGAATATTGGCAGAAATTGCTTTAATAATGTCACTAAGCTAAAATTGGGTAACAGTTCTAAAGTTAAATTCTGGACAGATATATGGATTGGAAACGACCCCCTGGCTGTGTTATTCCCCTCGGTTATGGAAGCTTGTGACAGGAAAGAGTGCACGGTGGGTGAAATGGGCTCGTGGACGGCCTCGGGCTAGGCGTGGCATTGGCACTGGACCACACTAGCTGCTGCAGTTGAACCTGAGGCAGTGTCTGAGCTAATAGCGCTGCTGCTCGGTGTGCAGCTGTAGTCCAACGTTCCTGACAGATTTATATGGTTGCCTGATACGATTCGCGGGTTCACGGTGAAGTCGTGTTATGATTGGGTTACTAATTCTCTTCGTGGTGATAGCCCACTGCAAGCTGACCCGATGGTGATGGCCTGTGCTTCACTATGGAAGTGTGATCTTCCTTCTAAGGCTTTGATTTTTTGTTGGAGGTTGATATTGAATAAGCTGCCTACAAGAGAAAACATGCATAACAGGGGGGTACTATCATCTCCATACGAGTTGTCATGTGTTTTTTGTTTCCAGGAAATAGAATCAGCTGCACATGTCTTTTGTAGATGCCCGTTCGTGCGTTCGGTTTGGCGTGGTGTCTTCTTATGGTTGAATTTGGATGAAGAATTGGAAGAAGATGTCATTACGTCCTTCCATCAGGTGAGCAGGAGCGTCAAAGGGAAGAAAGCATGCAGGATCAAATACATATTTTGGATTGCATCTATGTGGCAAATTTGGATAGCAAGGAATAGGACCATTTTTCAGGAGGGAGTAGCTAATGTAAACTCCGTCATTTACTCCATTAAGTATGTATCATGGAGTTGGTTTATTGCTAGGAAGCGGAGAAATAGTGGGGTATCTTTTTCAGATTGGTGTAATTGCCCCATGGGGTGTGTATCATTGCTGTAATCATCCCTTTCTATTTGAGGTACTCTTTTTTCCTCCTTGGGTCTTTTTCCCTAAGGGTTTTGGCCCAGGGAGGTTTTAATGAGGCCTCTCCCCTTCCCATACCTTTGTAAGGGTTGGGTGCACCCCTAGTGCCCCCCTTCAATGAATCTCTTGCTTATCTAAAAAGAAAAAGACTCCCAACATTTCAAATTATCATCAAATTGTAAGCATGTTGCTAGGGTTGAGGTTGATGTAATGGAGCTCAAAGGCTTTGGCCTTGCCACCACTTTTGTTGCTAAGGTCCATGTTGACAAGGATAATAAGATAACAAATATCTTCAAAGAGAAAGACAATGTCGTTGGGGGCTCTAACAATGTTCAGAGTAAGAGATGGAGAGATGATATGAATAAAGAGAAATGGTTGATCACTAGTGCAAAAATGGGATTAGAATTAGACATTTAAAGTCAGGCGCTCAAATGCCTGACTACATAAGTGACGCGGTGGCAAACTTGTAATTAAAAGGCAAAACTCGTGAGTTTTAAAGTCAAGCGGATACACGCCTGACTTCTAAAGTTAACAAATAGGGAAAAGATTAGACTTTAGAAGTTAGGCATGTATTCGCCTGACTACATAAGTGACGCGGTGGCAAACTTGTAATTAAGGGTGAAATTATTTTTTTCTAGTTTAATACTTTAGAAGTCAGGCGTGTATCCGCTTGACTTCTAAAGTACCAAACTAGAAAAAAATAATTTCACTTATCAGAAGACTCTCCTCTCGATTCTCACTCTCTCACGCGAACCCTAATACCTTTCCTCTACCCCCGTCGAATCTCCCCCCTCTCCATTCTCACTCTCTCACGCGAATCCCCTCACTCTCTCCCTCTCAGACATCATTCCCTCCTCTCAACGAAAACACAATCGTTCTCTCCTCTCAACGAAAACACAATCCCAGGAGACAGGATTGTCGCGACGATTGTCTGCAAACGACGATTGTCCCAGGAGACAGGGTTCTAATTCTTGCTTGATTTTGCAGAGATTGGAACTTGATAAATCAACAATGGAGCTTCAAACGTCGCCACGAACAGGTATTACACAAAAGCCCTTTGATTTTGTGACTAATTTCGTTATTTCCAAAACCCTAAGTTCTGAACTTGCTTGTTGCTGGGTTTCTGTTCTTGCATGTGCGAGATACTGCTGATTAATGAACGAACGTTGCAACAAACAGCAACGAAAGGTAACAATCACTCTCTTAGTGATTTTATTAGGATTTTCGTTTCTCTTTCAAACACTAATCGTTGTTTTTCTTGACTGTATGTAATGTTTGTGTTCTTGATGAACACACACAACAAACACTCTGTGAATCTTCTCTCAAGATCACACAAGGTAAAACTCACTCTCTTATTTTCTATTTTTCTATTCTCTTAAGTTTCAGACTGATGAATCTAGGCACGTTCCTCTTAAATTACCCTTCTTGACTTACGCTCTCTATTAAGCTGTTTTCGTTTTTCACCTTTAGATTAAATTTAATGACTGAAATTAGCCCCTTCAATTAAATCTAACGTGATTTCTGATATTTGTTCGTTACATTCAAATTAATCTCTGTTAATTTCTCAATTGAATTGTGTATTTTGGAGTATGCAGATATTTGATTGTAAGGAATGTTCCAGCATTAGGTTGTGGAGATGACTTGCAGAAACTATTTTCATCGTATGGAGAAGTGGAAGAGTAATTCCTTAATCATGTTTAGGTTAAATGCTTCTTGTTTTTGTTTGTTTTATATCTGAATGAATCTTTCTTTTCAGGTGTAAGCCAATGGATGATGAGGAATGTGAGCAATTCACTGATGTCTATTGGATCAAATTCCGTCTTTTCAGCAATGCCAAGTAGTATTTCCTTCCTTGCTATATATGTAGTAGTTCCATTATGAGTTCTAGTGTTTGAAAATGGTGAGGTTAAGGGAGTACCTTCCATTTTATGATTTTCAGGTTTGCAAAAAGAAAATTGGATGATTTTGTTTTCCTTGGGAACCAACTACAAGTATCATATGCTCCTCATTTTGAGAGCTTATCTGACACAAAGGATAAATTAGAGGGAAGACGATGGGAGGTTTTAGCTCGGTTGAATCGTAAGTTTAAAGCTTACATTTTATATATTTGAATGCTATATACTATATAGGATTTACAAATGCTTATTTCATGAATTGTTGCAATGCACTTTTTATCAACTTTAGCAAGAAGATCTAAAGAGACTATAGCCTCAAACACTAGACCCCTAATAAGTTATCAACTTTCATTTTGTGACGTATTCAAATCAGTCACTAGAGACTATATCAACTTTCAGTCACTGAAACTAACCTAAGACTTCACTTTCTCTTTTGTGAGGTATTCAAATCACCATATTGAAGCTGCACACAACTCAGAAACTGAAGAAAGGACTTGGAGCAAAACGTAATACCTGTGTAATACCTGTATTATTGTTATATGGAAACGTGACCCGGGAAAATTTGGAGTTAAGGATCAAATTGAAAAAAAAAGATGTACCCAGAACCTGCTATAATTATATACTTGTAGTTGATAAGAGCTACTACTTTGGTAAAAAAAAAAAGAGTAATTCCAATATAGCTCGCCGTGAAGCGCGCCAATAAGGTATAGCATAATGTTCATCTTTTCAATATATCTAGTCTATAAAGCTAGTTCAATTGTGATTATAGATGATGAAAATATGTATTCACAGGAGGTATTACATAGTCATCTATATGAGTTCAAGAATGAAATATACACATTATCAAAAATTGAGCATCTGAATCTTGTGAGGTTATATGGATATGTGGAGCAGGGAGATGAGAAGATTATTGTTATTGAATATGTTGGTAATGGATCACTTAGAGAACATTTAGATGGTAGGTGCTCATATCTATCAAATGGATAATTATTTAGATTTCATATACTATTAGTACTGCAGCTAATAAAATGTATGGTCATAATCTGGTTTTAATACTGCAGGTATTCGGGGAGAAGGACTAGAAATTGGTGAGCGTTTAGACATAGCAACTGATGTAGCTCATGCAATAACTTACCTTCATATGTACACAGGTATGTCCATATTCCATAGAACTAAGGAAATAATATGTTACACTAACATATCTGAATTCTGCATAATTTTAATGTATCTACCTGTGCTATTAGGGAAGGCTATTTGTAGTATCTGATCAATTAGCCTCACATAGTTACAGTGTCTTGTTCACTTATGAGCTCTGTACCTCGGGCACCTCTTCTGAATGCGGTGTCATGTGTTACACTCGTTGGACATTGACACGATACGTGTCGAACACCTCTTCACCGTGTCGCCCTTAAAAATATATCTTTTTTGACTTGAACACTTCCTAGACTCCGTTTCGACACCTCTCAGACACTCTTAAGTCTTAACATAACTTTCTTTTTTAAGACAATCAACATCTACGATATAAAACCTTCTATTTTCAAAAGACTTTGTAAAGCTTATCAACTTTGTTTTTAAAAGGTGAATAGAAAAATCATATTAAATTCTTTTTTCTCGCTGCCTGTAGTGTAGAAAGCTGTTTGAGAAGCTTCAAGTTGAGTTCTCTTAAGCGTTTAACAGATTGTATTAAATATATTAATTAACTAGAACCATTGTTTATTCAAGTGATGTACTTGATCACAATGTATGATTTTACATAGGAAAACATTGAAATAATGCACCTGGAAACCTCTTAACAGGTTTTGGGTTCTCTAGTCTTTTTTATTGACTTTTTCTTTGTTGTACTCAACTCTCAAACATGCTCATGATTCTTGTGATTTGCAGGAAGCAACAGCAAATGGATAGAGGAGATTATTCACCTTGTGGAACTCCTACTGGGCTTGATGCTAGAGACCAATATGATCTTTAACTTGGTAATTATCTTGCTTAATGCTAGAGACCAATATGATCTTCTATTATATTGGTGGTTCACAGCTGCCTTATGATTATTTTCAATTTTATGTTAAGTCTTAAATCAATGCCTAACTCAATGCTAAGTCTATTCAACTGTACTACAAAAATTCAATAGAGTAAACATGGAAAGTTAGGTTGGCATCAATTCAGTCCCTCAATTAATATAAAAAATCATCCTTTTATGGAAGAACCATGAGATTAAGAGGCTAAATTGATGTGAACTTTCTATGATTGAAGTACTAAATTGATATATTTTGGTTTTGTATTATTGAAGTATTAATCTGATGATTGACTTATATGTTTCTGAACAAAAGCCCTCATCATGATCTAGCTGATTTTCTTTTGTTTTGATTTTTCATTTTGAGAATGATTGACTTATATGTTTCTGATCAAAAGCTTATGTTTTAAGTGAATCAGGCTCAAACAGTGGTGTGTTGGCAACATAAAAATCCCACCTTTGATTTGAGAAGCTGGAAAGATGGGAGGTTGTATAAGTAAAAGTAAAGATTCAGAAGCAGAACACAATGGTTATAGGCATCATCATCAACATCATCATCAAGCACACTCTTAGGTAAACAATTTGAAGATGTGAAGCAATTGTTCACGCTTGGGAAAGAATTAGGTAGAGGGTAATTTGGGGTTACATATTTATGCACTAAGATTTCAACTGGGTTGTTATATGCTTGCAAATCAATTGCAAAGAGGAAACTTGTGAGCAAATCTGATAGGAAAGATATAAAGAGAGAGATTCAGATCATGCAACATTTAAGTGGTCAACCTAATATTTTTGATAGGATAATTGCTAAAGGACATTATAGTGAAAGAGCTGCTGCTTCTATTTGTAGACAAATTGTTAATGTTGTTCATATTTGTCATTTCATGGGTGTTATGCATAGAGATCTTAAGCCTGAGAATTTCTTGTTGTCTAGTAAAGATGAAAATGCTCTTATCAAGGCTACTGATTTTGGCTTGTCTGTTTTCATTGAAGAAGGTACAATTTTTTCTATTTCCTTACAAGCTAGCTTTAAATATTTGTTGGAGTGTGTTCCTAAATTTCACCAATTAATTGTTTCCAGGAAAAGTGTATCGCAATATAGTTGGGAGTGCTTATTATGTTGCTCCAGAAGTTCTGCGGCGCAGGTGTGGGAAGGAAATAGATATATGGAGTGCAGGAGTAATATTGTATATCCTGCTCTGTGTTGACTTTAGCAGAGATTCAGAAATGCTTGCATCTGGGTCACAAGATGGAAAGATTAAAGTGAGTATTTTATATTTTCTTCTTAAACTGAATTCTATGTTCCCTTTATGAAAGAAAAATTCTTATAATTTGCCATATATCTAGCCATTGTTGCTGTAGACATTTTCTGATTCCAATAACTTGCAGGAAGTATTCATGATGCATGATGATGCTGTGCTCTGGTTTTGACCATAGCAGAGATTCAGAAATGCTTGCATCTGGGTCACAAGATGGAAAGATTAAAGTGAGTATTTTATATATTCATTTAGGGCGTTAAGAGCCAACTTTTCTAAAAATTCTTATATTCATAGATGTACACTTTCTTATCATTTCAATGTGTGCACATATTATGCTTTAAGTCTTTAACAGTACTGTGAAATAGAGCTGAGCTACTGAACAGCAGTCATTTGGTGAAATTGATTTTGTACAACTGTGAAGCATGGATGAGTAGTTAATATTGGCAAATTGCTTCACTATAGTATTAGTGAGGAAGTGTTTTTTGTTTCCTGCTTTGTTGTTGAGAAAAATATGAAATTATTTGCTTAAGGTGATAGAAAGTGTATCTTAGAAGTTAAAGGGCAGCTTGGAGATATACTCGGTTGACTTTAGTAATTGATGTTTAATGTTATGGCGTGGCTTCTAATCTGCTTGTGAAGGTTCATAATAAGTGCTTTTGATATGAAAGATGTGTTATTGAGAACAACAATAGTTTAGCTGGGATCTGTATTGAGTATTGACTTCTATATGTAGCTTCTGATATTATATTGTTTCATGAGTCTTGTTTATTGATTCTGATAAAATTTGTGTACAGGAATTTCATGCAGCTGGTACCTGCTTCAAATTGGAGGCAGACAACATGGAGTGATTCTTAAGTATAGCCCTGAAGGTAAACTGCTACAGATACTGGAGGACAGTGAGGGAAAAGTTGTTAGAGCAGTGAGTGAAGTGGAAGAGAAAGATGGTCAACTTTGGATGGGAAGTGTTCTAATGCCTTTTATAGCAGTTTATAAGTTATAACTTGTACAAGAAGTAGATTACATTCTCTCCCTACCGAAACAACTTAAGTGATGTTTATGCTGTAGAATGTAAGTACAATGTGATGAATTTAAGTGCCTTTTGTTTGTTGTATATGATGAATTTAAGTGTAGAATTCTATTTAAGTGTAGAATTTTATTTGCTGGTTTTGTTGGGAGAATGATCAAAATCGTATAACCAGTGTGTATGTAGGAGATTAAACCAAAATTTGAAAGAAAAAAAAACTTTTAAAGTCAGGCGCAATAATGCTTGACTTTAAATCATACTTACGAAGTCAGGCAAGAATAAATGCTTGACTTTAAATCATACTTACGAAATCAGGCAAGAATAAATGTTTGACTTTAAATCACACTTACGAAGTCAGGCAATAATAAATGCTTGACTTTAAAACATACTTACGAAGTCAGGCGAAATAAATGCTTGACTTTAAAACTGACTTACGAAGTCAGGCCATAAATGCTTGACTTTAAAACATACTTACGAAGTCAGGCGAAATAAATGCTTGACTTTAAAACTGACTTACGAAGTCAGGCGAAATAAATGTTTGACTTTAAATCAGACTTACGAAGTCAGGCTATCGCTTGACTTTAAAACTCGTGACATACAAAGTCGACTTAATAAAAGTCAAGCTGGCGCCTGACTTTAAATCCCCTTTTCGCCTGACTTTAAATCCCTTTTTTGCACTAGTGGATGCTAATATATAGCATTTGTTAACTTATTAGGTTCTGAAACCTTACTACTAAATTGCATGAAAATAATGCTTCCAACATTTATTTAATGATTTATTATTAGCATAGTCTTGGGTTCTTTTATGGTGGTGTCGTGGCGTTTGTTGATTTTCTATATAAAAGCATTTACGTAGTTGGGTAAACATAGAAACGTATCAAAATTTCAACCCCTATTTGTTCAACCTATCAAATGACATTATAATAACACTTTATATGTTGATCATAAACAAAACGGCCCATAAGAGAATGAGATCCTTTTCAGAAGCATAAAATCAATTGATTTCAATAATAAAAACCACAATGTTATTTCCTTAAATATTATAATTCAAATTTGAATTCAAAAACATATGTAGTAATTATGTAGGAAACATGGTTTGCAGTTGGATTCCAAGAAGGTTAGTAGATTGAAGTATCTGTTTTGGATGGCAGCCACGTGTTGTATCTGGATTCAAAAGAACCATATTCTCTTCAGAGCTCAAGTCTTTAACCCTGTAGTGGTCGTCAATCATGTTAAAACTATAACCTAGAGTTGGTTTATAAGCATAGAACATCACAATTAAACTTTAAAGATTTCTGATTGGTGGAGAAATCCTCTTGTTTAAAGATTTCAAAATCATATGTAGAAATTATGTAGTAAACATAGTTTGCGGTTGGATTCCATGAAGGTTGTTGGAAGATTGAAGTACCTTTTTTGGATGGCAGACACGTGGTGTATTTGGGTTCATCAGTACCATATTCTCTTCTGAGCTCGAGTCTTTAACCCTCTAGTGATTGTCAATCATGTTAGGATTATAACCCAGAGCTGGTTTATAAGCATATATAGAAGGCCGCAATTCAGCTTTAAATATATCTGATTGGTGGAGAAATCCTCTTGTTTGTAGGAACTCAGTGTAATTTGGTTTCTTGCCACGTTCTTTCTGGGGTACTCTTTTTCCTCCTTGGGTATTTTTCCCACGAGGTTTTGGCCCATGGAGGTTTTAATGAGGCCCCTTGTATTTGTAAGGGTTGGGGGTTGGGGATACCCCTTGTACTCATTTTTATTAATATATATATATATATATATATATATATATATATATATTTTGCTTATGAAAAAATCTATATAATCTCATTAACATGACTATATATCCCAAAAAACATGCCCAAATTCATCTATCACATGTGACTCAACTCCTCTAGCAGGATCATGTTATGTCTATATGTAATAATTCTTTTTCTCGAAACCAATTTGCAAATTCAATACTCACATACTCTCTTACTACAACTAATCAAAAAAATACTCTCTTACTACAATATTCCAATAATATTCTATGTTTGGAAGCAAAAGTCACGTAGTGTAATACCTTTTAATGCCAAAAAAGAGTCACATGTTATAAGCTTTTTTATAGGTAATGTTAGTTGTTAATTGTTAGAGGGGCAGGGGAAATGTTAGTTTCTAAGGTTTAAACCCTAGACCTCTTTCTTTTACCCCTTCGGTATCATTTAGCTCACCAACTGAGCTACCTACATGTTAAATGTTGAATAGCCCAATAAAAAAACGTAAGAGCACAATCAGTAATTAGAAATATTTTCCAATAAATTGCCCACTATCAATGAAACGAGTTGAATACATTCCTCATATGTTGTTATAGAATCTATTTAAGAAAAAAATAAATATTAAATTGAAGGCAGACACAATTTTTTTGGCCCTTAATCGAAATTAGAATTGTAATATGCCAACGAATATTTTTCTTTTTTTAAGACTGTTGTTGACTGTCATACCCCAATTTTGTCCGGCTTAGGTCAAAACCCTAATTTTCCACAAAAATAAATAAATTGAAGAGTGAAGAGCATTATGCATTGCATTTTGGGTCCTAAAAGTCATTCCACAGCTTTTAAAATCATTTTTAGGGTCGAAATGCATTTTGGAGCAAAATTAGGGTTTTTGGAGCAAAAAGGGCATTTTGGTCATTTCACAACAAAAACGGTTTTTCATCACTGTAACATCCGCAAAATAATTAATAGAATTATTTGGGTGTTAACCCAATTAAATTAATTTAGTACTTGACTGGTAAATTTATTGAGTGCTAAAATTAATTGTTGGTTGTCATCGGATCGTTAACCGGATAATACGGATCAAGGAAGTTTCGGAATCGAAATAAGAGATTTCGATCAATATGGTAATTTGACCGCGTTACAGCTTATATATTAAATAAATAAATATAAGTGTGTGTATGTGTATTAAAAAAGAAAGAAAGAAGAAAGGAAGCGTACGAGACAGAGGGAGAAACAGAGAAGGAAAAGAGAGAAAAGGAGAGAAAAGAGAAAGAAAGGGTGAGGAGGAAGAAGAGGAAAAATGGAAGGTTTCAGTTCATCAAAACGACTTCCGTCCAACGCGAAAAATGCTCAGCGTTACTTCCTCTTCGATTTGGTACCAAGATTTTCATCATCAACTCACTCTCTCTCACTTTGCCATTTTCGAATATTGAAGATTTTGGGGAAGGATTTCAGTTTTTGATGATGATTGTGATGGTTTACGGATGATTAGAAGGCAACCCGATGAAGGTGGAAAGCGGATTGATGTTCGATTGGAAGGTTGGGAGAGTTAGGGTTTGAGAATCCAAATTGGGGTTTTTGGATGAATAGTGATTTTGAGCTTGAAGATGATGAATAGTATCCGTGGAGAATTTCGGGGAATTCGGCGTTTCGGTCAAAAGAGGTTTCGTGATCGAGCGGAAACTTTTGGAATCGGATTTGAGCATCGTCGGAACGGAAAGTTTAAGCGGGGAGCGTTCGTGTGGCTACTCGGTGATTTCGGCTCGATCGTGGTTCACGCTTCAAGGGTGAGTTCTACTCACGTTTAGGATTTTTGTTTTTCGAATTAATTGATTAATCGTTTTATCGCTTTCACTGGTCTGGAATATTGCTTGATATTGTCTGTTTCGAGTTAGGAATCGATCGGAGCGAGTCTCGAGTTGTGTCGTGTTGAAATGGAATTTTTGGTGATTTGATTTCGAAAGATTTTGACTTAAAAACCGTTATTTGGAAAATATGTCGTTTTTGATAAAAACCGTTTTGATTGAGACATTGATTGATTTGAATGATTGTGTGATATTGGTTGAATCTGTTTTTCTGTTTGTTTGGACTGTTTTCAATCGGAACGAGAATCAGAATTAAGCAGAATCGCGGTTTCCGCGCGAAACCGCCAAATTCTGCACTTGACAGACCCCCCTACTGTTAGTCCACGCGCCACTTGCGCGCCGCGCGCCACTCGCGCGCCACTTGACAGATCTTACTGTCAGCTCGCGCGCCACTTGCGCGCCGCGCGCCACTTTGCAGATTTTCAGCAACCAAACACTGTTTTTCGTTTCGCGATAACTTTTGATCCGGGAACCCGATTAAGGTGTTCTAAGATGCGTTGGAAAGCTTATTCAGAGGCCTAACTGAATATTCTATTTTTAAGGAAAAATGAACTGTTTTTGATATGGAAAATTGTGTCGAAAAGTGGTCAACTAGAGTGCGAGTGTGAACTTGGATTTTATAAAATGTGGATTAAAGTGTTTCATTGATTGTCTGATTTGATGGACCGTGGGTTCATAGTACTGTAGATATATGTTTATATATCGAGTTGGGTGACGACCCATGTGTAACATACTAGGCGGGGCAGTCATGATCCCCTTCCCTAGGCTCCATGCCAATAGGAGAATGTACTATTGGTAGGGGGGTTCACCGGGATTAGCAATGTTCTGCAGTCGGTGTTATGTTAAAGATTATTGTACGATACACCGGGATTAGCAATGTTCTGCAGTCGGTGCCGTACTTTGTTTGTTGTACGATACACCGGGATTAGCAATGTTCTGCAGTCGGTGCCGTACTTTGTTTATTTTACGACATTCCGGGAGTAGCAATGTTTTGCAGTCGGTGTCGTGTTAAGCTATAAAAGAACTAATAAATGAACCGAGAGTGTTAGTAGGGGTCTCGGTAGAACTCACTGAGATTGTATCTCACTGTTTAAATGTTGTTGTTTTACAGAGACACAGGGACAGCGGAAATCCAAGAGGCACGAGTAGGTTGAGCTCGGACTGGATGCAGATAGCCTAGCTTTATGTTTGAGCTTATTTCCCTTTTGTTGTCTGTATACTAAAACATTATGTATTTAGTGTATATCTTTCTTCCGCTTTCTTGTATGATACTGAATACTATAGATGCTGATGGTATATGGTCTGAGAACCATATTGTCTTGTTGTAAATAAGACTGTTTGGGTTATATTCAGCGAAAGATTTATAGTGATATTCAGTGTCTAAGCAGGAAATATATCTCTGATGTTCTTGGGATGGTACACTTGGGTATTTTTACTAAATAAAAATACCGGGGTGTTACAGTTGGTATCAGAGCAGTTCGACCTTGTCGGACTTAGCTTAGGGTTGAGTCGATTCCTTGTTAGTCCTTGTGGTAATTATACTTGTGATTCTAAGAGACATTGAGCCGGATCAACTCAATACTTAGTGCATCATAAGCGGAATTATACTTGGATGATCAAGACGTAGTCCTCGACCAAGACCGGAATCTCCAACCGGTGCATCCTCAGGAAAGGTGGCATGACGGTGGAAGAATGCACCGCTAAGTTTGAGAAGTTGTCTCGGTTTTACCAAGTGGTAAAGTAAGCTCCGGATAACGAATGGAGAATGCAGATGTATAAGAAGGGCCTTAGTGCTTTTATGACTTGGGGTCTCAGTTCTTATACTATTACCAATTATGTTGCCTTAGTGCAATCAGCCTATGTCACCGAGGATGATCTCATGGGGAATACTGGAGGGGAAAGAAGGTAGTTGAATTATCAACTCCGAATGTAAGGTCCTAGGATAATTTCATCAAAGGAAAAGCAGATGCAATTCTTTGATTCTTCAAAGGTCAGAAGATGTTCTAACTGTGGAAAGCCTCACAGCGGTGATTGCAAGCGAAGATCTAATCGGTGCTGTTATAGAAATGTAGAGGGTCACTATGGTAAAGAGTGCCCTGCAAGGAAAAGTTCCAAGGAGTTACACGCAGCTCTAAGGCAAAGATGAGTCAACACTCTGGATACTTAGACAGTTACGAATGCTGACGGTATACTTAGAAGGATGGGAGTCCTATTCAATAACTCGATCAGTATATTATATGATTCAGGTGCAACCTATTGCTGTATATCCCGATCGCGTGTGAACCGGTTGGGATTGGCCTTATCATCGTTATCCGAGCCGATAACTATTTTAACTGCTGTTAAGGGTCGTGTCCAGACCTAATCTTTGTATAGAATTGTCTACTTGTCACAGGAGGCAGAAATTTCGTTGTAGAATTTATTGTTTGCCTATGAGAAGTGTGGAAGCCATTTTGGGTATGAATTGGATGACTGCAAATCATGTTGCAATCGACTGTGTTAATCAACTATCGACTTCGCTTCAGAATCAGTTGAATTGTCTAGGACAAATTCTGAAGCGGTTACCTAGTTCACCTTAGACGGTCAATCTTCATTCCAAGGTGTGGAAGCACATGTGAGTAGGTTATCTGCATCCACTGAAACTAGTTTAGATTTGGCGAACATTCAGGTTGTGAATGACCTTCTGGATATTTTCACGATGAACTTTCTTCTGAACCTCCAGAGCGAGAGGTAGAGGTTACTGTAGAATTGGTTCCTGGCACGGGATCAATATCTATTGTTTCTTATTGAAAGGTTTCATGAAAATTAAAGGAAATGGAGTCTCAGCTTGAAGAGTCGACGTTAAAGAAATTCATTCGACCGAGTGCTTCTCTAAGGAGTGCTCTGTTGTTATTAGTCAAGAGGAAAGATAGTAGCATGAGATTGTACATTGATTATCGATAACTCAACAAAGTGGCGATCAAGAGCAAATATCCTTTTCCAAGGATACACGAATTGCTGGATCAACTTCGAGGTGCCGTGGTGTTTTCAAAAATTGATCTGAGGTCAGGTTATCATCAATTAAAAGTTAGAGTCTTAGATATTCCGAAGACAGCTTTCCGTACTAGGTATGGACATTATGTGTTCGTAGTGATGCCCTTCGGTTTGACTAATGCTCCAGCGGTATTCGTGGCTATGTGAACCGAGTTTTCCACACGTACCTAGATCAATTCGTAGTCGTTTTCATTGATGGTATCCTGATGTGCTCGAAGACCATTGAGGAGCATGTCCAACATCTCCGCATTGTTCTGAAAGTACTCCGAGAAAATAAGTTATACTTGAAACCTTCGGAGTGTGATTTTTGGGTGTCAGAGGTAAAGTCTTTGGGACATGTGATTTCCCAAGTCAGGAGTTTCTGTAGATCCCAGTAAGAAGGAAGCGGTGTTGAATGGGAGTGACCGACATCAGCCGCAGAGATCAAAAGTTTCTGGGTCTAGCCGGTTACTATAAGAGAATTGTTAAAGGGTTCTCACAGTTAGATTTCCACTTACTCGACTAACTCGAAAGGGTCAACCGTTTACGTGGGATGCTGATTGTGGAGAATGCTTTCAAGAATTGAAGGTTAGGTTGACTTCTGCTCCAATCCTGATTCTTCCGGATCTGTCATTGGAATTTTAAATTTTCGATGACGATTCAGGGAAGGGTTTAGGATGTATTCTAATGCAAAATCAATCAGTGGTAGCTTATGCGTCCAGACAAGTAAGGTCTCATGAGAAGAGTTATCCGACTCATGATTATGAGTTGGCAGCTATTGTGTATGCACTGAAGATTTGGAGACGTTACCTGTATGGGTCTCGTTTCGATGTCTTTAGTGATCACAATAGTTTAAAGGTATCGGTTTGATCAGAAAGAACTGAATAGCAGGTAGAGAAGTGTGTTGAGTTTCTGGAGGATTATAAATTAGTGTTGATGTAGCATTCAAGAGAGGCCAGTGTTGTAACTGATGCACTGAGTAGGAAGTCCATCCACATGGCCGAGTTTATTGATGCATGAGATGGAATCATCGGAGTCTTTCAGCGACCTAAATCTGAATTCAAGATCAAGGAGGAACCGGTTAGTGTTGAGCCATATGAGGATCTCTAGTTCCCTAAGGGATTCTATACGCTTAGCACAGGAAGTTGATGTGAAGCTACAAATCACAAAAGGTATTCCCAGATTTTACCATAGATAGTGACGGAGTCAGTTGTATCAACGGTAGAATCTGTGCGCCCGATGATGAGAACAATAAAAGGCAAGTGTTAGAGGAAGCACACCGAAGTTTATATTCTGCTCCAGGGAGTACAGAATATAAAGAAGAGGTATTAGTTGATAATCTCTTCCTTGTGAAGGTTAACAATGAGGTGGTATTATATGATTCCGTTTGACAAGTCGAACGCGAACGCGAACGCGAATATGTAGGTGAGGTAACTGTTGACTGTTTTTCACATTGCGAATAAGCACCAGAGGATTAATTGACGGATCTGCTGCAAGGGACTGGAATTTCCAAAGTGAAGTTTGGCGTGCGGTATGGTAGTTTTGAAAAATCATTTTGTGAAAACCCGCATGCTAAAGTTAATTTTGGGAACGAATCAAGAGGCTAATGAAATCTGATTGAGGAAATCATAGGAGGTGTACTTAGGTTGAGGGGAAACTCAACGCTACTGGCTAATTCGGAAAGGAATTGGGTGCGTCGTAGATAAATATGTTGTGAGGAAAGTTACAGTAAAAGAAGAAGGGTTCTGAGATCTGTTTGATAGTTGTTTTGAGAACAACTGAGGTGATTTCATTGCTTTCGAGATTACTTGATGGTCCCACGGTTTATTTTTACGTTTAAGGTCAAAGTTTTTAGTAAAACCCAAATCTCATCTTTTTGAAAAGTGTTATCTCAAAATCTTGGGGGCGAGTCAAGAAGTTTCACCAGTGACTTTTTCGTCACATTGTCGGTGTGTACGAGAACCGTTAAGGATATTAGAAGATTTGTTGAGAAAGTGTTTATATCTTTCGAGGAAATCGTGGTTGTTTTTACGTCTACCGAGGAGTACTTTGGTTTGGATTAATCAAAGTTGGGGAGCAAGTGAGGAATGAAGCTTCGGAAGTGTTTTCGAACGCGGTGCCGAGCCTATGTAGGCGAAAGAGGAGTTTCTCGTGTTGATTCGTAACAAGAGAGTTCGGACTGTAATCTTAGAAGCGTTCTAGGGTAGTAGTCGAACATACTTAAAAGATTGACGTGCCAACTTGAGAAGATTTTCTACACTCATTTCGTTAACTCAAGAATGTTTTCCAGCAAATTTGGACATTTCTGAGAATATCGGTTCTCGGTTAGTCAATCGTAAGACTTGACGAAATTTTGAGGACAAAATTCTTTTAAGTTGGGGAGAATGTAACATCCGCAAAATAATTAATAGAATTATTTGGGTGTTAACCCAATTAAATTAATTTAGTACTTGACTGGTAAATTTATTGAGTGCTAAAATTAATTGTTGGTTGTCATCGGATCGTTAACCGGATAATACGGATCAAAGAAGTTTCAGAATCGAAATAAGAGATTTCGATCAATATGGCAATTTGACCGCGTTACAGCTTATATATTAAATAAATAAATATAAGTGTGTGTATGTGTATTAAAAAAAGAAAGAAAGAAGAAAGGAAGCGTACGAGACAGAGGGAGAAACAGAGAAGGAAAAGAGAGAAAAAGGAGAGAAAAGAGAAAGAAAGGGTGAGGAGGAAGAAGAGGAAAAAGGGAAGGTTTCGGTTCATCAAAACGACTTCCGTCCAACGCGAAAAATGCTCAGCGTTACTTCCTCTTCGATTTGGTACCAAGATTTTCATCATCAACTCACTCTCTCTCACTTTGCCATTTTCGAATATTGAAGATTTTGGGGAAGGATTTCGGTTTTTGATGATGATTGTGATGGTTTACGGAAGATTAGAAGGCAACCCGATGAAGGTGGAAAGCGGATTGATGTTCGATTGGAAGGTTGGGAGAGTTAGGGTTTGAGAATCCAAATTGGGGTTTTTGGATGAATAGTATCCGTGGAGAATTTCGGGGAATTCGGCATTTCGGTCAAAAGAGGTTTCGTGATCGAGCGGAAAGTTTTGGAATCGGATTTGAGCGTCGTCGGAACGGAAAGTTTAAGCGGGGAGCGTTCGTGTGGCTACTCGGTGATTTCGGCTCGATCGTGGTTCACGCTTCAAGGGTGAGTTCTACTCACGTTTAGGATTTTTGTTTTTCGAATTAATTGATTAATCGTTTTATCGCTTTCGCTGGTCTGGAATATTGCTTGATATTGTCTGTTTCGAGTTAGGAATCGATCGGAGCGAGTCTCGAGTTGTGTCGTGTTGAAATGGAATTTTTGGTGATTTGATTTCGAAAGATTTTGACTTAAAAACCGTTATTTGGAAAATATGTCGTTTTTGATAAAAACCGTTTTGATTGAGACATTGATTGATTTGAATGATTGTGTGATATTGGTTGAATCTGTTTTTCTGTTTGTTTGGACTGTTTTCAATCGGAACGAGAATCGGAATTAAGCGGAATCGCGGTTTCCGCGCGAAACCGCCAAATTCTGCACTTGACAGACCCCCTACTGTCAGTCCACGCGCCACTTGCGTGCCGCGCGCCACTCGCGCGCTACTTGACAGATCTTACTGTCAGCTCGCGCGCTACTTGCGCGCCACGGGGCACTCGCGCGCCACTTTGCAGATTTTCAGCAACCAAACACTGTTTTTCGTTTCGCGATAACTTTTGATCCGGGAACCCGATTGAGGTGTTCTAAGATGCGTTGGAAAGATTATTCAGAGGCCTAACTGAATATTCTATTTTTAAGGAAAAATGAACTGTTTTTGATATGGAAAATTGTGTCGAAAAGTGGTCAACTAGAGTGCGAGTGTGAACTTGGATTTTATAAAATGTGGATTAAAGTGTTTCATTGATTGTCTGATTTGATGGACCGTGGGTTCATAGTACTGTAGATATATGTTTATATATCGAGTTGGGTGACGACCCATGTGTAACATACTAGGCGGGGCAGTCATGATCCCCTTCCCTAGGCTCCATGCCAATAGGAGAATGTACTATTGGTAGGGGGGTTCACCGGGATTAGCAATGTTCTGCAGTCGGTGTTATGTTAAAGATTATTGTACGATACACCGGGATTAGCAATGTTCTGCAGTCGGTGCCGTACTTTGTTTGTTGTACGATACACCGGGATTAGCAATGTTCTGCAGTCGGTGCCGTACTTTGTTTATTTTACGACATTCCGGGAGTAGCAATGTTTTGCAGTCGGTGTCGTGTTAAGCTATAAAAGAACTAATAAATGAACCGAGAGTGTTAGTAGGGGTCACGGTAGAACTCACTGAGATTGTATCTCACTGTTTAAATGTTGTTGTTTTACAGAGACACAGGGACAGTGGAAATCCAAGAGGCACGAGTAGGTTGAGCTCGGACTGGATGCTGATTGTAACACCCCCTTTCTACCCTTTTATTTTAATTTAGAAAATCAAAGTTAAAAATTCAGTTTTAACTTCACCACGAGGGTGTCACACATACGTCAAAATAAAACCTCAAACCTCAAATAAAATAGTACGTCAACAAGGTGCAATACATAGCACTCAACAACAGGGGGAGCTCAAAACATCGAAAACTACGTCATAAAACCCAACGACAACGCAGCGGAAAAATAAATCAGCTCATCAACGGTGTAAAAATCTAAATACATCAGTAAAACATCAATACATCCCCCCAGGTGCTACGTATCAGAGCATGACGACTCGACCCAAGAAGTGAAGCTAAGACCTTCACTGGGAATCACCTGCACGTTACCAACACGGGGGTAACATTCAAACAGGAAAGGGTGAGCATCATTTCAATCCATATAATAGAAAATATGATAAGGACTAATCATAGGCTACGCACTAGAACAATCAGCATTGAAAACACTAAAACATTCACACCACAGTCTTCATTCACATCACTTACAACAACTCATCTCATGTCATGTAGGTGTATGAAATGCAACCCACTCGCGGGCATATGCATGAGGTACCTTTTCAAAAACGTCGCTTAGCCCTGAAGGCCTCATCGTCACTTAGCCACTCAGGCCTCAAAACGTCACTGGGTTTATGCACATGGGCATGAGACACTATGACATGCACCACTCACAACACAATTACACAAACACCCAAATCATAGTCAACTATGTGACTCGTCACTTACCGGTTTGCTCACAAGGAGCACAGCACCTGTCAAATCCACAATCAACACACAACGTCACTTGGCCATTTTAGACCTTAACATCACTTAGCCTTTCGAGCCTCGAACGTCACTTAGCCTTGTGGGCCTCATTACATACACAACGTCGCTATTTATAAACATCATTAATTCAAACAATAGCCACTAAGGGCAAAAACGTCATTTGACTAGCCACCAAGGGCATCCTCGTCATTTACACATCATTATCTACAACTTTGGCCACTAGGGGCAAAACAGTCATTTGACTAGCCACCAAGGGCATCCTCGTCAAAATCATCATTTTTGACACTACCACGTTAAAACTGTTGTTTATACACCAAGAAGGGATTTTTAAAGAGCTCCATATAATTGTTCAATGTCACTGGGACGACCACCGGGGACGGCCACTTGGGCGCCCACAAACAATCAGAAAATAACAATTTTTCATTTAAAAAATTGGACCCACAGATAGACAACGTAAAAAGCTTCACGACACTTTTCGAATCATTCAAAACGGACGTCTGAGTCAAAAGTTATGTTAAAAATAAGTTTGGGAAAAATCAAGCAACATTCTGAAATTGGCGCCTTAGGCGCCCAGGCAACCAGGCAACACGCGCACTGGCGCCCAGCGCCCAGGCGCGCAACACACGCACACACGCACGCACACGGGCGCTCAGCGCCCAGCGCTGGCACCCAGCGCCTCAGCGCAACACGCAGGCAACACACACGGGCGCTCAGCGCCCAGCGCCTTGGCGCAACACACACACACACACGCATGGGCGCTCAGCGCCCAGCGCTGGCACCCAGCGCCCAGCAACACGCACAGACACAACGCACAGCGCCCTTGGCTCCCAGCACAGGGCGCCTGGCGCCCAGAAACAGCAGCAACCAAATCCAGAATTTTTCCAACAACTCTTCAACACTAAAAATTGATTCCTAACAATTTTAAAGTGTAAAAACTCAAATTTTTCCAGCAACCAAAATGCACTTATTTTACTCAAAATCCCCAAAAACTCAATTTACCAAAACTCAATTGAAAAACATCATCAACATCATCATGGAGCCCTAGGCACCCAAACACCTACAATCACCTATGTGACTTCATCACCAACAAGCCAAACACATAAATCAGAATTTTGGGCTCCCAACACATACGCATATCACCATCAAATAGGCTAAATCATAGATCATACTCAAGTACTAGATCAAATTCGCATATACATATATGAATATATATAAAATTAACATCAAGAACATCAAGATCATCAAGAACATCAAGAACATAGAAGAACATCACGAACAACATGGATCTAGTATAAACCTTAGATCTAGGACCTATCATGAGATCTATTAGATGGAAGGATAGAGCTCCCCTAACCTTTTCAAGAAGAAGAATTCGATGGCCTAGGAGTAGTCACCTACAGAGCCACAGCAACAACGGAGATCTCCTTCCTCCTTGATCTTCGAATTTTTCTCCTCTCTTGGCCGCCCTTGCTCCTTCTTTCTCACGCTCCTCTCTTTCTCTCTTGCTCTCTCTTTCGATTTCGCAACCCCTAGCAAAACCCTAACCTCCAACTAACCAAGCCACTTCGCATACTTGTGGATCATGGGCTTGGGCCTTCCACTCAAGCCCAAGTCATGCAAGTGGCGCCTCCACTCCCTCCTAATACCACCAAAATTAATAAAATTCTAATTAATTAAATTATATCAAATTAATTAATTTAGATTCCCAAATACTTAATTAAATAAATTAATTAAATATTTTAGGGTGTTACACTGATAGCCTAGCTTTATGTTTGAGCTTATTTCCCTTTTGTTGTCTGTATACTAAAACATTATGTATTTAGTGTATATCTTTCTTCCGCTTTCTTGTATGATACTGAATACTATAGATGCTGATGGTATATGGTCTGAGAACCATATTGTCTTGTTGTAAATAAGACTGTTTGGGTTATATTCAGCGAAAAATTTATAGTGATATTCAGTGTCTAAGCAGGAAATATATCTCTGATGTTCTTGGGATGGTACACTTGGGTATTTTTACTAAATAAAAATACCGGGGTGTTACAATCACAAATCACTGGGCAATCATCAGGGGAATTATTTGAGGCAGAATGTGCTTAATTAGATTTTATTTTTTTTATTTTTATGCGCATGGATGTTATTTTTGCATAAAAAGTCAAACTTCAAAGAAAATGGCAAAATGGGAATTTCCTTCAAGGTGAGGTATCAAATCAATTTTGGGATTGGTGATATCATAGAATTTTGGGTCCAATGATTGATTCCTAGGATATGGCCCAAAGTGGCATGAATAATGTGGAATTATCATGAAAAGAATAATAAAAAATGGTAAAATAAGGAAGTGTCCTCATATAAGACAAAATGTGCTATCTTTTGGCAAGCTTGCAAAAACTTGGGCACCAAGGCCTCATTTGCTCCGAATTTTCCAGCTATTTTTCACCTCATTTTGTGTTTCTTCATGCCCTTGATCCATGTGAGTTGTATTCCTAGCCATTGATTAAAATTCTAGATCAAATCCTAGGCAACAACTTTGTGTACAAAACCCTAATTGCCCTTAACAATTTTTGTGCAACAAAAACTCCTAATTTTCGTGTGTGACCCCATTCCCTCTCCATTTTTTGTTTTCTCTCCACCCTCAATCCATGTGATAAGTGATCTCAACCCTCCATTCAAAATCAAAGTTCAATCCTAGAGCACCTCTCAAGAACAATGACCAAAATGACCCCTTTGCTTGGTGCCCAAGTTCAATTATTTATTTCCATTTTATTTTCAGCTGAATATTAATTCCCTTTTATTGCTTGATTACCATTTTAACCCTAGCCCTTCACCAATCCTATAAATACCCTTTCATTTTCCACACATCACAACTTTTTGGCTCATTCTCTCCTACACTAAAATTAGCACATCACTCTCCTCTCCTCCCTTCCCTCTCATATGCGAAGCTATACCACCCTCCTCTCCCCCATTTTATTTGATTTTTCTTCATCCAAGCACCACCAATCCATCTACCCTTCATCCCTCTCTCACATACTACTTCCATTCTCCACTAAAACTCAAGAACTTTCATCAAGAGGGGTTTGATTTTCATTTTGGGCGTGGGTTTCCTTGTTGGTGTCCTTGGTTGATTTGTGATCTTGCTCTCCATTTCTTGCATAATCTAGCTAGGATCTAAGGTATACTCTAAAACCCTTGCATCATCTTCAATATTTTTGCATTAAAACCCATTTTTCTCTTCATTTTTCATTTCGCATATCATTACCATTTTGTTTAAAATGTAGTTTGTTGTTGTTGGTGAGAGGAGCCTTAAACACTATTGACAAGCACTTAGGGAGGCTTGGGTGTTTAAGGTGCCTCTCACCCTTGAATAATTGGTTTCATGTTGTGTGATGTTAATTTCTTGTATTTCGCATACTATGGTTAATATGTTCTTAAGCTAATTTTTGTTGTTCCTTTTTGCTTGATGATGCACAATCTTGGCAATCGGTATTTGATTTTAGTGTTAAATGTTATTTTCAACATACTTCACTTGCAAATATTTGTTGATGATCTAGCAAGATGATTCCTACTTGTGCTTTGTGCACTTTATGTTAAGTAGTTGATGATTGCTAGATGTGATTCAACTTTGTTTATGTGTTCTTTTATTTAAGTCTTGTTTTAATTTGCTTATTGTAAATTGTTGATGATAGGCAAGTTGATTCTCACTAGTGCCTAGTGCACTTTTCTCAAAGTGAGAGGATTGCTCTATGTGATTCAACTTAGTTGTGTGTTTATTCAATCTTTATATTTTAATTTGCTTATTGTAAATTGTTGATGATAGGCAAGTTGATTCTCACTAGTTCCTAGTGCACTTTTCTCAAAGTGATAGGATTGCTCTATGTGATTCAACTTAGTTGTGTGTATTTTAATTTGCTTATTGTTAGTGGTTGATGATAGGCAAGTTGATTCTCACTAGTGCCTAGTGCACTTTTCTCAAAGTGAGAGGATTGCTCTATGTGATTCAACTTAGTTGTGTGTTTATTCAATCTTTATATTTTAATTTGCTTATTGTAAATTGTTGATGATAGGCAAGTTGATTCTCACTAGTGCCTAGTGCACTTTTCTCAAAGTCGGAGGATTGCTCTATGTGATTCAACTTAGTTGTGTGTATTTTAATTTGCTTATTGTTAGTGGTTGATGATAGGCAAGTTGATTCTCACTAGTGCCTAGTGCACTTTTCTCAAAGTGAGAGGATTGCTCTATGTGATTAAACTTAGTTGTGTGTTTATTCAATCTTTATATTTTAATTTGCTTATTCTAAATTGTTGATGATAGGCAAGTTGATTCTCACTAGTGCCTAGTGCACTTTTCTCAAAGTGAGAGGATTGCTCTATGTGATTCAACTTAGTTGTGTGTATTTTAATTTGCTTATTGTTAGTGGTTGATGATAGGCAAGTTGATTCTCACTAGTGCCTAGTGCACTTTTCTCAAAGTGAGAGGATTGCTCTATGTGATTCAACTTAGTTGTGTGTTTATTTAATCTTTGCATTTTAATTTGCTTATTGTAAATTGTTGATGATAGGCAAGTTGATTCTCACTAGTGCCTAGTGCACTTTTCTCAAAGTGAGAGGATTGCTCTATGTGATTCAACTTAGTTGTCTGTTTATTCAATCTTTATATTTTAATTTGCTTATTGTTAGTGGTTGATGATAGGCAAGTTGATTCTCACTAGTGCCTAGTGCACTTTTCTCAAAGTGAGAGGATTGCTCTATGTGATTCAACTTAGTTGTGTGTTTATCTAATCTTTGTATTTTAATTTGCTTATTGCTAGTGGTTGATGATAGGCAAGTTGATTCTCACTTGTGCCTAGGGCACTTTGATTCAAGTGAGAAGATTTCTCTATGTGATTCAACTTGGTTTTAGTGTTTATTTACTTGCTCTTGTATTCTAGTTTTATTATTGTCCATTTTTGATGATAAATCATATGATTCCCACTTATGCCTAATACATCATATTCTAAGTGGTGATGATGGTTTTAGATGATTCAACCTTCCCCTTTTAATTTCTTAATGAATAAAAGAGGAGATAGTTAGGTTTATGGTTTAGGGTTCGTGGGGTATTGCAAGGGATAGGTTACCCCAAAACCTTGATGCTCCCTCCTCTTTGATGGTGTTATTAGCCTTTGGGCACTTGTTCATATTGTTGATTGCAAAGGATAGGCTTACCCTAGTCTTGATGCCATTCCTCTTTGTTCATGTTATTGAGAAATCATTGCTCACATGTTCATTAGTTTAACTAAGATCATTCTATGCCTATGAATCAATATTGTTTACTTGTTTCTTGATGCAACTTAAATGTCTTGATCTAATTGTGTGCCATTCCTCTCCACTTGTATGACCTCCTAATGAAGACGTAAGCCTACTTGCTTGTTGTAGCATAGAGTCATTAGGGTAAATACACTCCTTCCTACACACACACGCATTTGTTTTGAGAACTTTACCTTTGCATCCTTGACAAGTGAATCTTTGATCTGTATTGGCATGTTTAGTCTTAGTTGAACGTCTCAACATATGCATGATTCCTTGATTATTGAATGTGCTTGAACTTTGGTAAGCCAATCATTGATAATAACTTCACCCTTTTCCCAAAAATCTTTCAAACTCTTTTCTAACTAATGCAAGTTATTAGTGACTATCACTCAAAGCCTTGGCTTGTTTGATTGTCATGAACGCCATCAAGAGTTATTAGTAATGATCACTCAAAGCCTTTGCTTGCTTGATCATTATGAAAGCTCTTCCCCTTTTCCAAACCCTTTCAAAAACATTTTTATTAGAACTACGTCGCTTTGATTCCCATTTGGGATACGTAGGAGCGAGTCACGTTCTCGTCAAGCGCAACAAATAAAAATCCTTTTCGCAACCATAAACAAATCATTTTCATAAAACAAACAAAAAGAATCATTTTCAAACCCATTGTCGCTAGTGGCTAATCAGAACCTTGGTTCGTCTAACCATTGGTAGCAATGTCTTTTCCCAAAAGAACAACAAAGCGGTGATCACCCATAACCTCTGTTAGTTTGATCATTCGTGCCAATCAATCTTTTTCAAAAACCATTTTCAAAAAAACAAATAAAAACGAGTTGCTACTAACAGTCAATCAGAACCATTGTTCGTCTGACTAGTGGTGGTGACTCCCATTTTTTAAAGAGTACTTAGCGGTGATTACCCATAACCTCTGTTAGTTTAATCATTCGCTGAATACTCGTCCTATTTCGAAAATTCACTAAAAAGATGAAAAATAAAAACCTTTTCATGACAACCAAGAACTACGTAGCTTTGAATTCTCCATCGCACCGGGAGATACGTAGGAGCGAGAGGCTAACCCTCGTCAAGCGCCAAAAATAAAATTTTCATTAAGTTTTCCCATTCATCTTCAAACAAGAAATAAATAGGCAAATCTAGGTATTTTTCAAATCAAACGTTAAAACCACACATTTAATTAGAGGTTCCCTTTCGGTAGAAAGGACGTGTGCGGTGCTAACACCTTCCTCGCACGTAATCGACCCCCGAACCTATATCTCTAGTTTTCAAAAGACCATCCGCCTTGTTCAAAAGACTTTTTTTCAATGTTTTGGTCTTAAAATTAAAATATTGGTGGCGGCTTCAAAAATTTTCCACGTTGTACATTGAGAAACCCAAACCGGATTTTTCGGGGTGCAACAGCTGGCGACTTCACTGGGGACCTTTTTTTTAAAAAGACGAGGGTCAAGCCTAACTAATTAAAATGTGTGGTTTAATGTATTGTTGATTTGATTAATACCTTGTTTGCCTTTCTTTCTTATCATTGATTGTAGGCATATGCATTTGTCTTCTTTGTTGTTCCCTATCTCCTCCTTCTACTCCTTTTCTTTTTATATGCTTATGCTCATGCATTCTTCCAACCCCCATGTTCCCTTCTTCTTTGCTCCTTTTCACCAAAGGTAAGTTCATGCATCTCTTCCCCATTCTATCATGTCCCCTCTTCTTGGCTCCCTTTCTTAAGGTAAGCAATACCCTTGTTGTTGATATCCTAGGTTAGTTTATTTGGTATAGAACCCTAGTGTAGACAACATGTTATTGCTTGCAATTGTCTGGACTGCTCTGGTTTTCATTTCAGGTGGGGTAGTGCTAGGGAAAACGCCCTTGACACACACTACACTTATCCCTTATGATTGCATGCTTTGAGTGGGACCATAACCCAGGTCTGCAGAAAACTTAGGAGAGTGGATTCGAGTAGTGAGGGCCCATCAGGACCTTTGTCCGTTTGGCTACTTGCGAAAGTTTCAACCAGAGTTGTGCTCTTTCATGATGCCTCACACCTAGCAGTTTGCTGCATTTGTGGGGAGTTTCATGAAAGGGACTGTGGCTCTGGTGGCCTTTGTGAGGAAGTGAATAGAGCTACATGGGAAGATTACCCTTAAATTGCCCTAGATCGTAGGTTTCACCTCTTTTTAGGTCACAAGGGCTTTTCCAAATTGTGTGTTGCATTATTACATCTAGCTTAGCTCTTTTCCTTCAACAGTTTTCAAAAAAAAATCAAAAAGAACATATTTTTCCCCTTCTCTTTCATAAATACCTATATGAGGTGGCACATAGGGTATACTGTCTCAAATTTTCAAACCACCATTTGTAAATATCTCTTTATGTAAGTAACATAAAAAGCATCTTCATCATCCGCACTTTGCATCATGACATCATGCACTACATAAACAAAATTTTGAAAAAAAAACTTCATGTAGCATTCTTCATGCATCTAAGTTGTTTGCTCGGTGATCTTGGAGTAACTTGGAATCTTGTCATAGGCGAAGCAACATGGGATCAAGAGGCGAAGTCATACTAAATTTGAGGTTTCCAGTAGTAAAGAAAATAGACGTGGCCAGCTTGACAGAGTGTGCCTCTCTAATGGGACCGGATGAGCGTAGGTTGTTTGAAAAGGCTTATGGGAATATTCTTCGGTTGCTGCAGTTAGACCTTCAAGAAAATGCATTGGTAGCCCTCAGTCAGTTCTATGATCCGGATATTCGCTGTTTCATCTTCAAAGATTTCCAGCTCTCGCCGACTTTAGAGGAGTATGAGCAAATTTTGGGTTTCTCTAGGTCGGAAATGGCACCCTATCAGTGTCAGGGGCATCAATATTCAGACAAGAGACTCTCGTTGTTATCGCAAGTTGGAGTGGGGGAGTTAGAGCTTCGAAAAGAGAAAAAGAACCGTATAATGGGATTTCCACTGAGTTATTTCGAAGGCTTAATGAGGTCTCATGCTCAAGCTGACAGATGGGGTCCCTTCAAGCAATTGCTAGCATTAACCATCTTCGGGATTGTCCTCTTCCCGCAAGTTGAGAAGTTTATTGATGAGACTGCCATTGGGGGTGTTTTTAGCCTTCATAAACAAGGATAGTCCAATTAACCCAGTTCCAGCTGTCCTCGTAGACACTTACTACTCCTTTACTCATCATCGGGTGTTGGGGAAAAGGAAGATGGCCTGCTCTCTCCATGTTCTTTATGCCTGGTTCCTCAACCATGTCATCGCTCACAAGAAGCAAGCTACGGATCTGATGGACTATGCCATGAGTTGCGAAGTAGAAGTCAAAAGTGCTCAGGAGTGGGTGCATGCCTTAGGGAGTCTCAATGCCCTCAAGATCCGCTGGTTCACTTATTCATGTTGGAAGAACAGACCCTCAGTAGTGTTTCAGTTTGGAGACTTTCAGAATGTGCCACTGATGGGGACTCAAGGCTGCATCAACTATAATCCTTCCTTGACTATCCGACAGCTTGGGTACCCTATGAGGAATATGCCTACTGAAGACATGTTGGCTCCTATCTTCCTTGACAAAGAAAATCCGAAGAACAAGGGTTTGCTTCGGAAAATCTCAAAGGCATGGGAAACTGTGGTCCGTAAAGATAGGGATGAGCTTGTGAAAAAGGTTGGTGATGTCACTTTTTACCAATGGTTGCATGAAAGGATCCAAAGTGCTCGTCCACCTTCTCAAGAGGCATTGCCAGTTGAGAAAGGGATGCCGGAGCCTCACCTTCCCACCCTTGAGGAGCTGAATGAGGTTAAGTCTGCCCTAGTAAAAGCGGAAGAAGGAAAAAAGGCATTGCAAGCGGAGTTGGAGAAAGTAACCCTGCAAAAAGAGAAGTTGGAGGAAGAGAATGAGATTAAGATGATAGCTGTTGAGGAGAGTGTCAAACGATTCAAAGCGGAAGAGAAGAGTAAATTAGAAGCTCAGAAATACCTAAGGGGGGGCTAGAGATGAACTCCAAAGGTACAAGCAGAAAACAAGGAAAGCACTTGAGGAAGCCAAAGAATGGAAGATTGTGGCAACTGAGTCCAGGCAGGAACCTCACTTGGTGGTGGAGTTGAAAAGTCAGTTGAGGAGTCTTGAACGAGAAAGAAATTCCATTGGGAATGTTCTCAAAGAATATCAAGAAATGCTGAGGTATGAGCAAGGGAGATCTGATGAACTGAAAAGGAATCTCCGGTATCTAGGGGAGTCTTATAGGCAGGTGCAAGCGGAGAGCAAGTACTGGGAGCAGCGCTTCCTAGCACTGATTGGCAAGATAGAAGAGCAAGAGATTGTTAAAGAGCTAAGAGATGAGATCCGACTTTGGAGGGGTAAATTCTCAAAGTTGGCATGGCTAGCTAATCAAGCTGTAAGGGATGTCCCCAGAAGGCTAAGGAGGGCCGAAGCTGAGATGCTTCCCTTCAATACCCCAGTACAGTGTGTATGAGTTTGTGAACTTCTGCAAGGTCCTGACTGAGGAGCTCATGGAAAAGGCTGAGGGAGCCGTTGCTGCAAACAAAGAAAAGGAAAAGAAATAGAAGTTGAAGGCCATATGTTACTAGATCCCGGTGCATTGCAATTTCTCTTTTTAGAATGTTCTCTAGGAAGTTGTAATTTTCCTTTAGAATATTGTAATTTTCTAAGAGCATTGTATTCTTATTTGAGAGATATCGTATGGCACTCTTAATGGTATGGTACCTTTTTCTTTCTTATGAATGGGTTAAAACTTGAATGAAGTATGCTCATATCGCTTGTTGATCCCAACTTTAGTCACTGCTCATGACAAGAGCGAGTTATCCCACGATTCCCGGCGCCGAACACAAAATAACATAAAGTCATGTGCATATGCATTACATTCATTTATGCATTTATTCTTGTACTCATAAAAATGTTCCGCAAACAGAAAAGAAAGGGCAAGCTGGTTCGCCGACACCGATATTACACCCGTCTACAAGCAAAATTGATGGCGAGCAGTCAAAATTTCGGGGATGAGGACCACCTGGGTCAAGACGAGTCGGTTGTGGAGATTCTTAACCCTGAGCAACTGGCTCAGGAAAATCAGGCCTTGAAGACCAAAGTTGAGGCTATGGAAACACAGATGGCCGAAGTGATGAGTCTGCTGCAAAATCTGAGAGGTGGGGACCGCTGCTGGGGCCACTGCTGTTGTAAATCCTGAAGGGGTTGTTACTTTCGTTTCTCCTCCGGTGTCTGCTGAGACTACAACTACTCACTCTCCTCCAGGGTCCGGGGTCAGTCACTTTGCCTATTCTCCCGGGGTAAGCGGACAGGGTCATCCGAATGCGCAGATATATCCCTGGGGGATGCCAATGGGTTATATGCCGTCTGTCGCTGAAGCAAATCTCGGGAGGTCGAGCCAATCTGCCGTAGTGGTATCTAGTGGAGTTGCTGGTGGACCACAGATCCACACTCCTAGTCCTGGCATGGTGCTGCCAAGAAGCTCGTCTAGCCCTACTCCGGGAGTCGCCATGAATCCTCAGAATACTGTCCATCATATGGGAAACGCTGCTCAGTATGGGGGTTATTATCACAGTCCGGGGAACTACCCACAGGGTCATCTGTTTGAGAGTTCGCAGCCAAGAGATCGGTATCACCTGTTGGAAGAACGCCTAAGAGCTATGGAAGGGTCGGGTACTAGGGCTAAAGATGCCCGAGATTTGTGTCTCGTCCCAGATGTTACCATTCCTCCTAAATTCAAGGCACCTGATTTTGATAAATATCGTGGCACTGGGTGTCCGTCCAGTCATTTGACGATGTATGTTAGAAAAATGGCAGCTTATGCCCATGATGATAAGGTGCTCATTCACTATTTCCAGAACAGTCTGACAAGAGCATCGTTAGATTGGTATATGCAGCTACAATCCTCCGACATTCACAGTTGGAAGGATCTTTCTGAAGCATTCCTGAAACAATACCAGTATAACATGGACCTTGCCCCTGACCGGTCTCAATTACAGCACATGAGTAAAGGGGATAGAGAATCATTCAAAGAGTATGCTCAAAAGTGGAGGAGCATAGCCGCTCAAGTGAAGTCGCCGTTGACTGAAAAGGAGATGGTGTACATGTTTATGGAGACTCTTCCAGGGCTGTATTATGATAGGTTGGTGGGAAGTGTTTCATCCAGTTTCTCGGATATGGTTGTCATTGGAGAACGATTAGAGCATGGATTACGCAGCGGGAAGATTGCTGGTGGTTTTGGTAATTCTAGTGGACAAAAGAAGCCCTTTTCCAATTTCCCCAAGAAGAAAGAAGGGGAGACCAATGTTATTACTGGAGGGAGAAGCCCGTCTTTCAGTTCTCCACCGCAAACAGTGCCATTTTCTGTTCCAGCTCAGCCACAACCAACTAATTCTGATCACAGAACCCAGAACTACCAGGAGAAGAGGCGCGTTAGTTTTGATCCGATTCCAATAACCTATACTGAGTTGTTTTCAACCACCTTATCTCAAAGAACCTGATCAACACTCGCCCCATGAAGCCTGTTCAACCTCCCTTTCCCAGGGGATACAATGCTGATGCTACCTGTAGTTTTCACAATGGAGGGATCGGTCACACGGTAGAAGATTGCAAAGCTTTCAAGTATGTGGTCCAGGATTTGATTGATGCCAATTGGCTCTCTTTCAAGCAGAATAGTCCAAGCACAACTACAAACCCCTTGCCGGGACATGTGGCACCATCCGCTAACGCAATAGAAGATTCTGTGGGGCAGACAATGATAAAAGATGTTGAGTGTATCCAGACCCCCCTGAAAAATATACATGCTGAGCTGTGCCGTTGTGGGGTCATCAAGAAAGGCTGTGTATGTGCTGATCCTTTATGTGTACTCGCCTGTGAAGTTTTCAAGTCAGTTTTGCAAGACTTAATGGATCGTTATGTGGTTCGAGTGGAAGTGGTTGAAAAGGAAGAAAGCGTGTTGATGTTATGTTTCAGTGATGGTAAAGAGCCTAAGAAGCCAATTGAGATATTGTACAATCCAAAACCAGCCCAAGTCAAGCCTCAGCCAGTGGTTATTGAGATCCCTGCTCCATTCCCATACGAGAAGGAGAGTGCGGTGCCATGGAAATACAGTACATTGCCTTCAGTAGAGAGTTCTCCAAGCACCTCTGTTGTTACCAATATAACTGGAGTAAGTGGAATGACAAGGAGTGGCCGTATGTATGCTCCTGAGTTCGTTCGAGGTGAATCATCCAAAGCAGCTGAAGACAGGGCTCGCAAAGGGAAAGATAAAGAAGCAGAGGATGCTCAGAAAAAGAAGGTGGCAGAACAGGAAGTTAGTGAGTTCCTAAAGATTGTAAGGCAGAGTGACTATAAGGTAGTTGAGCAGATGAATCAGACCCCAGCAAAGATTTCAATGCTGTCGTTGTTACTTAGTTCAGAAGCACATCGAGCTGCCCTAATGAAAGTGCTGACTGAGGCGCATGTTGCTCAGGACATTTCCGTAGGTGAGTTTGACGGAATAGTTGGGAATATCGTGGCTGCGAACCATTTGACTTTTGCTGATAACGAACTCCCCCCAGAGGGAAGGAAACACAACCAAGCCCTACACATCTCTGTTAAATGTGGGGATTACGTGTTAGCTCGTGTTCTGATCGACAATGGGTCTTCTCTAAATGTGATGCCAAAGTCCACTGTAAACAAGTTAGATGTGGATTGTTCCTTCATGAAGCCTAGCTCAACATTGGTGAGGGCGTTTGATGGATCGAAGAAAGAGGTACTAGGGGAGATGGAGTTCCCCATACAGATAGGCCCTGAGACGTTCTATGTTAACTTTCAGATCATGGACATCTCCTCATCGTACAGCTGTTTGCTTGGAATGCCATGGATTCATATGGCGGGAGCCATTCCTTCTTCTCTGTATCAGAGAGTCAAGTTTGTAGTCGATGATAAAACTGTGGTAGTATTTGGAAAGGAGGAAATGTTAGTCAACAAGCCTTCCCCCTTTCGTTATGTAGAAACGGCCGAAGAATCCCTGGAGACTTCCTTCCAGTCTCTCGAAATTGCCAACGCTATGTTGGGGGGGGGGGTGAGCCGTCGTCACCGGTGCTGAAATTGTCGAAGAGCGAAGAGATGGTTGCAAGGATCATGATGGATCAGGGATACCAGCTGGGACGCGGCTTGGGAAAGGATGGACAAGGAATTCTTGCTCCTATCCAGCTGAAAGAAAACAAAGATCGTTGCGGGTTGGGATATTACCCAGGTGAGGCTGAAAAGAGGAAGTTGGCTGAAGAGAGAAGAGGTGAATGGTTGGCCAAGTTGAGAGGCCAGGATTCATGGTCAAAGAGGATCCCCATCTGTGACATCAGTCAGAGCTTCAAGAGTGCAGGGTTGCTAGATCCAGATCAGATCACTGCTATTGAGAATGGTTCAGAGGATAAAGAAGGCGGTACCGGTCTAGTCCGCCGTTGCCTTGCTGGAGAGAAACTCAAGAATTGGGAAGCTGTCGACTTGCCCGTCACTTTTAGTTCAAAGTAATGAATTGTAATGCAATCCTTTGGCTCTGCCCAAGGCCTCAGGATAGTTTGTTAGGGCATGCATGTTTTTATTTTCAATGACACCATCATCAATAAAAACGCTTGTTTTGAATTCCATCAATAAAATCTCTTTTCTTCATTTGTCCCTTGTTTTTTTTGCTTTATCTTGTTTGCTTGTTTCGCTTTTCATTCTACTTTCTGCTTCTACGAATGCAGATCGAAAATAATTATCTCTGAAAATAACAGTGCCAATGATTCATATCATGACTTTGATCATCCAATTAATCAAACTGAGGGGGATGTTGAGGATAACTGGGAAACTCCTCCAGAATTAATGAAATTAATAGAGCAGGAAGAAAAGATCATTCAGCCTCATGGGGAATCGATTGAGATAATCAATTTGGGTACAGAAGAGGACAAGAGGGAAGTTAAAATCGGTACTGCCATGGAAGATAGTGAATGCAAGAAGCTAATCCAACTTTTACGTGATTACGCTGATGTCTTCGCGTGGTCGTACAAAGATATGCCAGGGCTAGATACAGATATTGTTGAGCACAAATTGCCGGTGAAACCAGAATGTCCTCCAGTGAAGCAAAAGTTGAGGCGGATGAAGCCTGAGATGTCTCTAAAGATTAGAGATAAAGTCAAGAAACAGTTTGATGCACGGTTTTTGGCTCTGGCAAAATATCCTGAGTGGGTAGCAAACATCGTTCCGGTCCCCAAGAAAGATGGCAAGGTTCGAATGTGCGTCGACTACCGTGATCTAAACAAAGCAAGCCCTAAAGATGATTTTCCCTACCTCACATCGACGTTTTGGTGGACAGCACTGCGCAACACTCAATGTTCTCCTTTATGGACGGTTATTCAGGCTATAACCAGATCAAGATGGCTCCAGAGGATATGGAGAAAACCACCTTCATAACCCTTTGGGGTACATTCTGCTACAAGGTCATGCCTTTCGGATTGAAAAATGCCGGGGCAACGTATCAAAGAGCAATGGTAACTTTGTTCCATGACCTGATGCATAAAGAAATTGAAGTGTATGTCGACGATATGATTGCTAAGTCCAAGACCGATGAAGAGCATGTCATTAACCTGCAGAAGCTGTTTGAACGTCTCAAAGAGTATAAACTAAGGCTGAATCCCGCCAAGTGTACATTTGGGGTTAGGTCAGGGAAGTTGTTGGGCTTCATAGTTAGCCAAAAGGGAATCGAGGTGGATCCGGACAAAGTAAAAGCCATCCTCGAGATGCCGGTGCCCAAAACAGAGAAAGAAGTCTGTGGTTTTCTGGGGAGACTGAATTACATTTCTCGATTCATCTTCCAGCTAACCGCAACTTGCGAGCCAATTTTTAAACTGCTGTGCAAGAATCAGGAGGTGGGGTGGAATGATCAATGCCAAGAAGCCTTTGAGAAGATCAAGGTGTACCTACAGAACCCTCCTGTCCTAATGCCAGCTGTGCTGGGCAGACCTCTCATTCTATATCTCACAGTGCTGGACAATTCAATGGGTTGCGCGCCGGGGCAACACGACAAGTCAGGAAAGAAAGAACATGCAATATATTACCTGAGCAAGAAGTTCACAGATTGCGAGACCAGGTATTCACCGTTAGAAAAGACTTGTTGCGCCTTGGCCTGGGTTGCGCACCGGTTAAGACAATATATGCTGAGTCACACTACATGGTTGGAATCCAAAATGGATCCAATCAAGTACATCTTTGAGAAACCTGCGCTCACAGGTAGAATTGCTCGCTGGCAAATGCTTCTGTCAGAGTATGACCTCGTGTATGTAACTCAGAAAGCAATCAAAGGTAGCACACTAGCAGACTATCTGGCACAGCAACCAGTTAAAGATTATCAGTCCATGCAATGTGAATTCCCTGATGAGGAAATTATGGCTTTATTTGACAAAGGCAAATCCCAGGAGGATGAAAGATGGAGAGTGCTGTTTGACGGTGCCTCTAATATGTGGGGACACGGGGCTGGAGCAGTGTTGATCTCTCCTGATAATCGGTTCATACCATTCACTACAAGGCTAAGTTTCTACGTCACAAATAATATCGCAGAGTATGAAGCATGTATCTTGGGCATAAAGGCAGCTTTAGATTGGAAAGTCAAAAGGCTTGACGTGTATGGGGATTCAGCTCTGGTTATCCATCAAGTGAAAGGTGACTGGGAAACAAGAAACCCTGATTTGATCCCTTACCGTGATTACATTCAAGAGCTAATCAAGCCTTTTGAGGAAATCCCCTTCCAGCACATACCTCGCAATGAGAATCAATTGGCTGACGCCTTAGCAATCTGTCTTCTATGTTCAACGTCAATTGTGATAAGAACTTGACAACTGTCAGAATCCAACATAGAGATCGATCTGCTTATGACTGCTGCCTGGCAATTGAAGAAGAATCCGGCAGTCAACCTTGGTACCATGACATTAAGCAATACCTCACCAGCAGAGAATACCCTCCCGGTGCTACGGAAAATGATAAGAGAACACTTCGGAGACTGTCAGCGGGTTTCTTCTTGAGTGGAGACGTCCTTTACAAGAGAAACCATGACTTGGTCCTCCTCAGATGTGTAACAAAAGAGGAATCAGTAAAGATAATGCAAGATGTTCATGAGGGTTCATTCGGAGTTCATGCCAGTGGGCACACAATGGCTAGAAAGATCCTGAGAGCTGGATACTATTGGCTGCAGATGGAGTCTGATTGTTACACTTTTGTCAGAAAATGCCATAAGTGCGAAATTTATGCAGATCACATCCATGTACCGCCGACTTCTCTGAACGTCTTGAGTGCGCCTTGGCCATTCTCTATGTGGGGCATGGACATCATCGATCCCATTGAACCCAAAGCTTCAAATGGTCACCGTTTTATCCTTGTTGCTATTGACTACTTCACTAAGTGGGTGGAGGCTGCTTCCTATCCCAATGTGACGAGTTCAGTTATTGCAAAATTCATCAGGAAAGATCTAATCTGTCGTTATGGTCTGCCAAATAAGATAATTACAGACAACGGCAGTAATTTGAACAGCAGAATGATGAAGGACTTATGTAAGGACTTCAAAATTCAGCATCACAACTCTTCTCCCTACCGCCCGAAGATGAATGGGGCAGTTGAAGCAGCTAACAAAAACATTAAGAGAATAGTGCAGAAGATGGTAGTCACTTACAAGGACTGGCATGAGATGCTCCCCTTCGCCTTGCATGGGTACAGGACCTCGGTGCGTACATCTACAGGGGCAACCCCCTACTCGCTGGTTTATGGGACAGGAGCGGTACTCCCCATTGAAGTGGAAAAACCCTCGTTGCGGGTATTGATGGAGACCAAATTAGAAGAAGCAGAGTGGGTTCGATCCCGTTTTGACCAACTGAATCTCATTGACGAGAAGAGGGTAGCTGCTATGTGCCATGGACAGCTATATCAACAGAGGATGATGAGGGCTTTCGACAAGAAAATCCGGCCCAGAGAATTCCAAGAAGGAGACCTCGTACTCAAACAGATCTTGCTGATCCACACAGATCCCAGGGGCAAGTGGGCTCCCAAGTACGAAGGACCTTATGTGGTGAAGAAGGCGTTCTCCGGAGGAGCGTTGATCCTTGTAAACATGGATGGAGATGAAATCCCAAACCCGGTCAACTCGGATGTTGTAAAGAAGTACTATGCCTAAGAAAAATAAATGAAAAAAGAGAAAGATGAGCCCAGCAAGAATTAGCTCGCTAGGTTGAAAACCCGAAAGGGCGGCCTAGGCAAAATCTGAGCGACCCGGTGGATTGAAAACCCGCAAAGGGCGATCCAGGCAAAAATTAGGGTCAGAAAGCTAGGGCATGAAAGCAAACAAAGGCATACAGCACCCCCGAAGGTCTGGATAAGAGGATGGTCAAGGTCATGAGCATAAGTGTTTGGCACTGTTCCACAGAGATGGACATTCCGAGATTTGCTCCCTTTTTTTCTTGTCTCTTTGCAGTTTAAATTTTCAAATGTATTGAATAGTCGGTGTAACCTTCTGTACAATCGGCTTCTATATCAATAAAGTCCAACCTTTTCACATCTCTTTGTTTTCTATTTTTGCTTTTTCTGCTCAAAATAAACGTTTTATGATGATGGTAACACTGATCTGTAAAACATGTGCATAAATCATAGAGCATCACAATCATTGCGAAATTTCTAAAAGTCATGGGAAGGAAGCAACTTCTCAAAGCAAATTAAGTTCGCAAGGAAATAATTGCGCTCAAAATCACTTCAAAAGACAAAACATAAGGCAAACCTGCACCGGGCTCACGCACTGCCACAAGTCTAATGGGTTCCTCAGTCTCGTCATGGGTTGGTCGAACCAGCAAAAGAAAATAAGCCAAAAGAGCAAAAGAGCAAACAAAAAAATAGATGATCAGAAAAAAGAAAAGCTGATCAGGCAAAATCATTCAAAAAAGAGCAAAAGGAAAAACAAACGATCAGAAAAAAGAAAGCTGATCAAAGAATGAAAAAGCAAAGAAAAACAAACAGTCAAAAAAAAGAAAGCTGACCAAAGAAAAATCAAAGAGACGAAGAATCAAGAATAGAATCTCATCACATTCATCATTACACCAAAATCATAGCATTGCATGCACCTGCATAACATGCCCTTGCATAACATGCATCCACACTCCGTGCACCATTCCTCGCATCAGCTGACGTATGCAGATACCTCAACTCATTGCGGCAGCATTGACCATTTCAATCAATCAATCAACAGGATTTGCGAATCCCTTCAGGACCCATGTGTCCCTTCAAAAGCAGACTCCGCCTCGTATTCGAGCCACAGTTTGCGACTTCGTTCATTACCCAGAGCTAGTGAGCTCATTTCAGTTCAGATCACGTCGTTATCGAGCATCGGCGAATCATCCGACCCAAGATCCTTCAGTATAGTTCAAATCAAAAGTCCAAACAACGACTTTGAACTCTACCTTCATATCACTAAGTCATCTCTGAGCATGACAGATCTTCAGACTCCATGTCCTTCAAGACTAGCTGTGTCAGCCTAAGGCATGGCGTACGTCCTTCGAGGTAAAACATATCGGTCCCACAACTTGATATTGAACTTCAGGTCGCTCGAAAAGACCACCCTCAGAGCTCAGGTGCTCCTTCAAAGCCCATGTGTAAACTCGGATCGTGCGCGGTTCGTTAAAAGGCTTTAGGCAGCCTCCAGTGTCGGCTTACTGTAGGTCGGTACCTTCTTTACTGTTTTCTTTACCGCTTTATTTCTTGCTTTTGCTGCCTGGGGGCTGGCACCAATCTATTTCCTGCTCCTGTTGGCTTACTAAGGGCTGACGCTTCATCCATTGCAGTCATCTCGCGTTAGCACCTATGCATCAAAAAAAAAACAACGAAAAAAAGGGGGGGAAATTCGGGTTTTTCCCTAAGTAGACAAAATCGGTATAATTTCTGAATTCTTTATCTTTATTTTGCCTCGGAATATGTTTCGGCCAATTCATATTCCTCGTTAAAATCCAGATAAAGAGGGGCAGCTGTCATACCCCAATTTTGTCCGGCTTAGGTCAAAACCCTAATTTTCCACAAAAATAAATAAATTGAAGAGTGAAGAGCATTATGCATTGCATTTTGGGTCCTAAAAGTCATTCCACAGCTTTTAAAATCATTTTTAGGGTCGAAATGCATTTTGGAGCAAAATTAGGGTTTTTGGAGCAAAAAGGGCATTTTGGTCATTTCACAACAAAAACGGTTTTTCATCACAAATCACTGGGCAATCATCAGGGGAATTATTTGAGGCAGAATGTGCTTAATTAGATTTTATTTTTTTTTATTTTTATGCGCATGGATGTTATTTTTGCATAAAAAGTCAAACTTCAAAGAAAATGGCAAAATGGGAATTTCCTTCAAGGTGAGGTATCAAATCAATTTTGGGATTGGTGATATCATAGAATTTTGGGTCCAATGATTGATTCCTAGGATATGGCCCAAAGTGGCATGAATAATGTGGAATTATCATGAAAAGAATAATAAAAAATGGTAAAATAAGGAAGTGTCCTCATATAAGACAAAATGTACTATCTTTTGGCAAGCTTGCAAAAACTTGGGCACCAAGGCCTCATTTGCTCCGAATTTTCCAGCTATTTTTCACCTCATTTTGTGTTTCTTCATGCCCTTGATCCATGTGAGTTGTATTCCTAGCCATTGATTAAAATTCTAGATCAAATCCTAGGCAACAACTTTGTGTACAAAACCCTAATTTCCCTTAACAATTTTTGTGCAACAAAAACTCCTAATTTTCGTGTGTGACCCCATTCCCTCTCCATTTTGTGTTTTCTCTCCACCCTCAATCCATGTGATAAGTGATCTCAACCCTCCATTCAAAATCAAAGGTCAATCCTAGATCACCTCTCAAGAACAATGACCAAAATGACCCCTTTGCTTGGTGCCCAAGTTCAATTATTTATTTCCATTTTATTTTCAGCTGAATATTAATTCCCTTTTATTGCTTGATTACCATTTTAACCCTAGCCCTTCACCAATCCTATAAATACCCTTTCATTTTCCACACATCACAACTTTTTGGCTCATTCTCTCCTACACTAAAATTAGCACATCACTCTCCTCTCCTCCCTTCCCTCTCATATGCGAAGCTATACCACCCTCCTCTCCCCCATTTTATTTGATTTTTCTTCATCCATGCACCACCAATCCATCTCCCCTTCATCCCTCTCTCACATACTACTTCCATTCTCCACTAAAACTCAAGAACTTTCATCAAGAGGGGTTTGATTTTCATTTTGGGCGTGGGTTTCCTTGTTGGTGTCCTTGGTTGATTTGTGTTCCTGCTCTCCATTTCTTGCATAATCTAGCTAGGATCTAAGGTATACTCTAAAACCCTTGCATCATCTTCAATCTTTTTGCATTAAAACCCATTTTTCTCTTCATTTTTCATTTCGCATATCATTACCATTTTGTTTAAAATGTAGTTTGTTGTTGTTGGTGAGAGGAGCCTTAAACATTATTGACAAGCACTTAGGGAGGCTTGGGTGTTTAAGGTGCCTCTCACCCTTGAATAATTGGTTTCATGTTGTGTGATGTTAATTTCTTGTATTTCGCATACTATGGTTAATATGTTCTTAAGCTAATTTTTGTTGTTCCTTTTTGCTTGATGATGCACAATCTTGGCAATCGGTATTTGATTTTAGTGTTAAATGTTATTTTCAACATACTTCACTTGCAAATATTTGTTGATGATCTAGCAAGATGATTCCTACTTGTGCTTTGTGCACTTTATGTTAAGTAGTTGATGATTGCTAGATGTGATTCAACTTTGTTTATGTGTTCTTTTATTTAAGTCTTGTTTTAATTTGCTTATTGTAAATTGTTGATGATAGGCAAGTTGATTCTCACTAGTGCCTAGTGCACTTTTCTCAAAGTGAGAGGATTGCTCTATGTGATTCAACTTAGTTGTGTGTTTATTCAATCTTTATATTTTAATTTGCTTATTGTAAATTGTTGATGATAGGCAAGTTGATTCTCACTAGTGCCTAGTGCACTTTTCTCCAAGTGAGAGGATTGCTCTATGTGATTCAACTTAGTTGTGTGTATTTTAATTTGCTTATTGTTAGTGGTTGATGATAGGCAAGTTGATTCTCACTAGTGCCAAGTGCACTTTTCTCAAAGTGAGAGGATTGCTCTATGTGATTCAACTTAGTTGTGTGTTTATTCAATCTTTATATTTTAATTTGCTTATTGTAAATTGTTGATGATAGGCAAGTTGATTCTCACTAGTGCCTAGTGCACTTTTCTCAAAGTGAGAGGATTGCTCTATGTGATTCAACTTAGTTGTGTGTTTATTCAATCTTTATATTTTAATTTGCTTATTGTTAGTGGTTGATGATAGGCAAGTTGATTTTCACTAGTGCCTAGTGCACTTTTCTCAAAGTGAGAGGATTGCTCTATGTGATTCAACTTAGTTGTGTGTTTATCTAATCTTTGTATTTTAATTTGCTTATTGCTAGTGGTTGATGATAGGCAAGTTGATTCTCACTTGTGCCTAGGGCACTTTGATTCAAGTGAGAAGATTGCTCTATGTGATTCAACTTGGTTTTAGTGTTTATTTACTTGCTCTTGTATTCTAGTTTTATTATTGTCCATTGTTGATGATAAATCATATGATTCCCACTTATGCCTAGTGCATCATATTCTAAGTGGTGATGATGGTTTTAGATGATTCAACCTTCCCCTTTTAATTTCTTAATGAATAAAAGAGGAGATAGTTAAGTTTATGGTTTAGGGTTCGTGGGGTATTGCAAGGGATAGGTTACCCAAAACCTTGATGCTCCCTTCTCTTTGATGGTGTTATTAGCCTTTGGGCACTTGATCATATTGTTGATTGCAAAGGATAGGCTTACCCTAGTCTTGATGCAATTCCTCTCTGTTCATGTTATTGAGAAATCGTTGCTCACATGTCATTAGTTTAATTAAGATCATTTTATGCCTATGATCAATTGTTTACTTGTTTTTGATGCTACCTAAATGTCTTGATCTAATTGTGTGCCATTCCCTCCACTTGTATGACCTCCTAATGAAGACGTAAGCCTACTTGCTTGTTGTAGCATAGAGTCATTAGGGTAAATACACTCCTTCCTACACACACACGCATTTGTTTTGAGAACTTTACCTTTGCATCCTTGATAAGTGGATCTTTTGATCGTATTGGCATGTTTAGTCTTGGTTAACGTTCAACATATGCATGATTCCTTGATTATTGAATGTGCTTGAACTTTATAGCCAATCTTTGATAATAACTTCACCCCTTTCCCAAAAACCTTTCAAACTCTTTTCTAACTAATGCAAGTTATTAGTGACTATCACTCAAAGCCTTGGCTTGTTTGATTGTCATGAACGCCATCAAGAGTTATTAGTAATGATCACTCAAAGCCTTTGCTTGCTTGATCATTATGAAAGCTCTTCCCTTTCCCAAACCCTTTCAAAAACATTTTTATTAGAACTACGTCGCTTTGATTCCCATTTGGGATACGTAGGAGCGAGTCACGTTCTCGTCAAGCGCAATAAATAAAAATCCTTTTCGCAACCATAAACAAATCATTTTCATAAAACAAACAAAAAGAATCATTTTCAAACCCATTGTCGCTAGCGGCTAATCAGAACCTTGGTTCGTCTAACCATTGGTAGCAATGTCTTTTCCCAAAAGAACAACAAAGCGGTGATCACCCATAACCTCTGTTAGTTTGATCATTCGTGCCAATCAATCTTTTTCAAAAACCATTTTCAAAAAAACAAATAAAAACGAGTTGCTACTAACAGTCAATCAGAACCTTTGTTCGTCTGACTAGTGGTGGTGACTCCCATTTTTTTAAAGAGTACTTAGCGGTGATTACCCATAACCTGTTAGTTTAATCATTCACTGAATACTCGTCCTATTTCGAAAATTCACTAAAAAGATGAAAAATAAAAACCTTTTCATGACAACCAAGAACTACGTAGCTTTGAATTCTCCATCGCACCGGGAGATACGTAGGAGCGAGAGGCTAACCCTCGTCAAGCGCCAAAAATAAAATTTTCATTAAGTTTTCCCATTCATCTTCAAACAAGAAATAAATAGGCAAATCTAGGTATTTTTCAAATCAAACGTTAAAACCACACATTTAATTAGAGGTTCCCTTTCGGTAGAAAGGACGTGTGCGGTGCTAGCACCTTCCTCGCACGTAATCGACCCCCGAACCTATATCTCTAGTTTTCAAAAGACCATCCGCCTTGTTCAAAAGACTTTTTTTCAATGTTTTGGTCTTAAAATTAAAATATTGGTGGCGGCTTCAAAATTTTTCCACGTTGTACATTGAGAAACCCAATCCGGATTTTTCGGGGTGCAACATTGACTCATTAAGTTTCAAAAATTCTTGTAAAATTTTAAAATAAGCAATCTGATCAATATAATGGTATGTCGGATTTTTGATTGGATAAAATTATAAAATTCAAATAATATGTCAAAACTCCCAACATATCTCGAAATTAATTCAATGATTAATGACATTATTTTTTTTTGAATATATATGATTAATGACATTATTACCAGAATGACATATATGAAATGTTTTTATTACAATAATTTATGGGATTAATTCAAATTTTGAATTCATTGTTATTATTAATTCCCAATTCAAGATTGGGAATTAATAATAACAATGAGTGGTATATGGCCCGCGGTGGTGATGATACCAGGTCGGCCACTTCTCTAGTGCCATCTGCTCCTATTTTGTCTGACTGTTGGAAGAAACCGCAAGCTGGTTGGGTTAAGTGCAACGTCGATGCTTCTTTCTCCTTGGTTGAAACCAAGATTGGTATTGGTATGTGTCTCCGGAATGACCAGGGTCATTTTATTAGTGCTAGAACTCATTGGTTCTCCCCTATTATAGATGTGCTTCTAGGGGAAACATTGGGTTTATATTTGGCTATATCTTGGGTCCGGGAGCTTGGTTATAAGGATGTCATATTCGAGTTGGACGCAAAGTGTGTTGTCGATGCTTTCAATTCCAATAAACAACTTATTTCTGAGTTTGGCTCTCACATTACCGCTTGTAAGGATCTGTTTTCTTTTTTTAATTGTAACTCTCATGTTGAGTTTGCTAGGAGGAGTGCTAACAAGGTCGCTCATTCCCTTGCGGAGGTAGCCTTGTTGTCAGCTAGTCCTCATGATTACTCTGTAGCTCCCACATGTATTTCGGGTCTTATTATGAATGAAATGCACTAGTTGCTTGTTGTCAAAAAAAAAAATTAATTCCCAATTCAAATTTCAAAATTTCGATTGTATAATTATCATTTTTATTATGACAATATTATGACAATAAACGAAGGATATTTTTTATCTCTCTCAAATACTTCAGATTCTTATCTCTTTCTCCATCAATGTTTTCCATCGCCAACTACACCCACCTCTTCCAAATAGCCTCCTCCATATCGTCTCACCACTTTGGTCAAGATTCCATAAATGTGGTGTCTTAAAGCATACAACTCCTTTGTTGAAGACTTCAATCTACCGAGTAGCCACCGTCACTACATTTGACGTCAACAAGAAAGGTGAATGTGATGTTTACTATATGTTTCGACGTCACATGTTTCGGTCTTCACATGCTGAAGTACCCTCCTGTTTACCCTGATTTTTGGTAAACACCGCTAGTTACACGTGTGTGTTGCTCGCGAGACCAACTAGAAACATCTCAGAACATTTGTGTTAAAGTCTTTATATAAAATAGTTAAGGTCTTTACGGTTTGTTTGAAAATGGAGAATGAAGTAGAAAAGTGTTTAAGAAGAAGTGCAGAAACGTAAAGGGTTTCAGAAACTTAGACAAATAAGGAAAATAAGATCAAATGCAGTAAAGAGCAGGAATCGTAAAGAAACAAAAAAGAAGATCAAAAACAAGTAAATTGCAGGAATCTTAAAGAAATGGTAAATACATTGCATTGAATTTAAAGTTGGTACGCAGGATCATACATTATTCGTGATTTGACTCGCTTTTCTCTGATATGCGGAAGTAGGAGTGTTTTCAGAACATTGTAGAAATGATTTGCGACCTTTGTTCTATGTACAGAACTACTATTTATAAGGAAAAACTAATAACCGCACAGCGGTTTCAAAACTAAGTTAACTGTTTGGCTAATTCGACCAAGTAACTGCTCCATCTTTCGACTACATTGTTGTTGTCTCTTTCGACCAGCACTCTTTGACTTGACCTGTTATCTGGATATTGTTCATCTTCCTGTCGAACTACTGGCTTCAGGTTTCCAAATTTCACTAAGTTATGTGCTACGCTGATTCTCCCTGTTTGCAGCTTTTTGCTGTCGAAATGGTAGTTTCTCTTCTTAAATCCACCAAGTCAAACCTTGTTGACTGCATTTAAGTTTAGCCTGTCGAAAATGCAGGCTAACAAATTGCCCCCCAAAAGACTTTTTCGACTGAGTCTTGAACGAAGATAGAAAATGACTTTTTGAAGTGTCTTTCGACTACTCTAAATCTTTATCACATCATTTACACTAGTGGAAAAATGGGATTCAAAGTCGGACCTTTCGGATATTTAAAGTCGGACATTCACCCGACTTCTATCAAAGCGACTTAGAAAGTATGTTTTTTTAAAGTCGGATTAAGGTCCGACTTAAAAAGTACGTTTTTAAGTCGGATTATTAGTGCGCCCGACTTTAATTATGGCCTGTGGAAAACCTTTAACTTCGCGTTTTTTCTGAACTCCGACTTTAATTATGGCCTGTGGAAAACCTTTTAAAGACGGATTGCGCCCGACTTTAAATGTTCCTTTTTTTTAAAAAAAAAACTTTATTTGGTGCTTCCCCTGAATTGTAGTATATATTATTTTCCTACAACATGGATGCATTAGTTACTAAAACCCCTTCTTACACTTGAAGTTGCAATCACAATCCAAATCTCCATCCACAAATAATTCCCAAATCTTTAAACAAGTAGAAAAATCAGCATTAATTCCAACAAGATAAACACTTCATATTAATGATCTGGAGCCCAGTGTAGGTTAACAGCAGATTCATGATTCATCCTATACACTCTCCAATAGAGCACTGGCTTTTTCTTGCAAAATCTGCCTAACTCCATTGACATGTCTCACTTCTGTCAATGGTGCTCCTACTGTAAAATCTGCCAAGCTTCCAACTACCTGTGTATATAATTCATTGCAAATTTTTTCATGACATGCTAAGAACATTAAATACAGTAAGTAATTAAGATAAGAAGACATTCTATATTATGCAGTTTTTCCTAGATGTAAGAATACCTTGAATCTTATGTCTTGACCAACAAGCTCCTCAAAATGAGCAGCCAATGCAATGTGGTTTCTTATGTGAGTTTGCAGTCCTTCCAATCCGTAGAGTCGCATCACCATCCACAGTTTTAATGATCTGGAGCCCAATGTAGGTTAACAGGAAAGGTTACATATCTGTTGGTAAATATGAATCCTTAATGTGTATAGAATTTTTTATTAGAATTAGAAAGAGATAGTAATATACTACCAGTGCCAAGGATTTAATAAAAGTCATGACATATGAGATTCTTATTACCTCTTAAATGGGGTAAGAAGAAAAAAACAAGTAGACATACAATTCCATAAAATTCCAAGAAATATTACAAATCACGATCACATGCAAATTAAGAATTACATATGTATCAAAATGGATGAATAATGCTAATTTATGAGAGAGAGAGAGAGAGAGAGAGAGAGAGAGATTTGAACACCATATACAAACATGTATAAAGAAAATTTCGAAAGACACACCTAAAGCGGCGCCCAAGAGGAATTTGCCAATCTTTGTAGTCTATGACCAGGTTTCCTTGAGAGGCCTACAAATTCAACGCCATGAGCACACAATTAGACAATGACTTATAGTGATTCAATAGTTTGAAAACTTCTCACAGCAAAATTTCAATAATAAAAGCATGTAAATAGTAAAAAAAATACCTTGTTTTTCAGAAATTCAGGATTTGTAGGCAGTGACTGAATCAAAGCACTCATGTCCTGTATCAACTCATCATAAATTATACTCATGCAATATTGGTTATGAATTAAATTGAAATAATACAAATAAAGTTTTAGAAGTGACATTGAGAAAGTGCGATACCTTAACCCAAAGTAGTGAACAGTCAAAGTTTGTCATAAGCCATTTATGGGCATTCATGTTAAATGAATATCTGCTTCTTCAACCCCATCCATGTAGTGGCAGTACTCTGGACATATACAAGCACTTCCAGCATAAGCAGCATCCACATGAAGCGAAATTTTGTTGATCTACCAAGAAGACAGACGTGCATAACCAAGTATTATCATATTGGTTGAAGAATCAGTTTTAAGCAACCTGCAAAGCTCTGGATTAAGACCTCCTATCTGCCAATGTAAAGGATGCAACCAAAGCAACGCAAAGGATGAAACGAAAGCAACCTTCAACAAGTGACTCTTATTTATTTGTTCTCAGCCGTTTAATATAAATATAATGGCTAGATTTCAGAAAATAATGCCTGCACAGGCTGCCCTCCAAACCTTCACTTTTGGTTAATTTTTTTGGGGATACAATCATACAAAAGAAATACTGAGATTGCACTTCTGGTAATTATCTAAAGGGCATGGGGTACGCTATTTGATAGAGTATCATTTGAGTAAGAAGATACAATTTTGCTAAAATGCAAAATAGCTATCTGGTAGAGAACCATTTAGTCTAAGAACGTACCAACAAACAGATACTATACTCAAATTTGTTTATTAGGATTGAATAAATTGCATCCTTTGGTAAATGATTAATATAAGTACCGACGACACTGCAAGCTAAATCATCTTCATCTGAACATCGTGTCGTCGCACCACATCCGATTACCGGCGACACTGCAAGTGCAATGATAGAAATAAACAATCCCACCCTCAAACCCCCTGTTGCACCCCGAAAAATCCGGTTGGGATTTCTCGATGTACAACGTGGAAGATAAATGAAGCCGCCATCAATATTTTAGTTTTTAGACGAAAACATTGAAAAAACGTCTTTTTATACAAGGCGGGTGGTCTTTTCGAAATCAGGAGATGTAGGTTCGGGGGTCGGTTAGACACGGGGAAGGTATAAGCACCCCGCATCTCCTTTCTACCGAAAGGGAACCATTAATTTGATGTGTGGTTTCGACAAAGTTTGATTTGAAACGATGTTCTATTTCTTTTCGTTTTTCTTTTTTTATTTGAGAAAAGCGTTTGGAAAGAAAACGGGGAAAAGAAAGATTTTTTTTGGTATTTTTTTTTGAAAAGGGTGCTTGACGGGACGTGGCCCGCTCCTACGTATCCTCAGATGCAATGAGGAAATCAAAGCTACGTAGTTCTCCTGGGTCGAGAAACTTTGGGTGTGTTGGTGTCTTTTATTGCAGGGGTTCTCGGGTCTGAACTGTACAGTCCACTAACCCTAAAACATAGACATCCCCGCCCGTACTGTAACACCCCGATATTTTTATTGACTAAAAATACCCAGGTGCACAATAGTAACACATCAGAGATATATTTCCTGCTTAGACACTGAATATCACTATAAATTTTTCGCTGAATATAACTCAAACAGTCTTATTTACAACAAGACAATATGGTTCTCAGACCATATACCATCAGCAATTATAGTATTCAGTATCATACAAGAAAGCGGAAGAAAGATATACCTTAAATACATAATGTCTTAGAATACAGACAACAGAAGGGAAATAAGCTTAAACATAAAGCTAGGCTATCAGCAACCAGTCCGAGCTCAACCTACTCGTGCCTCTTGGATTTCTGCTGTCCCTGTGTCTCTGTAAATCAACAACAATTAAACAGTGAGATACAATCTCAGTGAGTTCTACCGAGACCCCTACTAACACTCTCGGTTCATTTATTAGCTCTTTTATAGATTAACACGACACCGGCTGCAAAACATTGCTACTCCCGGTATGTCGCAAAATAAACAAAGTACGGCACCGACTGCAGAACATTGCTAATCCCGGTGTATCGTACAACAAACACAGTGCGGCACCGACTGCAGAACATTGCTAATCCCGGTGTATCGCACAATAAACAAAGTACGGCACCGACTGCAGAACATTGCTAATCCCGGTGTATCGTACAATAATCTTTAACATAACACCGACTGCGGAACATCGCTAATCCCGGTGAACCCCCCTACCAATAGTACATTCTCCTATTGGCATGGAGCCTAGGGAAGGGGATCATGACTGCCCCGCCTAGTATGTTACACATGGGTCGTCACCCAACTCGATATATAAACATATATCTACAGTACTATGAACCCACGGTCCATCAAATCAGACAATCAATGAAACACTTTAATCCACATTTTATAAAATCCAAGTTCACACTCGCACTCTAGTTGACCGCTTTTCGACACAATTTTCAATATCAAAAACAGTTCATTTTGCCTTAAAAATAGAATATTCAGTTAGGCCTCTGAATAAGCTTTCCAACGCATCTTAGAACACCTCAATCGGGTTCCCGGATCAAAAGTTATCGCGAAACGAAAAACAGTGTTTGGTTGCTGAAATTCTGCCAACTGGCGCGCGAGTGGCGCGTGGCGCGCAAACGGCGCGCGAGCTGACAGTAAGGTTCTGTCCAGTGGCGCGCGAGTGGCGCGCGGCGCGCAAGTGGCGCGTGGACTGGCAGTAAGGGGGGCCTGTCAAGTGCAGAATTTTGCGATTTTCGCGAAATCCGCTATTCCGCTCAATTCCGATTTTTGTTCCGATTGAAAACAGTTTTCACACACATATAATCAGACCCAATCAACATCAAACAATCAATCAATCCAATCAAAAACTCAATCAAAACGAATCGTATTAAAACGCGACATATTTTCAAATAACGGTTTTAAATCAAAATCTCTCGAATCAAATCACCAAAAATTCCATTTTTAACGCGACGCAACCTGAGACTCGCCTCAATCGATTCCTAACCCGAATCAGACAGTATCACATAATATTCCAGTCCAGCGAAAGCGATAAAACAGTTTATCAATTAATTCGAAAAACAAAAATCCTAAACGTGAGTAAAACTCACCCTCGAAGCGTGTGCCGACACCGAGACTTCAAAATCGCCGAGACTTCGCCAAATCACCGAGACTTTCTGGGACACCGCTTTTCTGACAAAACCGCACGAACGTTCCCCGAATCAACTACACGCTCCGGCGACGCTCAAATCCGATTCCAAAACTTTCCGCTCGATCACGAAACCTCTTTTGACCGAAACACCGAATTCCCCGAAATCCTCCACGGATACTATTCATCATCTTCAAGCTCAAAATCACTATTCATCTAAAAACCCCAAATTTGATTTCTCAAATCTCACCCAATCAAACCTTGATTCTTTCACTCCAAGCTAGTACCCAAGCCTCCATTCGAACTCCCCTAGTCTTCAAACCGCTTTATTGACGAAGATAGCTCTCAAAAACGCCACCTTGAGCTTCAAACCGAAAATGGTAAATTCGTGTAGAGTGGGTTGATGATGAAGATGTTGGTACCAAATCGAAGAGGAAGTAACGCTGAGCATTTTTCGTGTTGGACGGAAGTCGTTTTGATGAGCCTAACCTTCCCCTTTTTCCTCTTCTTCTTCCTTCCCCTTTCTTTCTCTCTTCTTTTCTTTTTCTCCTCTCCTCTCTGTTTCTCGCGTGGCTTTCTTCTTTCTTTTCTTTCAATTCTTTTCTTTCCTTTCTTATTAACACACACACACACACGTATATACATATATTTATTTAATAAATATATGGCAACGTGGTCAAATTACCATATTGATCTAAATCTCCTATTTCGATTCCGAAACTTCCTTGATCCATATTATCCGGTTAACGATCCGATGACAACCAATAAATAATTTTAGCACTCAATAAATTTACCAGTCAAGTACTAAATTAATTTAATTGGGTTAACATCCAAATAATTCGGTTAATTATTTTGCGGATGTTACATTCTCCCCAACTTAAAAGAATTTTGTCCTCAAAATTTCGCTAAGTCTTTCATCCGACTAACCGAGGGTTGACATTCCCAGAAAGGTCTAAATTTGCGAGAAAACAATCTTGAATTAACGAAATGAGTGTAGAAAATCTTTCTAAAGTTGTCACATCAATCTCCAAGTATGATCCACTACTACCTTGATACGAACTCTCTGGTTACGAATCAACACGAGAAACTCCTCTTTCGCCTACATAGGCTCGGCACCGCGTTCGAAAACACTCCCTAAGCTTCATTCCTCACTTGCTCCCCAACTTTGATTAATCTAAATCAAAGGGTCTAATATAAGACACTTGATAGAAATACAGGTTGAAAATGAGATCCACAAACTGGTACTCCTCGGTAGAGGTGAAAACAAACACGATTTCCTCGAAGGGTGTAAACACTTTCTCAACTAATCTTCTAATATCCACAACAGTCTTCATACACACCGACAATGTGACGGAAAAGTCACTTGTGAAACTTCTTGACTCGCCCCCAAGATTTCGAGATAACACCTTTCGAAAGAAGATGGAATGAGGATTTACCAGAAACGTTTATCTTAAACGTAGAAGTAAACCACGGGGACATCAAATAAATTGAACGTAATGAAAATCACCTCAGTTGTTCTCCAAACAATTATCAAACAGAACTCAGAGCTCCTTTCCGAATTAGTCAATAGCGTTGAGAGCTTCCCCTCAACCTAAGTAATCCTCCTAGGATTTTCCTCCCCAATCATATCCTATTAGCCTCTTAATTCGTTCCAAAATTAACTTTAGCATGCGGGTTTTCACAAAAACGATTTTTCAAAACTGTTACACCGCACGCCAAGCTTCACTTCGGAAATTTAAGTCACCTACATATTCGCGTTCGCGTTCGACTTGTCAAACGGAATCATATAATACCATCTCATTGTTAACTTTCACAAAGGAGAGGTTAACAAACTAATACCTCTGCTTTATATTCTGTACACCCAGGAACAGAATATAAACTTCGGTGTGCTTCCACTAACACTTGCCTTTTATTGTTCTCATCATCGGCAGCACAGATTCTACCGTTGAAACAACTGACTCCATCACTATGCATGGTAAAATCTGGAAATACCTTTTGTGATTGTAGCTTCACATCAACTTTCTGTGCCAAGCGTATAGAATCCCTTAGGGAACTAGCGATCCTCATATGGCTCAACACTAACCGATTCCTCCTTGATCTTGAATTCAAATTTAAGCCTCTAACAGACTCTAATAATTCCATCTAATGCATCATAATTCTGCCGTGTGGAGCGATTTCCTATTACTCGCATCAGCTACAACATTGGGATTTCCTGGATGATACTTCAACCCGAAGTCATAATCCTTCAGAATTCTACACACTCCTCTGCCTGCTATTCAGTTCTTTCTGATCAAACAGATACCTTAAACTCTTGTGACCACTAGAGACTTCGAAACGAGACCCATACAGGTAACGTCTCCAAATCTTCAGTGCATACACAATAGCTATTAACTCCAATTCATGAGTCGGATAAATCCTCTCATGAGACCTTAATTGTCTGGACGCATAAGCTATCACTGGTTGATTTTGCATCAGAATACATCCTAAACCCTTCCCTGAAGCGTCATCGAAAATTTGAAATTCCAATGACGGATCCGGAAGAATCAGGAATGGAGCAGAAGTCAACCAAACCTTCAATTCTTGAAAACATTCTTCACAATCAGCATCCCACGTAAACGGATGACCCTTACGAGTTAACCGAGTAAGTGGACAACTAACTGTGAGAACCCTTTAACGAACCTCTTACAGTAACCGGCTAGATCCAGAAACTTTTGATCTCTACGACTGACGTCGGTCACTCCCATTCAACACCGCTTCCTTCTCACTGGGACCTACAGAAACTCCCGACTTGGGGAATCACATGTCCCAAAGACTTTACCTCTGACACCCAAAAATCACACTTCGAAGGTTTCAAGTACAACTCCTTTTCTCGGAGTACACTCAGAACAATGAGGAGATGTTGGACATGCTCCTCAATGGTCTTCGAGCACATCAAGATATCATCGATGAAAACGACTTCAAACTGATCCTAATACGAATGAAAAACTCGGTTCCTGAAATCCACGAATACCGCCAGAGCGTTAGTCAAACCGAAGGCCACCACTACAAATACATAATGTCCATACCTAGTATGGAAAGCTGTCTTCGGAATATCTAAGGCTCTAACTTTTATTTGATGATGTCCTGACCTTAGATCAATTTTAGAAAACACAGCAGCGTCTCAAATTGCTCAAGAAAATCGTCTATCCTTGGCAAGGGATATTTATTCTTGATCGTCACTTTCTTAAGTTGTCGATAATCGATGTACAATCTCATGCTACCATTTTTCCTTTTGACTAACCACACCAGAGCACTCCTTAGCGAAGTACTCGGTCGAATGAATTTCTTTAGCATCGACTCTTCAAGTTGAGACTCCATTTCCTTTAGTTCTGAAGAAACATTCAATGAGCAACAATAGATATTGATCCCGTGCCAGGAACCAATTCTACAGTAAGCTCTACCTCTCGCTCTGGAGGTTCGGAAGAAACTTCATCGTGAAAACATCCAGAAAGTCATTCACGACCTGAACGTTCGCCAAATCTAAACTAGTTTCAGCGGATGCAGATAACATACTAACATGTGCTCCCGCACCTTGGAATGAAGGTTGACCGTCTAAGGTGAACTAGGTAACCGCTTCAGAATTTGTCCTAGACAATTCAACTGATTCTGAAGCGAAGCTGATAGCTGATTAATACAGTCGATTGCAACATGATTTGCAGTCATCCAATTCATACCCAAAATGGTGTCCACACTTCTCACAGGCAAACAAATAATCCTTCTACGAAAGTTCTGTCTCCTATAACACGTAGACAATCCTGACACAAAGATTGGGTCTGGACACGACCCTTAGCCACAGTTAAGATAGTTATCAGCTCGGATAGCGAAGATAAGGTTAATCCCAACCGATTCACATGCGATCGGGATATACAGCAATAGGTTGCACCCGAATCTTATAATATACTGATCGAGTCATTGAATAGGACTCCCATCCTTCTAAGTATACCGTCAGCATTCGTAACTGTCTAAGCATTCAAAGTGTTGACTCGTCCTTGCCTTGGAGCTGCTTATGACTCCTTGGAACTTTTCCTGGCAGGGCACTTTTTACCATAGTGACCCTCTACATTACTGTAATAGCACCGATTAGATCTTCACTTGCAATCACCACTGTGAGGCTTTCCACAGTTAGAACATCTTCTAACCTTTGAAGAATCAAGGAATTGCACCTGCTTTTCCTTTGATGAAATTATCTTAGGACTTTCCATTCGGAGCTGATAATTCAACTACCTCCTTTCCTTTCCCATATTTCCTATGAGATCATCCTCGGCGACATAGGCTGATTACACTAAGGCAACATAATTGGTAGCAGTATAAGAACTGAGACCATAAATCATAAAAACACTTATGCCCGTCTTATATTTCTGCATTCTCCGTTCGTCATCCGAAGCTTACTTTACCACTTGGTAAAACTGAGACAACTTCTCAAACTTAGCGGTGTATTCTTCCACCGTCATGTCACCTTTCCTGAGGATGCACCGGTTGAAGATTCCGATTTTGGTCGAGGACTGCGTCTTGATCACCCTACCATAATTCCGCTTATGATGCACTAAGTATTAAGTTGATCAGGCTCAATGTCTCTTAGCATCACAAGTGTAATTACAACCAGGACTAACAAGGAATCGACTCAACCCTAAACTAAGTCCGACTAGGTCGAACTGCTCTGATACCAACTGTAACACCCCGATATTTTTATTGACTAAAAATACCCAGGTGCACATTAGTAACACATCAGAGATATATTTCCTGCTTAGACACTGAATATCACTATAAATTTTTCGCTGAATATAACTCAAACAGTCTTATTTACAACAAGACAATATGGTTCTCAGACCATATACCATCAGCAATTATAGTATTCAGTATCATACAAGAAAGCGGAAGAAAGATATACCTTAAATACATAATGTCTTAGAATACAGACAACAGAAGGGAAATAAGCTTAAACATAAAGCTAGGCTATCAGCAACCAGTCCGAGCTCAACCTACTCGTGCCTCTTGGATTTCCGCTGTCCCTGTGTCTCTGTAAATCAACAACAATTAAACAGTGAGATACAATCTCAGTGAGTTCTACCGAGACCCCTACTAACACTCTCGGTTCATTTATTAGCTCTTTTATAGATTAACACGACACCAGCTGCAAAACATTGCTACTCCCGGTATGTCGCAAAATAAACAAAGTACGGCACCGACTGCAGAACATTGCTAATCCCGGTGTATCGTACAACAAACACAGTGCGGCACCGACTGCAGAACATTGCTAATCCCGGTGTATCGCACAATAAACAAAGTACGGCACCGACTGCAGAACATTGCTAATCCCGGTGTATCGTACAATAATCTTTAACATAACACCGACTGCGGAACATCGCTAATCCCGGTGAACCCCCCTACCAATAGTACATTCTCCTATTGGCATGGAGCCTAGGGAAGGGGATCATGACTGCCCCGCCTAGTATGTTACACATGGGTCGTCACCCAACTCGATATATAAACATATATCTACAGTACTATGAGCCCACGGTCCATCAAATCAGACAATCAATGAAACACTTTAATCCACATTTTATAAAATCCAAGTTCACACTCGCACTCTAGTTGACCGCTTTTCGACACAATTTTCAATATCAAAAACAGTTCATTTTGCCTTAAAAATAGAATATTCAGTTAGGCCTCTGAATAAGCTTTCCAACGCATCTTAGAACACCTCAATCGGGTTCCCGGATCAAAAGTTATCGCGAAACGAAAAACAGTGTTTGGTTGCTGAAATTCTGCCAACTGGCTCGCGAGTGGCGCGTGGCGCGCAAACGGCGCGCGAGCTGACAGTAAGGTTCTGTCCAGTGGCGCGCGAGTGGCGCGCGGCGCGCAAGTGGCGCGTGGACTGGCAGTAAGGGGGGCCTGTCAAGTGCAGAATTTTGCGATTTTCGCGAAATCCGCTATTCCGCTCAATTCCGATTTTTGTTCCGATTGAAAACAGTTTTCACACACATATAATCAGACCCAATCAACATCAAACAATCAATCAATCCAATCAAAAACTCAATCAAAACGAATCGTATTAAAACGCGACATATTTTCAAATAACGGTTTTAAATCAAAATCTCTCGAATCAAATCACCAAAAATTCCATTTTTAACGCGACGCAACCTGAGACTCGCCTCAATCGATTCCTAACCCGAATCAGACAGTATCACATAATATTCCAGTCCAGCGAAAGCGATAAAACAGTTTATCAATTAATTCGAAAAACAAAAATCCTAAACGTGAGTAAAACTCACCCTCGAAGCGTGTGCCGACACCGAGACTTCAAAATCGCCGAGACTTCGCCAAATCACCGAGACTTTCTGGGACACCGCTTTTCTGACAAAACCGCACGAACGTTCCCCGAATCAACTACACGCTCCGGCGACGCTCAAATCCGATTCCAAAACTTTCCGCTCGATCACGAAACCTCTTTTGACCGAAACACCGAATTCCCCGAAATCCTCCACGGATACTATTCATCATCTTCAAGCTCAAAATCACTATTCATCTAAAAACCCCAAATTTGATTTCTCAAATCTCACCCAATCAAACCTTGATTCTTTCACTCCAAGCTAGTACCCAAGCCTCCATTCGAACTCCCCTAGTCTTCAAACCGCTTTATTGACGAAGATAGCTCTCAAAAACGCCACCTTGAGCTTCAAACCGAAAATGGTAAATTCGTGTAGAGTGGGTTGATGATGAAGATGTTGGTACCAAATCGAAGAAGAAGTAACGCTGAGCATTTTTCGTGTTGGACGGAAGTCGTTTTGATGAGCCTAACCTTCCCCTTTTTCCTCTTCTTCTTCCTTCCCCTTTCTTTCTCTCTTCTTTTCTTTTTCTCCTCTCCTCTCTGTTTCTCGCGTGGCTTTCTTCTTTCTTTTCTTTCAATTCTTTTCTTTCCTTTCTTATTAACACACACACACACACGTATATACATATATTTATTTAATAAATATATGGCAACGTGGTCAAATTACCATATTGATCTAAATCTCCTATTTCGATTCCGAAACTTCCTTGATCCATATTATCCGGTTAACGATCCGATGACAACCAATAAATAATTTTAGCACTCAATAAATTTACCAGTCAAGTACTAAATTAATTTAATTGGGTTAACATCCAAATAATTCGGTAAATTATTTTGCGGATGTTACACGTACAGGCGACGTGCCCCCTGCTTATCGAAAAGTGATTTGAATTACTTGAAAAAAAAGATTTGCTGTGAGATTGGTAGTTTTTGTTCGAGTAAGTATCTTAGGCTCGCACGAGCTGTACAACTCACTAATCCTAGGACTCTAACCAAAGTCGAACGTACATCCGAATCGGTTCCTCACTCATTTTTGAAAAGGGTTGAAGTTGTTAATTATCTGTTTTAATTCTCATAAGTATCCCAAGATGTTTGAGTTGTACAACTCCGATCTTAGGACGCTAGACAACATCGGCCGTACGTCCGACTTGCCTCCTTATGAGTTTTCAAAAGGTTGATTATTGATCTAAAAAGAAATTGATTAATTGGTGAAGACAATTAGCGAAGCATTGGATTTTGGAATATCATTTGAAAAAGGATTGATTAGAGGGGAGAGGAAGAGAATTCGAGGGTGGCTTTGGCCACAAAAGAAAAGAAAGTAGAATCTTCAATCAACTTTCAAGTCAAAACCAAAATGCAATACTTACCAATTTGCAAGGAAAATAATCAATAATGAGAGCACAAGCATAAGCATTTCCATTTACAACAATTGTACACAAGAATGACATTGAGTCATCAACAATTAATGGCATGAATATATGAGATCAAAAACAACCAAATAAGTTGCCAAGAAAGGCACTTAAGGAAACATTGCAAAAGCTTGGTTCGGATTTTAGGCATTAGGCACAAGTTAAAAGTATTTGGTAATCCTTGACACTTGTTAACAATGCTCAATGCATAAGTGTCTAGTCACTTTACCAAATTAACATTAAAGCATAGATAAAAGTTGAATCACTTTCAAGTGATCCTCAACATTTTAAAATGGTGCTAGAAAACACATGTTGATTCATCTCACCAATCGTCAACCAATTGAACAAATTAATAACCCAAAACATCACATTTACAAGCCCCAAAAATCAGCATTCTCAATTCGACATAAGCATAAACTTGCATTTATTCATTGAAAATTAAAAGCAAGTTGAGTCACTTGTAGTAATCCTCATCACTTAGGGTTGAATCACATAGAGCAATCCTCTCACTTTGAGAAAAGTGCACTAGGCACTAGTGAGAATCAACTTGCCTATCATCAACAATTTACAATAAGCAAATTAAAATAAAACTAAAATAAAAGAAAACATAAACAAGGTTGAATCACATAGAGCAATCCTCCCACTTTGAGAAAAGTGCACTAGGCACTAGTGAGAATCAACTTGCCCATCATCAACAATTTACAATAAGCATATTGAAACAAGACTTAAATAAAAGAACACATAAACAAAGTTGAATCACCTCTAGCAATCATCAACTACTTAACATAAAGTGCACAAAGCACAAGTAGGAACCATCTTGCTAGATCATCAACAAATTAACAATAAGCACATTAAAATAAGACTTAAATAAAAGAACACATAACAAAGTTGAATCACCTCTAGCAATCATCAACTACTTAACATAAAGTGCACAAAGCACAAGTAGGAATCATCTTGCTAGATCATCAACAAATTAATAATAAGCACATTAAAATAAGACTAGATAAGAGTACACATAAACAAAGTTGAATCACATCTAGCAATCTTCTCACTTGAAGAAAAGTGCACTAGGCACTAGTGAGAATCAACTTGCTAGATCATCAACAAATTATTTACAAGTGAAATATGTTCAAAATAACAATTAATGCCAAAATCAAATACCAATGCCAAGGTTGCACATCATCAAACAAAGAGAAACAACAAAATTAGCACAAGCATGGATTCACATTTTATTTTACAAAAAAAAAGAAATTAACACAAAACAACATGAAACCAATTATTCAAGGGTGAGAGGCACCTTAAACACCCAAGCCTCCCTAAGTGCTTGTCAATAGTGTTTAAGGCTCCTCTCATTAACAACAACAAACTACATTTTAAACAAAATAATGGTGATATGCGAAATGAAGAGTGAAGGGGAAAATGGTTTTAATGCAAAAATGTTGAAGATGAAGCAAAGGTTTTAGAGTATACCTTAGATCCTAGCTAGATTATGCAAGAAATGGAGATCAAGAACACAAATCAACCAAGGACACCAACAAAGAAACCACGCCCCAAAATGAAGATCACTTGATCAAAGTTCTTGAGTTTTAGTGGAGAATGGAAGTAGTATGTGAGAGAAGGATGAAGGGGAGATGGATTGGTGGTGTTTTGATGAAGAAAAATGAAATAAATGGAGGAGAGGGAGAGGGTGAGGGCTACGCATATGAGAGGGAAGGGATGAGAGGAGAGTGATGTGCTAATTTTAGTGTAGGAGAGAATGAGCCAAAAGTTGTGATGTGTGGAAAATGAAAGGGTATTTATAGGATTGGTGAAGAGCTAGGGTCAAAATGGTAATTAAACAATAAAAGGGAATTAATATTCAGCTGAAAATAAAATAATTAAACTTGGGCACCAAGCAAAGGGGTCACTTTGGTCATTGTTCTTGAGAGGTGCACTAGGATTGAACTTTGATTTTGAATGGAGGGTTGAGATCACTTATCACATGGATTGAGGGTGGAGAGAAAACACAAAATGGAGAGTATGGAGAGTGGGGGGCGAAAGTTAGAGGAAAGAAAAAGAAAAGAAAAAAAGAATTTCTTATTTTGGAAGAGATATTTTATGTGAGGTAGGGTTAAGGGCATTTTAGGGAAGAATTGTGACCAAAGAGGGAAGTTTGGGTTTTCTTATGAAGGGGTTAGTGTAAGGGAGTGAAGTAGTTTACCAAAGAGGGCAATGATTACAAAATAGAGAGAGAGAAAGAGAGAGTATGCGAAATCATGGGGAGAGGAGGGAAGAAAAAAAAACTTGTTTTTGGTATTTTGTCTTATTGAGGACACTTCCTTTTTTTTGTTTTTGAAATTGAAATTTTTGGGCATGGGAAATAATGGGAATGCAACTATTGAAAATGTGTCACATATTTTTTTTGGGCACCATAAAATATTCCTTCTAGTCACCCATGACAATAAAAATTGTCACTTAAAAATTGAGGAATATTTAATGGTCCCTTTTTTATTTTTCTTTGCACTAAAAATGGAAAAATACATTTTTAATTATTTTTGACTAGGGTTTTCTTTCTAAAAATTGTACAAAAATTATCCTTGATAGAATAAAAATGTACTTTTTGTGGATGTGCATTTTTGGCGAGAAAATCATCTTTTTGCAAAAAATGACCAAAATGCCCTTTTTGACCCTAAAACCCTAATTTGCCTAAAAAGTGCATTCCAACCCTAAAAATGATTTTAAAGACCTTGGAATGACTTCTAGGACCCAAAATGCAATGCATGATGCTCTTCATTATTTGATTTATTTATTTCTTTGTGGAAAATTAGGGTTTTGACCTAAGCCGGACAAAATTGGGGTATGACACCCCCCAACTTGAAATGAACATAAACTCTTTTGTTGGTAGCCCTTGAACAATAAATAAATAAATAAATAAATTCTACAATTTCTAATCACTAATCAATTACAGGTTTCAAAGAGTTCGATAGTAACAAATAATAATATAGCAAAGAGGGGTTTTCCCCAAATGTTTAAATAACAGAATTACAATGAAAACAACAAAAAATATGAGAATAACATACTTACTAAGAGTTGATGGATAATATAATATACTTACTATTATACCATCCTTTCTACAGATCCCTCACAAATTCCTAAGTCTTTATTTCTCAAAGACTTTATCACTCAAAGCAATACCAGGGCTTTTTTTGATGGTGGAATAGCGAGGGGTATCAATACTTGATTGGCACGCGGAGAGATGATTGTTTCGCCTGTTATACACAACCATAACAAATATCTATGATTGTTTCACCTTTCCATAGCTATTACTAAAACTCTAATCATCCAGAACTTGAATTAGAAACTGGATTATGGACAATCCAAATTACAAACACCACCAATTGGACAAATAAATATGAACATAAAAAATAAAAAAACATTTTATGCTCTTACCTCTCAATTATTGAGCTTTTACCCTTTCATTCATTGAATTCAGTTCCAGATCAGTACCTCAGACAGTAAGTACTACTAGTACTACTAACAGACATGCATCATAACAACAACAACAACAACAACAACAACAACAACAACAACAACAACAACAACAACAACAACAACAACAACAACAACAACAAACAAACAATGGCTAAAGTTGGTGTTCTCCTTTTCCTTCTCTTCTTATCTCTCGCATCAGGCATGTCTCACTTTTCTATGCTCCTACATCTTTTTTTCTCCTTTAATTTCTTTTTCTTTATCTCAATTGGTTTTGATTTACACATATACAAACTTCATTCATCAATGTCTCTCACTTTAGCTCTCACATCTATTATCAAAATTAAAACTTCTAACTCATGATGTATCATTAGTACTATATATAGCATGAATTAAATGTTGTACTTTCTCCCTAGTTGCAAATTGGTCCAATGTTTAGTGATATTAATCTCAACTAAGTGTACTCATTAACCCTAACAACACTTCTGTTTTATTTTCTGGTTTTTTCTTCTTTTCACATCTGTAGGGGGAAATCTAGTTATGGTTAATGGACAGGTAAATTTAACCAAATATATTTCTCTAGTGGCTTGGGAAGAAATTATATATTTCTCTAGTGGCTTGGAATGTGTGATATATGGAAATTTGACAGAGAACTGTCTGAGCTACTGATCTAGAACTAAAATTACTATGAGTGGTATCAAATTACACCAAATAAGAAAGTGATTCTTGCAAAATCAGAACGGGAAAACTATCAATTCTAAAAACTCAGAATCAAAAAACAACAAACCCTAACAAATTTCACAAAACAACAAGGCATATAACAAAACCTTAAGAATGTAAAATCAAACATAGCAATTGCAGAATAAGAGTTGTGGATTACCTTTAAGAAAAACCAGAAGAAAGTAAATCAGCGATCGAAGGTGACAGTGACAGGGAGAAAGGGTGACGACGAAATAGATGGAGACGGCGGCAGGGATGAGAGAGCGACAGAGGAGAGAGTGACGGCAGAGAGAGCGACAGGGGCAGGGAGGAAGAGAGCGATGGTGTAACACCCCCTTTCTACCCTTTTATTTTAATTTAGAAAATCAGAGTTCAAAATTCATTTTTGATTTCACCACGAGGGTGTCACACATACGTCAAAATAAAACCTCAAGTCTCAAATAAAATAGTACGTCGTCAAAGGTGCAATACATAGCACTCCACAATAGGGGAACCTCAAAACATCGAAAACTACGTCATAAAATCCACGACAACGCAGCGGAAAAATAAATCATCCCATCAACGGTATAAAAATGTAAATACATCAGCAAAACATCAAATACATCCCCCCAGGTGCTACGTATCAGAGCATGACGACTCGACCCAAGAAGTGAAGCTAAGACCTTCACTGGGAATCACCTGCACGTTACCAACACGGGGGTAACATTCAAACAGGAAAGGGTGAGCATCATTTCAATCCATATAATAGAAAATATGATAAGTACTAATCGTAGGCTACGCACTAGAGCAATCTGCATCCAAAACACTAAATATTCACATCACTTACAATAACTCATTTCATGTCATGTAGGCATATGAAATGCAATCCACTTGCGGGCATATGCATGAGGTACCTTTTCACAAACGTCGCTTAGCCCTTAAGGCCTCATCGTCACTTAGCCACTCAGGCCTCAGAAACGTCACTGGGTTTATGCATATGGGCATGAGACACTATGACATGCCCCACTCATAACACGCAATTACACAAGTACCCAAATCATAGTCAACTATGTGACTCGTCACTTACCGGTTTGCTCACAAGGAGCACAGCACCTGTCAAATCCACAATCAACACACAACGTCACTTGGCCATTTAGACCTTAACATCACTTGGCCTTTCGGGCCTCAAACGTCACTGGGTTTTCATCGTCACTTATACAATAAATATCATCAACTCAAACAATAGCCACTGAGGGCAAAAACGTCATTTACTAGCCACCAAGGGCATCATCGTCATTTACACGTCATTATAATTAATATTAGCCACCAAGGGCAAAACAGTCATTTACACGTCATTATAATTATTATTAGCCACTAAGGGCAAAACAGTCATTTACACGTCATTATAATTATTATTAGCCACTAAGGGCAAAACAGTCATTTACACGTCATCATAATTATTATTAGCCACTAAGGGCAAAACAGTCATTTAACTAGCCACTAGGGGCATCATCGTCAAAATCATCATTTTTGACACCACTTCGTTAAAAATCACTGGTCGTACTCAAAAGAGAGTTTTTAAAGACACCAAAAATACTTTTTCATTGTCACAGCAACGATCACCGGGAATAGCCACTTGGGGCGCCCCAGCAACCTTCTGAAATTATAAATTTTTATTTTTAAAAAGGGAACACACAGATAGGCAACGGAAAATGCTTCACAACGCTTTTTGAATCGTTCAAAACGGATATTCGAGTCAAAAGATATAGCGAAAACAGTTTTCGAAAATCATTTGGAACATCCTGAAAACTGGCGCCATGGGCACCCAGCGCCCAGGCACCTGGCGCCCAGCGCCTAGCAAGAAGCAACACACGCACTCACACACCCGGGCGCTCAGCGCCCAGTGCCTGGCGCCCAGCGCCTTGGCGCAACACACACGCACACGCGCACAGCCGGGCGCTCAGCGCCCAGCGCCTGGCGCCCAGCGCCTTGGCGCAACACACACACGCGCATGGGCGCTCAGCGCCCAGCGCTGGCACCCAGCGCCCAGCCACACAACATTTGGCAACACCCAGGCGCCTGGCGCCCTTACAGCAACAAAAAAAATCCAGAATTTCCAGCAACTTTTTCAACACTAAAAATTGATTCCTAACAATTTTAAAGTATCAAAATTCATATTTTTCAGCATCCAAAAATGCACTTATTTTATTCAAGATCACCAAAACTCATTGAAAAACATCACCAACATCATCATGGAGCCCTAGGCGCCCAAGCATCTACAATCACCTATGCGACCTCATCACCAACAAGCCAAACACATAGATCAAAATTATGGGCTCCCAACACATGCGCATATCACCATCAATAAGGCAAAATCATAGATCATACTCAAGTAATGGATCAAATTCGCATATACTTATATGAATATATAAAAATTAACATCAAGAACATCAAGATCATCAAGAACATCAAGAAACATAAAAGAACATCAAGAACAACATGGATCTAGTATAAACCTTAGATCTAGGACCTATCATGAGATCTATTAGATGGAAGGATAAAAGAAGAAGAGCTTGAACCCTAGGAGTAGTCACCTACAGAGCCACAGCAACAACGGTGATCTTCTCTCTCCTTGATCTTCGAAATCCCTCTTCTCCTTCTCCTCTTGTGTTCGACTTCCTCTTCTCTTGGCCACCCCTCGCTCTCTCTTTTCTCTCTTGTCTCAAAATTTCGTAATTGGCCACAACAAACCCTAACCCCTAAGCACTTGTCCACTTCGCATATGACAAGAATAATGGGCTTGGGCTTCTCACTTAGGCCCAAGTCCATTTAGTTTGGCACCTCCACCTTCTAATACTTCCTACACATATTAATATAAATTCTAATTAATTAAATTATACCCAGTAAATTAAATAAATGCCTAAATACTTAATTAAATAAATTAATTAAATATTTAGGGTGTTACAGATGGAGCTTTGGCGGAGAGAGCGATGGTTAGAGAGGGAGCTTTGGCGGAGAGAGCGAAGGTGACGGTGACTGACAGGGAGAGAGATGTTGAGAGCGTGGTGGAACGATGGAAAGATTTAGGGTTCAGTAGTGGAACGATGGAAAGAGTTCAGGGAGAGCGATGTTAGCGTGGTGGAAGTGAACGATGGAACTGTTTTGGTTTTTTGTAAAAAAAATTGTTTTAAGTTTTTTTTGAGAGTAGGAACGAAAGTAAAAAAAAGCAAGGAACGCGCGCGTTGCAAAAATAGATTACACATTTCAAGTCGGACGTAGTATATATCCGACTTAAAAAGGTGAGCGCCAGAATTTTTTCCATACGTTTATTACAAAATTGCCACCGTGCCCTTTTTTAAGTCGGATATTTGAGCATCCGACTTAAAAACACCTATTCTTTTCCTGTTTTTGCACTAGTGTTAATATCTTCTCTCAGAGTATGAGGAGACGTTTCTGTGCCAATCGACAGTTTGCTGTCGCTTTCCCCCACTGATATCACGCCACGCTTGAAAAGTAACTGTTGGGATCTTCCATGATCCCACGTTTCCCCACCAAATTTTCGCTTTCAGTAATTGGAGGTGATAATGTAGGTGATAATGTTTCCTCTGCCCCCCAAGTTTTGGCATTGACAATTCATTCGAAGAGTAGTCTGTCGAAATCAATTTCTCTTTTATCTCTATTAATTTTTCCAATTTCTCTTTAGAAATTTATAGCCTGAAGCAATTTGTGCCAAATCATTTGCCTCTTGGTTGTCAGATCGAGGAACATGTTTAATGTTAACATAATCGAAATGTTTTAACAAAATATTGGCAGTGACAAAGTACATTATCAAATTTTCTTTATTGCATTTATACTCTTTAGTCAATTGCTTCACAACTAATTCAGAGTCACCTCTAATTTCGACAGCTTTTGCCCCCAATTCTAGCAAAATTTTAAGTCCTGCTATCAAGGCTTCGTATGCAGCCTCATTATTGGAGCAAACTCCTTTAATTTTAAATTTATACTTCGTTGGGATATTCATTGGAGAAACAATTAGAATTCCAACCCCAGGACCATTTTTATGGCTTGAACCGTCGAAGTACAATTTCCAAGGTTGAATATTCACACAATTTAATGTTGCTTCGACCAATGAGTGGTCGACAATGAAATCAGCAACAATTTGACCATTAATAGCTTTTAAAAGCTGATATGTCAGTGAATATTCAGAAAGAGCTAAAGCCCATTTACCGATTCTACTATGTAATATTGGTTTCGACAACATATGTTTAATAATATCGAAATGAGAATAAACATACACGTCAATAGGCTTTATGTATTTCTTTAACTTTGTACATGAAAAATACAAACAAAGGCACAATTTCTCCATTGAATGGTACCTAGTTTCAGCATCATTTAACACCCTACTGAGGTAATAGACAGCTCTTTCGACACCATTGTCATCCTCTTGTGCTAACATACTACCTATTGTCAGCTCTGATGCTGCTATGTACAATTTCATCACCTTATTTCTAATAGGTGGTAACAATACAGGGGGTTTGACTAAGTAAGATTTGATCTCGTCGAAGGCTTTTTGATGTTCTGGATCCCATATGAACACCTCTTCCTTCTTCAGTCGAAGTAATGGCGAAAAAACTTGAGTCTTGCCACTTAGGTTTGAAATGAACCTTCTAAGGAAATTGATCTTCCTCAACAACGACTGCAGTTCTTTCTTAGTCGAAGGAGCTCTTGTTTCCAAGATTGCCTTGGTCTTGTTTTGATTTATTTCGATGCCTTTTTTGTGCACAACAAATCCCAAGAAATCACCTGCACGTACACAGAAGGCACATTTTATTGGATTCATTTTTAATCCATATTTTCTCATTCTTTCGAATGATTGTCGAAGATGGTTTATATGACCATTTTCTGTCGAAGATTTAACAACAATATCATCTATGTAAACTTGCATAAAATTTTCAATAAAATCATGAAACATAGAGTTCATTGCCCTTTGATATGTGGCACCAGCATTTTTCAGGCCAAAAGGCATTACTACCCATTCGTAGACGCCTAAGGCCCCTGGGCATCGAAATGCTGTTTTCGATACATCTTCTTCGGCAATAAAGATTTAATTATACCCTGAATACCCATCGAGCATACTTAGGTAATCAAACCCTGCTGCCGAATTGACTAGCATTTCTGCCACAGGCATAGGATACTGATCTTTTGGTGTAGCATTATTTAAGTCCCTAAAATCTATGCAGACTCTTAGAGTCCCATTTTTCTTAATAACAGGAACAATATTAGCTAACCAATCAACATACCTGGCAGTTCTGATGAACTTGCTTCGGAGCAATCTTTCGATTTCCTCTTTGATTTTCGACAGAATCTGTGGTGCAAATCTTCTTGGCATTTGCTTCACTGGCTTCTTGTCTGATCAAATTGGTAGCTTTAACTCCACCACTTCTCGACTCAATCCAGGCATTTCATTGTAATCCCATGCAAAGAAATCCTTATACTCCTTCAAGATCTCTAAGGTTCGATCTCTCAAACCTTTGTCGATCTTAGCACTGATGAACGTTAGCCTCTTTATTGAGCCATCTCCTAAGTCGACTTCCTCTAGGGGATCCTGAGCTTGAATTTTCTTGGTCGAACCCATTGGGTCCTTTTCGAAACCTAAAGGCTCATCGTCATAGATGCAGTCAAGCCTTTGGTCTTCGACCATATTATCTTCGTTTTTAACTTCAGTGATTTTATTAACCATTTTTTGTTGTAACTCGGCTTCCAAAGCCGCATTTTGTTTATTCTCGGCCACATAGGCCGTAATTCGATCCCATGCAGTGGGCTTAGACATCATCAATGTTCAGGAACCATCCCACCCTGTAGGCTTGCAGAAGCCTGCTGAGTGGTTGTCTTCACCCATGACCTCCCTTTCCCATATAAAGCCATGGTTAGGGTGGAGATCAAGTGAAGAAAACACATTGTTCTGTGGTGTGTATCCACTTGTTGAAGGTATGCATGGCCCAATATTGGCCAAATTTTTGTCGAAGGTCTTTCTTGTAACATGATCCACTTCTGCTAGGAAGTAACTCTGGTCACCTTCAACGTTCTCTACCAGACCATCCTCTCTCCAGATAGACAATCTCTGGTGTAAGGTTGAAGGCACAGCGCCTACACCATGAATCCATTCTCTTCCAAGCAAGAGATTGAAATTTGCTCTTGTCAGAATTACCATGAATAGGGTTAGTCTCTTTACACTACCAACCACTAATTCCACTTCAATGGCCCCCGATGAGTGGCCAGTTTTACCTTCATTGTTTGTTAAAACTATGTTATGTGGCCTCAGATCTGTATCTGACTTGCCAATCTTCGCCAGCATGTGCTGTGGCATCAGGTTAACTGCAGCTCCCCCGTCTAGTAGGACCTTGTTTATCCCCACATTATTGGCCTTCGCCTGGATAAAGAGGGGTTTTAGGTGGTACTTCATTCCACCGTCAGGCCTTTCAAATGTGGCTGTCTGCTCTTCGACGCAGTCATTGTTCATTACATAATAACATTTTGGCTTGTGCATACCCATTTCTGTGTCAAGGTCTTCTTCGACCTCATTAACCTCAGTTACCACATCATACTCAATCAGAAGGATTGAGACAACACAAATGATGTTGAGTTCTGGCTCTGAATTTGAAAATTCAGAATCCATTTCATCATCTAAGTTGAGGCCTTCTTCTGCATTTAGGCCTTTTTTGATTATTGAGAGAGGAGGGTAGATTCTCTCTGTGGCAGACCTCCTAGGGATTTCCACACAAGAAGATAATTGCTTCCCCTTATGTGGGTTTGAGTCTCTCTGCCTTCTGTAGCCGCTACCTTCATCTAGCGTTGGTGTCGACGCCACTGAGTCCTTGTCATTGGGTTTTTTCCCTTATAATTGTTGCTGTAGGCATACCTGTTTGAGCCAGGAGCCTTATTTGTGGTGCTGGTGCTTCCCTTTGCCATTGTTGCATAGTATCCTGCCTCTTTACCTCTAGAGTGTACCCACATTTCGACTGGAGATTTTGTCGAAGGTACAAATGTTTTCCCCTGGACTCTTTGGGGTTGCTTAGGTGAAGGTGTTACCATGTAAGGCACTCATCTTGGATTAAAACTGAACTTGGGTCTGTTATCGACCCACTTACTTTTTCTTTTTGACTGGGGCTTGTAGCTTTCAAGGCTCTTCGCAGCCTCCTTGTTGAATACAGCGCTGCACCTGGGGCACAACATCACTTCGGTGTTATTTGTTTTGCACCGATTTAGGAAGTCTGTCAGTTCTTCCTCAGCTTCAGGATATACCACGCGCATCTTCTCATCATATTCGTCTTGAGTGACTATTTCGACGTCTCTCTTCGACCCTTCAGCACTGACTGTGGTATCTGCAGCCTTGAGTGTGGTTACTTCGACCATGTTAATTCCAACGGGTTCAGCATTCATTGCTTCCATCTCTGGGAGGGGATTAGTGTCTATTTTCATAGTTGGCTTTGCTTTTTCGCCAAATTTCAGCCTTCCCTCATTCAATGCTTTTTGAACTAAATCCCTAAAAAGTACACAGTGAGAGGTGTTATGACCCAAAAAATTGTGATATTTGCAATAACCTCTTTTCTTTTGTTGTTCTAATGGTGGTATTTTTAGACCCTTAGGCACTAAAATTTGACCATCAGTCACCAAAAGATCAATTATTTGGTCACATTTTGTGACATCAAAGGTGTATGTTTTTGCAATAAACTTATCAGTTTTTGGTTCGACAGGGTTTTTCCCATCGGAAGGATTTAATAATTTACATGCATATGGAGGTCCAGGTTTTAATTTTGCAACATTAACCTCTTCTTCGACATCCTCGTATGATACGTCTAACTCTTGGCTATTGTTATCAATATTGACAAATGCCACTTTTTCTTTTTTATTATTAAATCTATTTGTCGAAATTTTCTCTGCTTTGAGTCTTTCGACTTGTCGAACCCTATCGGTCAATTGTGCCATGTCTCTTAAGTGTAGAGTATCTAGCTTCTTCCTAATAGAGTAGTCTAGGCCACCAGCTGTAACACCCCCTTCTAATCAACTAAAATTTAATTAATTTAAAATCAGAGCTTTCAAAAACTTTTCAATGCAACCGCAAGAGGGTGCCACATTTACGTCAACAACATATATAATAACGCCAAAATAATTTATAAAGTCATAAAGCACGAGATACATAGCACCATAGCCAACATAATTATCCTGTTTAGTCTACGTCAACACAAATATAAAAAGAAAAACCATCGCAGCGGAAATATACCAGATTTAAAATATCGAAATACAACACCAAAATAGAAGTTTGGAACGTCAAATAAAACGACAATAAACTAAGACGCCCCCCGGTGCTACGTATCAGAGCAGACTCAACCAACTAGAAGAAGGTACTAGATCACCTTCACTCGTTATCACCTGCACGTTGCCGACATGAGAAGCAACATAAAAGCAGTAGGGTGAGTCTCTTTACATACATAATAACAAATAAGATAAGTGTCATATTAGAGAAAGCAACTAGCAACACCAAATCACAGCAATATTAACATACACCATCACTTTATATCATCAAGAAACAACACCGAAGGTATGAATAGTGCATGAAATGCAACCCAGCTCCTAGGACGTATGCATGTGGATCCATCATCACCTTAATAATAGCCTTGAGGGCACCCACCAAAATAAGGCCGAAGCCTTCTGCTCACCAATCATTTATCATAAGGCCGAAGCCTTCTGCTCACCAACAAATGCATATGATTATGTGACGCCATGAACAATGCACCATACACACCAAAATAATGCAATAGCATACTCACCAATAATTTAATTAGCTCACCAATGATTTTATTAACTCACCAATAATTTACCTCACCATTATATGTATGTCACCATTAACACACCAATTACACCATTCACCAAGTAAATATGGATTAAATTGTCACAAAAGGACTCAAACAGCACCATTAGAAAAACAGCAACAGCGACTTTGGAAAAACAGCAACAGCAACATTTGGAAAAAACAGCAGCAGCAACATTAAAAAAAACAGCAACAGCAACATTTTAAAAACAGCAACAGCAACATTTTGAAAACAGCAACAGCAACATTTTGAAAAACAGCAACAGCAACATTTTAAAAAAAAAACCAGCAACAGCAACCTTTTTAAAAAAAACAGCAACAACAACATTTTGAAAAACAGCAACCTTTTAAAAACAGCAACAGCAACATTTTGAAAAACAGCAACAGCAACATTTTAAAAAAACCAGCAACAGCAACCTTTTAAAAAAAAAACAGCAACACTCACGCACATGGGGCAGCCACGTTTTGGCGCCCACCCACCTAGCACACACACACGCACAAAATCAAGCAACATGTCACACGCCTAACCGACAACACGGACACACACACCACACGCACCAAGCACAAGGGCAAGCCAATTTGGCCCCCTCACTCCTAGCACAAGACACGCACAAGGGGCTGCCACACTTGGCGCCCCACCGTGCCACACACACACACAACACGCATGGGCAGCCACATTTGGCGCCCACGCCTAGCACATACCCACGACATGCCTAGGCACACACCTCGCAAGACACGACACACCAACATGTCACGCACAACATCTCAACGTCATTCATTCAAGCAATTCAACAAATACCTAACAACTCTCATATTTTTCCCATTCAATTTCATTGGGTCAACATAACAAACACCCTACATACACAATTAGCAATCATAATTCATCTCAACACCCATCAACCTATGTTGCACCCCGAAAAATCCCGTTTAGGGTTCTTCAATGTACAACGTAGAAAATTGTGAAGCCGCCACCAATATTTTAGTTTTTAGACCAAAACATTAGAAAAAAGTCTTTGACAAAAAGGCGGGTGGTCTTTTGAAAAATAGAGATACGGGTTCGGGGGTCGGTTAGGAATGGGGAAGGTATTAGCACCCCATTCCTCCTTTCTACTGAAAGGGAACCTCTAATTAAATTGTGTGGTTTTAATGTTTGATTTGAAGAATACTTAGATTTGCCTATTTTATTCTTATTTGAAAATGGATGGGAAATTAATGGAAAACTTATGTAAAGAGGGGGAAAAAGAGAGTTTTTTAGAAAAGAGCTCGACGGGGGGGTAACGACCCGCTCCTACGTATCTCCCGGTACAATGGAGAATTCAGAGCTACGTAGTTCTGCCTTGGTTTTTGTTTTTTAACTTTTTAGGTGAGTTTTCAAAATAGGACGAGTACTAGCGGGTGATTAAACTAACTAAGGCTATGGGTAATCACCGCTAAGTACTCAAAAGGAGTCGCTACCGCTAGTCAAACGAACTAAGGTTCTGGGTGACCGTTGGTAACAACTTGTTTTTATTCTCTTTTTGAAAGCTTTTTTTTTTTGAAAAGGATTGATTTGTTTGATGACCAAACTAGCAAAGGCTATGGGTGGTCATCGCTTATTGTTCTTTTTGGAGAAAAGACATCGATGTCAATAGCTAGACGAACTACGGTTCTGATTAGCTACTAACAACAATGGGTTTGAAAACATTTTTTGTTTGTTTTGAAAATGGAGATTTTTTATTGTTGTGAAAGTGAAGATTTTTTTTTTGATGTGCTTGACGAGAACAAGTCTCGCTCCTACGTATCCCAAGTGGGAATCAAAGCAACGTAGTTCTTGGCTTTTGGTTTTGAAAATGGTTTGAAAGGGGAAGAGCTTTCATAATGATCAAGCAAGCAAAGGCTTTGAGTGATCATTACTAATAACCCTTAATGGCGTTCATGACAATCAAACAAGCCAAGGCTTTGAGTGATAGTCACTAATAACTGGTATTAAATGGAAAAGAGTTTGAAAATTTTTTGGAAAAAGGGTGAAGTTATTATCAATGATTGGTTACAAAGTTCAAGCACATTCAATAATCACGGAATCATGCATATGTTGAACATTAATTAAGACTAAACATGCCAATATGATCAAGAGATACAATTATTGAGGATGCAAAGTAAAGTTCTCAAAATAATTGTGCGTGTGTGAGGGAATTGCTTACGTGGAAAAAGGAAGAATGTGCAAGGATCTTAATGACTCTAGTAGTCTTACGTCTTTACAAGAACATATGCAAGTAGAAGGTAATTGTACACAATTCAATCAAGACATTTAAGTGGCATCAACAACAAAAGCATACAATTGATCATAGGCATAAAATAGTCTGAGTTAAATGGATGAGCACGTGATCATGATGTGCTAGATTAGATAAGCATGAATGCATGTAAATGCATGAACATTTGAGAATGAATGCAAGAATGAGTATATACAAAGATGCATGAGCGTACAAGAATGCATGAGCATTTGATTAATGAATGCATGGACATGTGAGGATGAATGCAAGAATGGGTATATATAAAGATGCATGAGCATACAAGAGTGCATGGACATGTGAGGATGCATGGTTATTTAATTATGAATGGACATGTGAGAATGCAAGAAGTATAAACAAGTAAGGATGCATGAGGTACTAACAAGTGAGAGTGCAAATGAATATGCAAGAGATATGAATATATGAAAAGGCATGAAGATTAAAACAAGAGAGTATGCAAGAGATACGAGCAAATGAGAATGCAAGAGAGTGAATAAGGTTTTATTTAAGTGCAAGTGTGTGAGAGTGTGTCATAAAAAGTGGTAAAAATTTAGTTACATTATTCTTAGGAAATGGTGAAATGTTTTGGTGTTTTTAGAGTCTTTGGGAAAAGTGGTAAAAAGTATTTTTGGGTTGATTTTATAAAGTTGAAAAGTTATAAATGTAAACTAGAAAATGTTTTGGGTCTTTTTGTAATTTAAGAAAGGTAAAAAGTAAAGGTAAATTATTAATGAAATGGTTACTTATTTAAGTGAAGGTGGTGAATTATTTAAGTGAAGGTAAATGGTAAAAGTAAAAGGTAAAATGTTTTTTAGGGTTTTAAGTGAAAGGTAAAAAAAAAGGTAAGAAAATATTTTTACTATTTAGTAACACTTAAGTGAATGGTAAAAAATAAAAGGTAAAAAGTAAAAAAAAAACACAATTCACAACAATTAATTTACCAAACAAGATCAAACAACAAATTTGAGTAAGTAAATTGGTCACAAAAATGGCTTTATGGCCGAAGCATACATATACACAATAAGGCTCAAATTCAACAAATTTCTTGCAACCAAATCACATCATTAGACACACACACATAAACCCTAAGATCTACACATGTATATCACACTCAAACAATCATCATTTCATCATTTATTCAACACACAAAATCAAAGAAAATAAAAGATGATGAAACCCTAATTTAGGGACCTAAACCCGAATGCACTATTGGTCCTATATACTATTCTTATTCAACTTTGACACATGAAATAGACAAGAAAACATGAGGATCCTAATTTCTAACCCAAGGCCGAAGCAAAAGGAAAAGGAAAACATGTTTTTATTTGGTGAAAATCACATGAACAAAGAGCAAATCACAAGAACAACACATAATCAACACATAGTCACAAGAACAATTTATTTAGTGGGTGAGATGCCAACTCTCACCCACAACAGCCCCTACTCTACATTTAGATGATGTTATGAGATGCAAATATAAGTTGAAAAAGGATTTTGATGCAAGAAAGTGGATGAAAATGCAAAGGGTCTTAGGTTATACCTTAGTTCCAAGCTAAACAAGAGTAGAAATGAAGATCAAGAGTAACAAATCACCAACACTTCTCAAAATCACCAACAACCAACACGCAACCTTGAAGGATCAGCCCCTTTGATGATGTAAATGTGGAATCAAAGATGAAAGGAAGAGGATATATGAATATGGAGTGGGTTTGAGGTGAGTTAGTGGATGGAAGTTGAAAAAAATGGAAGAGAAAGAGTGAGGGGGCTACGGCCTTGGAGAAGGGAGGAGGGGAGCTAGGGTTTTTGAATGGAGAATCAGCCTAAGAGGAGGTGTGGGCTGGTCATATGAAGGTATATATAGTGCTCACTTATCATTAAGGGCTTCTAGGTCATTTTGATTTCCATTGTGCTCTAGGATTGCTTCTTAATTTTGAACCAAGGGTCAAGATCAAATGTCACATGGATTAGGGGCAATTAGAAAGCACAAAGTGAGGAGAGAGAGGGCTGAGGGGTGTAGCTTAAGGAGGTGGGTGAAGGATAAGCTTAATTACAAAATTGTATTTTTTCTATGAAGCTTATTACAAGAGTGCCATTTTAATTCAAATGAAGGGTGAGGATTGCATTTAGCACTTGAATGGAAGGCCATGATTTAAACACAATTTGCAACCAATAAAATAAATCAAAAATGGGGAGAAAAGGGCTGGAATTCGCAGCCAAGGAGAGAGAGTGAGTGGAATTGCAACTTGTACTATTGTACTACACTTGACCTTTCAAAAATTCAAAGGGATATTCCTTATTCCCTTCTAGATAATTCTTCTAAATTCTTGCCATTTTGGGCTATGTCCCATGATTCAATGATTGGGCTCTGAACTTTATGATCTCACCAATCCCAAAATTGATTTATTGACCCCACTCCAAAGGAAATGACCATTTTGCCCTTTTGTTCAAAAAAAACCGAATTTCATGCCAAAAATACTCCTATGATGCATAAAAAATGCACAACTCCACTCACTTGGACTCACATAAATTCCTCAAGAGATGCATAATGGTTTTTACCGAGAAATTATTTATTTTATTGAAATGACCAAAATGCCCTTTTGGTCCCGAAAACCCTGATTTTGCTCTAAACTTCATTTCCACTCTAACAATGATCCTGAGACCTTTTGGATGACTCTAAGACCCTCTAAATGCATGCATGATGAGAAAATAAGTCTTTTTGGCGAAATTGCCAAAATACCCTTTGAACGAGGAAAAACCCTAAAAACCCTAAAAATGCTCTAAAGTGCTCTAAAATGCCATGCAATGCATTTCTAACCCTAAAATGCATTCTGAAACTTCTAAGATGCAAGCATGATGCTCTTCCTAACCTCTAGGATGAATGCTAAGGCTTGGTTTATTTATTTTTTGGTTGAAAATTAGGGTTTTGCCCTAAGCCGGACAAAATTGGGGTATGACAGCTGCCCCTCTTTATTTGGATTTTGATAAGGAATATGAATTGGCCGAAGCATATTCCGAGGCAAAATAGAAATAAAGAATTCAGAAATTATACCGATTTTGTCTGCTTAGGGAAACCCAAACTTTCTCTTGTTTCTTCTTTTGAAAAACAATAAAAACTGGTGTGCAAGCAGAAAAGGAAAACGGGCACTTTCGTGCAGAAAGCGGTAAAATAAGCACCTGGCGTGCGAAACAGAAAAGATGAGCACCTGACGTGCAAAACAGAAAACTAAGCACCTGACGTACAAAACAGAGAAATAAGCACCTGACGTGCAAATACAGAAAAATAAGCACCTGGCGTGCAAAACAGAAAAATAAGCACCTGACGTGCAAAACAGAAAAATAAGCACCTGACGTGCAAAACAGAAAAATAAGCACCTAGCGTGCAAAACAGAAAATTAAGCACCTGACGTGCAAAACAGAAAAATAAGCATCTGACGTGCAAAACAGAAAAATAAGCACCTAGCGTGCAAAACAAGAAAAATAAGCATCTGACATGCAAAATAAAAAAATAAGCACCTGACGTGCAAAACAGAAAAATAAGCACCTAGCGTGCAAAACAAGAAAAATAAGCATCTGACATGCAAAATAAAGAAAAATAAGCACCTGACGTGCAAAACAGAAAAATAAGCACCTAGCGTGCAAAACAAGAAAAATAAGCATCTGACATGCAAAATAAAGAAAAATAAGCACCTGACGTGCAAAACAAGAAAAATAAGCATCTGACATGCAGAATAAAGAAAAATAAGCACCTGACGTGCAAAACAGAAAAATAAGCACCTGACGTGCAAAACAGAAAAATAAGCACCTGACGTGCAAAACAGAAAAATAAGCACCTAGCGTGCAAAACAGAAAATTAAGCACCTGACGTGCAAAACAGAAAAATAAGCATCTGACATGCAAAATAAAGAAAAATAAGCACCTGACGTGCAAAACAAGAAAAATAAGCATCTGACATGCAGAATAAAGAAAGCAGTAAAGAAGGTATCGGCCCTCAGCAGGCCGACACCATAGGCTGCCTAAAGCCCTTTAACGAACCGCGAACGATCCGAGCTTGCCCTTGGGCATGGTGGTCTTCACGAGCGACCGGGGGAGGGTACTTTATCAAGTCGCGATCTCGATATTTCCCTAGGACTGCGCCATGTCTTAGGCCGACACAACTATCCTTTTCGTCTGGACCTAACGAGGTCTGAATGACTTACCTGCAGCTCGGATACAGGTTGAAGTCTGAATGGATTCACTAATCCTGTTGGTTGATTGGCACCTGGCCTGAAGGGACACTGGGTCCTGAAGGGATTCACTAATCCTGTTGATTGGTTGATTGAGGTACCTGCATACGTCAGCTGATGCAAGGTATGGTGCATGAAGTGTGGATGCATGTTATGCACAGGCCTATCATGCAAGGGCATGTTATGCAAGTGCATGCAATGTTATGATTTTGGTGATGATGAATGTGGTAGAGTGCTATTTCTTGATTCTTTTACTTTGGTTTTCGTCATGTGATGAATGCACAAGATGCGGTCATGCAAATGTAATGCAGATGTACGCTACGTAGATGCATGTGACGCTGATGCCTACAATGCTGGATTTATGGGCCGACAAGCCTGGTTTATGGAGCAATATGTGTCTGCATATTGGTCTGATTTATGGACCCCAAAGGTCTGGTTTAAGGACACGAAGGTCTGGTTTATGGATTGCAATGATCTGGTTTAAGGACACAAAGGTCTGGTTTATGGATTGCAATGACCTGGTTTAAGAACACAAAGGTCTGGTTTATGGATCGCAATGATCTGGTTTAAGGGCCGACATGCCTGAGTTATGGAGCAATATGTGTCTGCATATTGGTCTGGTTTATGGACCCCAAAGGTCTGGTTTAAGGACACAAAGGTCTGGTTTGACCGCATGGGATGCCAGTGTATGCAATGGAAGGCTTCGCTTTTGTTTTTTCTATGAGATGCACGATGCAAATGCAATGCTTTGATGCAAGATTTTTTGTTGTTCTTTTCCTTTTATGAAATGCAAACATTAAGATGATGCAAATGAAATGCTTGAGTGCAACTGTTATGGTACATGGGGTGATGATATGAAATGGTTGATCGGGAAACATAGGCATTTGGAAGACATGTGATGAATGCATGAAATGCGAATGCAAATGACATATTTGGATGCAAATGTTATGATGCATAGTGTGATGACATTAGTGGCTGGGATACATAAACATTTTTGTAATGATGGGATGCGATGAGTGTATGAAATGCAAATGTGAATATGGTTTGAATGAAATGCTTGGATGCGAATGTTATGACATGGGATGACGTGTTTTGCTTTTTCTTTCTTTTTGATGCAATGCTTTGATGCTTGATGGAATGATTTGATTTTTTTTTTTATCCGTTGTTTCTTTTTTGTTGCCTTTCATAAAATGATGATGTTGGCACGATGCAAATGAGACACTATGATAAACAAAATGGAACGCCCAAATGCATGAGGCGAAAAATACGATATGCATGATTAAACATTTTTGAGATGATGAGACGCGAGACTTTGGATGCAAAACAAAAGTGGAGGTGAATCTGGATCATTCTTTTTGAAAAAACTAGTTTTGCTTAAAACTCTGGTGTTCTCAAGGTGTTTATTTACAAACAAGCTCACTTGTTTTCTCTTCCTTCCAATGACGACTGAATCTGAGATATCGCATGACTAACTTGTGTTCTCTCTCTTTGAAGCATTGTCTAGTAAGCATGCATAGGAGTGCAAATGTGAATGAATGGGTCAGTTAACTTGGAATTGGTTTAGGGTATGGATATTTATGGCAAGTGAAGAAATGACAGACATGGTTATTGCCGAAGCTTATGAGGGATCAAGAGATACAAGATTGCCCCAATTCATGCCTTTGACGAATGAATAACTTGCCCCTGTCTAGTGGTGACAACAACTAGGGGTGTAGAAGATGATGAATTGGGAATGCTTCGGCTTTTGAAATGAAAGGTGCAAAAGAGATTTTGTCTCACCCCACAAAGTTTGATGTTGCCCCAGTCATAACAAGGACAAAGCTGCCCCAATTAGAATGACAAGGCTTTGTTTAGGATAGTGAGTTGAGAGATTGCCCCGGTGAGGTTTTTTATGGGAATGAATGAGGTGAAGGAATGGGAATGTACTTGCCCTCACTTTGGAAGTATTGACAATTGGAGTGACATGGGATGGGCATTTGAACAGACTTTCCCAAGACCAGGGTGGGTGGGTGGTGAAGAGAATGCCCCAACTTTGAATCTGAGTGACGTTCTCAGTGCAAATATTTGGTTCTCTACTGATGTCTTGACTTTTGGTGTGAAAGAAGCCTCACTTGGTGATCACCAAACCTTGTTTTAATGCAGTTTGAAGTTGTTTTGGAGTGCAGGTCCCTCTTTTATTTTGTCAGCTTTCTTTTTTCTGACTGTTTGTTTTTTTTTTTTTTTTGAGCTTGGGTGAACTGATAAAGAACGATGCACTGTTTTTTTTTTTTGAGCAAACACATTGTAGACAGATAAACTTAGTTGTCCTGAGAAAACGAAAGCAACCGGTCATTGATCGGACTGGACATTTCAGGATTGTGGTGTTTCGTGGAGGAGGGGTAATTGGGCTTATCGAAGTGTTTGGGGTTGATGGGAGGATGGGTCTCATTCAGCGTTGGCTGATGATCGATGGTTTATGATGGTTAACTGGCTTGATGAGGTATTAGGAAGTTTTATTCCTGGCTAAGGATCTGTGGAGGGCGGGTTATCGTGGTCAAAAGGAGAGTGTTTGCGGTTTATGAGAGGTATAGGAATGATACAGTGTTTGAAGGTTTATTGAGAGGTATGGGAATGATACAGTGTTTGAAGGTTTATTGAGACGAGGATCTCTTGGGTTTTGTGGTAACACGTATCAACTCACTACTTACTTTTCTGTTGTATTTTTCTTTTGTTTTTGGGATTTTCCCTTTTTGAATTTTTTTTTTTTTGAGCTTGGGTGAACTGATAAAGAACGATGCACTGTTTTTTTTTTTTTTTTTTTTTTGGTGATCTTTGTCTAAGGTGACTTTTGGATTTTTGGCTTTTTTTTTGGCTTACGGTGAGTAGGAGAGGATTTTGTTTTTCTCTTTGGGATTTTCTTGGCTTAAGGTGGGTAGGAAATGGATTTTCTGGGATTTTAGGCTTTTTGAGGGTATGGCCAAACTTCATTTCAAATCCCTATTGCTTATTTCTGTAAGACTTAACTTGGGAACAATAATTTATCTACCTTCATGTGCTTGCACTTTTCTTTGCATTTTTCTTTCTTTTTTTTTTGTGCCCTAACTTTTGCCTGGACTGCTCTTTGCGAGTTTTCAATCCACCGGGTGCTTTTTTTTGCCTAGGCCGCCCTTTGCGGGTTTTCAACCTAGCGAGCTTATTTTCTTGTTTATTATATTATTTTTGGAAGACTTGCACTCAAGGTATATGATATTGACAAGGAAACTTAGTGATCACAGACTTGCCCCAGCATGGAGGACTTAAAGTGTTAAAATGAACCAAAAAGTCAAGTATGCACTGATAGGGGAGAATATGCGCTTTATGGGTGGACGGGGCGGGATTAGACTTGGATGGTGATGATGACAAGGAAGGAAACTGACTGACTCAAACAAGAGAAATTGCACGTGGCATGCATGCTGACTGGAAGAACGCTTCACAGAGAGTTAGCATCAGTTAGAACATGATATAAAAACTTTTTGATGAACTGCTTCAGTCTTTTATCATGGAATGAATGGGATGCAAATTTTTTGTTTTGAGCTACCGACTCGAGAAACTAAGCACCTTGGAACACCTTGAAATTTTGAAAGAATGATTACTTTGCAAAACCGTCTCGTCTCTCATCAAATCCTTTATTTTATGCAACAAACGGATGTACAGACCATGGTATGCAAATGCATGGAAAAATGACCACTTGAGAAGTGTGGTTATTCTAAAGGTTTTTATGATTTTGATGCAAAATGAAATGTATTTTGAATGGTGTGCGAAAAACGCTTTTCAAAATGAAGTTTTTTATTTGTTATGCTTGACGGGGCGAACCCGCTCCTACGTATCCTCCCTGTGATGAGGAATCAAAGCGTACGTAGTTCTACTGGGTCTTTTTTTTGAAATAATGCTTATGCATGAATGCCATGTTTTGGATGAACTCGACGAGGATTTTTTGCATGATTATAAATGAAATGCTTATGCTATGCAGATGATAATTGTTTTTGTTTTATCTTTATGTGATGAAAGGGAATGCAAGATGAATGATTTTTTTCAAAATTGGGACTTTATTTAATGCAAATGACGCAATGACGTAATGATGCAATGATGTGATGATGCAAGGATGCTTTTTTTTTGTGTTTTTCCAGAAAGAGGATATTTACAGGTGGTGATTTGAGAATCTTCACACTATATGTCACCTCATATAGGCGTTTATTGAAAAGGGAAAGCATATCTTTTTTGATTTTCAAAAATTTTGACGGAAAAATTGATTGAACTGAATGCAACGATGCAGCACACAATTTGGAAAGCCCTTGTGACCTAAAAGGGGGTAGAACCTATGATCTAAGGCATTTTAGGGATAATCTTCTCATGTAGCTCTATTCACACCCTCACAAAGGCCACCAGAGCCACAGTCTCTTTCACAAAACTCCCCACAAATGCAGCAAACTGCTAGGTGTGAGGCAACATGAAAGAGCACGACTCTGGTTGAAACTTTCGCAAGTAGCCAAACGGACAAAGGTCCTGATGGGCTCTCACTACTCGAATCCACTCTCCTAAATTTGCAGACCTGGGTTATGGTCCCACTCAGAATATGTAATCATATGGTACAAGTGTAGTGTGTGTCAAGGGCATTTTCCCTAACACTACCCCACCTGCAAATGAAAACCAGACCAGTCCAGAAAATAGCAATCAATATCAAGTTGTCTACCCTAGGGTTTCGTTCCTAAGATATCTACAAACAAGGATATTGCTTACCTTTAGAAGAGGAGCCAAGAAGAGGGGACATGAGAGAATATGGGGAAATGCATGCACTTACTAAAGAAAGGGAGCAAAGAAGAAGGGGTCATGGGGATTGGAAGAATGCATGAGCATAAGCAAATAAAAGAAGAGGAGTAGAAGAAGACAAATACCTATGCTTACAATTAATTATAAGAAAGAAAGGCAAACAAGATATTAATCAAATCACAATACATTGAACCACACGTTTTAGTTAGTTAGGCTTGACCCTCGTCTTTTTTTTTTTTTAAAAAAAATATCCCCAGTGAAGTCGCCAGCTGTTGCACCCCGAAAAATCCCGTTTAGGGTTCTTCAATGTACAACGTAGAAAATTGTGAAGCCGCCACCAATATTTTAGTTTTTAGACCAAAACATTAGAAAAAAGTCTTTTACAAAAAGGCGGGTGGTCTTTTGAAAAATAGAGATACGGGTTCGGGGGTCGGTTAGGAATGGGGAAGGTATTGGCACCCCATTCCTCCTTTCTACTGAAAGGGAACCTCTAATTAAATTGTGTGGTTTTAATGTTTGATTTGAAGAATACTTAGATTTGCCTATTTTATTCTTATTTGAAAATGGATGGGAAATTAATGGAAAACTTATGTAAAGAGGGGGAAAAAGAGAGTTTTTTAGAAAAGAGCTCGACGGGGGGTAACGACCCGCTCCTACGTATCTCCCGGTACAATGGAGAATTCAGAGCTACGTAGTTCTGCCTTGGTTTTTGTTTTTTAACTTTTTAGGTGAGTTTTCAAAATAGGACGAGTACTAGCGGGTGATTAAACTAACTAAGGCTATGGGTAATCACCGCTAAGTACTCAAAAGGAGTCGCTACCACTAGTCAAACGAACTAAGGTTCTGGGTGACCGTTGGTAACAACTTGTTTTTATTCTCTTTTTGAAAGCTTTTTTTTTTTGAAAAGGATTGATTTGTTTGATGACCAAACTAGCAAAGGCTATGGGTGGTCATCGCTTATTGTTCTTTTTGGAGAAAAGACATCGATGTCAATAGCTAGACGAACTACGGTTCTGATTAGCTACTAACAACAATGGGTTTGAAAACATTTTTTGTTTGTTTTGAAAATGGAGATTTTTTATTGTTGTGAAAGTGAAGATTTTTTTTTTGATGTGCTTGACGAGAACAAGTCTCGCTCCTACGTATCCCAAGTGGGAATCAAAGCAACGTAGTTCTTGGCTTTTGGTTTTGAAAATGGTTTGAAAGGGGAAGAGCTTTCATAATGATCAAGCAAGCAAAGGCTTTGAGTGATCATTACTAATAACCCTTAATGGCGTTCATGACAATCAAACAAGCCAAGGCTTTGAGTGATAGTCACTAATAACTGGTATTAAATGGAAAAGAGTTTGAAAAATTTTTGGAAAAAGGGTGAAGTTATTATCAATGATTGGTTACAAAGTTCAAGCACATTCAATAATCACGGAATCATGCATATGTTGAACATTAATTAAGACTAAACATGCCAATATGATCAAGAGATACAATTATTGAGGATGCAAAGTAAAGTTCTCAAAATAATTGTGCGTGTGTGAGGGAATTGCTTACGTGGAAAAAGGAAGAATGTGCAAGGATCTTAATGACTCTAGTAGTCTTACGTCTTTACAAGAACATATGCAAGTAGAAGGTAATTGTACACAATTCAATCAAGACATTTAAGTGGCATCAACAACAAAAGCATACAATTGATCATAGGCATAAAATAGTCTGAGTTAAATGGATGAGCACGTGATCATGATGTGCTAGATTAGATAAGCATGAATGCATGTAAATGCATGAACATTTGAGAATGAATGCAAGAATGAGTATATACAAAGATGCATGAGCGTACAAGAATGCATGAGCATTTGATTAATGAATGCATGGACATGTGAGGATGAATGCAAGAATGGGTATATATAAAGATGCATGAGCATACAAGAGTGCATGGACATGTGAGGATGCATGGTTATTTAATTATGAATGGACATGTGAGAATGCAAGAAGTATAAACAAGTAAGGATGCATGAGGTACTAACAAGTGAGAGTGCAAATGAATATGCAAGAGATATGAATATATGAAAAGGCATGAAGATTAAAACAAGAGAGTATGCAAGAGATACAAGCAAATGAGAATGCAAGAGAGTGAATAAGGTTTTATTTAAGTGCAAGTGTGTGAGAGTGTGTCATAAAAAGTGGTAAAAATTTAGTTACATTATTCTTAGGAAATGGTGAAATGTTTTGGTGTTTTTAGAGTCTTTGGGAAAAGTGGTAAAAAGTATTTTTGGGTTGATTTTATAAAGTTGAAAAGTTATAAATGTAAACTAGAAAATGTTTTGGGTCTTTTTGTAATTTAAGAAAGGTAAAAAGTAAAGGTAAATTATTAATGAAATGGTTACTTATTTAAGTGAAGGTGGTGAATTATTTAAGTGAAGGTAAATGGTAAAAGTAAAAGGTAAAATGTTTTTTAGGGTTTTAAGTGAAAGGTAAAAAAAAAGGTAAGAAAATATTTTTACTATTTAGTAACACTTAAGTGAATGGTAAAAACTAAAAGGTAAAAAGTAAAAAAAAAACACAATTCACAACAATTAATTTACCAAACAAGATCAAACAACAAATTTGAGTAAGTAAATTGGTCACAAAAATGGCTTTATGGCCGAAGCATACATATACACAATAAGGCTCAAATTCAACAAATTTCTTGCAACCAAATCACATCATTAGACACACACACATAAACCCTAAGATCTACACATGTATATCACACTCAAACAATCATCATTTCATCATTTATTCAACACACAAAATCAAAGAAAATAAAAGATGATGAAACCCTAATTTAGGGACCTAAACCCGAATGCACTATTGGTCCTATATACTATTCTTATTCAACTTTGACACATGAAATAGACAAGAAAACATGAGGATCCTAATTTCTAACCCAAGGCCGAAGCAAAAGGAAAAGGAAAACATGTTTTTATTTGGTGAAAATCACATGAACAAAGAGCAAATCACAAGAACAACACATAATCAACACATAGTCACAAGAACAATTTATTTAGTGGGTGAGATGCCAACTCTCACCCACAACAGCCCCTACTCTACATTTAGATGATGTTATGAGATGCAAATATAAGTTGAAAAAGGATTTTGATGCAAGAAAGTGGATGAAAATGCAAAGGGTCTTAGGTTATACCTTAGTTCCAAGCTAAACAAGAGTAGAAATGAAGATCAAGAGTAACAAATCACCAACACTTCTCAAAATCACCAACAACCAACACGCAACCTTGAAGGATCAGCCCCTTTGATGATGTAAATGTGGAATCAAAGATGAAAGGAAGAGGATATATGAATATGGAGTGGGTTTGAGGTGAGTTAGTGGATGGAAGTTGAAAAAAATGGAAGAGAAAGAGTGAGGGGGCTACGGCCTTGGAGAAGGGAGGAGGGGAGCTAGGGTTTTTGAATGGAGAATCAGCCTAAGAGGAGGTGTGGGCTGGTCATATGAAGGTATATATAGTGCTCACTTATCATTAAGGGCTTCTAGGTCATTTTGATTTCCATTGTGCTCTAGGATTGCTTCTTAATTTTGAACCAAGGGTCAAGATCAAATGTCACATGGATTAGGGGCAATTAGAAAGCACAAAGTGAGGAGAGAGAGGGCTGAGGGGTGTAGCTTAAGGAGGTGGGTGAAGGATAAGCTTAATTACAAAATTGTATTTTTTCTATGAAGCTTATTACAAGAGTGCCATTTTAATTCAAATGAAGGGTGAGGATTGCATTTAGCACTTGAATGGAAGGCCATGATTTAAACACAATTTGCAACCAATAAAATAAATCAAAAATGGGGAGAAAAGGGCTGGAATTCGCAGCCAAGGAGAGAGAGTGAGTGGAATTGCAACTTGTACTATTGTACTACACTTGACCTTTCAAAAATTCAAAGGGATATTCCTTATTCCCTTCTAGATAATTCTTCTAAATTCTTGCCATTTTGGGCTATGTCCCATGATTCAATGATTGGGCTCTGAACTTTATGATCTCACCAATCCCAAAATTGATTTATTGACCCCACTCCAAAGGAAATGACCATTTTGCCCTTTTGTTCAAAAAAACCGAATTTCATGCCAAAAATACTCCTATGATGCATAAAAAATGCACAACTCCACTCACTTGGACTCACATAAATTCCTCAAGAGATGCATAATGGTTTTTACCGAGAAATTATTTATTTTATTGAAATGACCAAAATGCCCTTTTGGTCCCGAAAACCCTGATTTTGCTCTAAACTTCATTTCCACTCTAACAATGATCCTGAGACCTTTTGGATGACTCTAAGACCCTCTAAATGCATGCATGATGAGAAAATAAGTCTTTTTGGCGAAATTGCCAAAATACCCTTTGAACGAGGAAAAACCCTAGAAACCCTAAAAATGCTCTAAAGTGCTCTAAAATGCCATGCAATGCATTTCTAACCCTAAAATGCATTCTGAAACTTCTAAGATGCAAGCATGATGCTCTTCCTAACCTCTAGGATGAATGCTAAGGCTTGGTTTATTTATTTTTTGGTTGAAAATTAGGGTTTTGCCCTAAGCCGGACAAAATTGGGGTATGACAACCTAGCATCACCAATTTAAATTCAACATTATTTATAACATGAAACAACACCACAAATCAATCAACAACGTCACAATCAAGCAATTAATTATTCCTAAAACCTAACTCATATGATTGCTAATCTTATAGGTTATTATGAATAAAAGAGAGCCCCCTAACCTTTGGTAATTGAAGAATTCGCAAAGCTCCTAGCAATTCACCAAAATCACCAACAATCCAAGCTCTCCTCTTTCCCTTAGGCTCCACGCGAAACCCCCTCCCTTGCCCTAGCACCGCCGCGCCTCTTCTCTCTCACTCTTCTCACTTTCTAATTTTTTTGATTTTGCACAAGTGAAGACTTCTCCTAAGACTCCCATAATTTTACTAACTTAACTTGGGCCACTTAACGGTAATGGGCCTTATTTACACTCCCATGATTACTTAAACATCTCCTGAAACAAAATAAAACTCTAAGTTAATTTAATTTGCTTAAATAAATATTATAAGCCTCAAATAACTTAATTAAATTATTTTGGGGCGTTACACCACCAGCCATTTCGACTAACTCATGTTCAAGCACTTGAGTAAAGCACCTTGCATTGCGTCGAACACTACCCAATTCTTTAAGGCTAATCTTCGATTGCCCCATGTAAAATTGTTCATGGAAAGCTTTTTCTAATTGCCCCCAGTTAAATATGGAATGTGGGGGTAGAGTGGTGAACCAAGTAAAGGCGTTTTTAGTTAGAGAATTGGGGAAGTATTTTAGCCTTAGGTTCTCATTGTGCACCAAATCTCCTGCCTCTGTTAAGTAACGGGCAACATATTCGACAATGGATTCATTAGTTTCACCAGCAAATTTGGTGAACTTAGGAAGTTTCCATCCCCTTGGCAACTCAGTTTGTAAGACATACTCCGACAAAGGTGATACGAAGTTAGGCCTATGGAGACCTACATTTAGGCCATTATGCGCTAGAATAGTTTCGACAATGTTAGCCAAATTGTTTTGTATCCCAAAGTTATTTTGTTGGACTTGCCTGACTACTTCATCAGCATTTTGGTTCCTATTTACTAGCACCACTTCAGGGACAGGATCTTCGACAACAAATTGTTGTGCCCGGTTCATGGGGATTGCATTGTTGGGCCTTTCGACAGGTAAATCAGTAGGCCTGACATTTTGCATTTGGGGAATAGGCTGATTATGTACTGGTGGAGTGCCAAAGAAATCAGCAATTCGACCCATTTGGGTTGCTAACATTTGGTAACTGTCGTTTGTGTTTTGAATCAAAGGATTAAAGACAGTGCCTATCTGTTGGGTCAGCCTGTTAACCATGTCATGATTACTATCATCCATTTGTTGTCTTAGTGCCAATAAAGACGATGAGGTTATCGAAGGTTGTGCATTTCGACTATAAATATTTTCTGGGGAATTATGTATAGGCGAAAAGCTTGAGGCTATGTTTTCTGCATACGTAGATGCGTTTGTTTGAAGCCCTACCATCATGGCTGTTGGCATGCCATATGGATAATTTCTACCACTCATGGGGAAATTAAACGGCATATTTCCCATTGGAGTTTGCCATTAAGGGACTAGTCAAATTTAAAATTGGTGGTACAGGAACCATCATATTCGACACAGGGTTAATGGTAGGAGCAGTTACAGTAGTTACGCCCATAACTGTCGAAGAAGGTAATGGAGCGGTTACTCCCGCTATGGTTGGAGAAGACACAGGAGCAGTTACTCCTGGGGAAGACACAGGGGCGGTTACTCTTGAAATATTTGCGGCGTTGGTATCATTAACTGCCGCTTGGGAAGGTGCATTTAATGTGGAAGCGATGTTCATGTTAGAACGAGGCATTTCTGCAACGTTTTTACCACTTCTTAAACGCATACACAATAAAACACTGGTTTTGGGTTTGATAACGAACCCAGAATGTTTCAACAAAAAGCTTTAAAAACTTAGCACAAAGGTCCCACCGGGCGTGCCAATTTGTTTACCCTGGTTTTTGGTAAACGCCGCTAGTTACACGTGTGTGTTGCTCGCGAGACCAGCTAAAAAACATCTCAGAACATTTGTGTTAAAGTCTTTATTGAAAATAGTTAAGGTCTTTACGGTTTGTTTGAAAATGGAGAATGAAGTAGAAAAGTGTTTAAGAAGAAGTGCAGAAACGTAAAGGGTTTCAGAAACTTAGACAAATAAGGAAAATAAGATCAAATGCAGTAAAGAGCAGGAATCGTAAAGAAACAAAGAAAAGAAGATCAAAAACAAGTAAATTGCAGGAATCTTAAAGAAATGGTAAAGACATTGCATTGAATTTAAAGTTGGTACGCAGGATCATACATTGTTCGTGATTTGACTCGCTTTTCTCTGATATGCGGAAGTAGGAGTGTTTTCAGAACTTTGTACAAATGATTTGCGACCTTTGTTCTATGTACAGAACTACTATTTATAAGGAAAAAATAATAACCGCACAACGGTTTCAAAACTAAGTTAACTGTTTGGCTAATTCAACCAAGTAACTGCTCCATCTTTCGACTACAATGCTGTTGTCTCTTTCGACCAGCACTCTTTGATTTTACCTGTTATCTGGATATTGTTCATCTTCCTGTCGAACTACTGGCTTCAGCTCCAAATTTCACTAAGTTATGCGCTACGCTGATTCTCCCTGTTTGCAGCTTCTTGCTGTCGAAATGGTAGTTTCTCTTCTTAAATCCACCAAGTCAAACCTTGTTGACTGCATTTAAGTTTAGCCTGTCGAAAATGCAGGCTAACACCTATGGTTCAGGTAATGACCACAGATTGCTCACTAGTGACGGCTCAATATGCACCTAAATCACCTCATTACTGAAGTTTCCCCTTCAGATGTAGAAACATTTGTTGCAACTGCCTGCTTCAACATGGGCTGCTTATCAAAAATAACACCTCTATTGATTACCATTTTCTTTGAAATTGGATCCTATTACCTGAACCCCTTTACACCTTTTGAGTAACCGACGAAGACACGCCCCTTCGACTTTGGATCAAAATTTGATTGATATTCAATGCATATATATTCACATATGCTGGACACCCAAAAATCCTTAAATTGTCAAGATCAATAGGATTACATGTCCATACCTGCTCTGCAACATTCTTATTTGATGAAGCATATGGTGACCTGTTGATGAGTTAGCATGCCATGTTTATGGCCCCTGCCCAGAAACCCTATCACAATCCATCATTCAACCAGAGACATCTTGTCGTTTCAGTTAGACATATGTTCATTCTTTCTACCACACCATTCTGTTGCGGTGTCTTTCGACTGAAAAATACCTCAGAATACCATGTTCGGCACAAAATTTCTTGAAATTTGAATCATTGTACTATGTCCCATTTTCTGACCGCAAATACTTGATTTTTCTTGAAATTTAGTGAGTGTAGGTAGTAGGGAAATGCGAGCTTCTTCTTCCTCTTTTCCTCTCACTCACTTGGAACTCCTCTCTCTCTCTCTCTCTCACAAATGGAATGTGAAAGTGTTTTTCTCCCTCTTCTAACTTAAAAGATTTCAGTCAATAGCAAATAAAATGTGTCACATGGGTTGGGCTTGCGCCCCGGTCCATTATTGTGGTGCAAGTAAACTTTATTCCCACCCCTTTTTTAGCATTTGATCTATGTATCTTAATTCTAACACTCACAAATACACATTTAAATCAACAACGAAATAAAATCAATCAAGCACCAAAACACTCAATTTAAATAAATGCAACAACAAAGTAATATTTAATTTTTTTGGGTACCTTCACTTACATGTACAAGACTTTGTTCAAAGGTCTGGGGGTTAGGGTACCTTTTCCTTCTTACTACTGTGATGTGCTCTAGACTTTGAATGTCGCCCCTTCCCAACTTCATCCGATCGGTTGGGCCTCTATGCGGGCGTTCGAGATTTTGTGTGAGTGTTTGAGTATAGAACCGACGATTGAAAAGTTCTTGAGCTTTTTTGAGGGTGCAGTCGCTGAGGCCATGTATGTGGGTTTCTCTATGCAATATTCACCGGCACCCATTCATGACAGTTTATAAATGTAGTTAGGAGAGTTTCTTCTAATTGGAGGCAGGGTCGTCCTGTTCCACGTTGTTACTTAATGAACAAAGTGAGGAGCAGTTTCCCCTGCATTGGACACGTAAACCCTGAAAGGGGCAGTTGATAGACAGGGTCGTCCAGGCGAATATTGAGCGTCTTTGGGAGGGTGCGCCGACCAAGTCTACTCTTTTGCTGAGTACTGAAAATTTGGAAACGACTTTAACTTCATACCTGAGTAATTTTCTTTCTCTTCACTATTGTTTTCTGATTTGTCAATATTTTTGCGCTGATCATGTTTCCCCTCTTTTTACAGAATCTCTAGGCATGTCTCCAATGAGTGTAGAGGAACGCAAGCGCCTTTGCGCCGAGCAAAGGAAATGGCAGGGGTATACTGAAGCTGCTTCCCCTGCTAGTGCTTCTCCTGCTGCTGCTATTGAGGTTCCAGACGGTACTCCGTCAAAAGAAGCCTCTCCTGTTAAAACAGCTTGGGACTCTCGGTACCCTTTGAACATGGTGCTGAACGGAGTGCTTCCCCCCGGTGACGCCGAGAAAGCCACTGTCATGGGTTTCAGACCTGCATTGGCGGCTATTAAAACATATGGCATTTGGAGTAATTTTATGGCTCACCTTTTGGAAACCTCCTTCAGGCAGTCGGTGGAGGAGTATGGCCGGTTGGAAGAGGAGTTTAACCAATCGAAGAAGAAGATAGGTGATCTCCAAGCCGATGTGCAAAAGCTTTATGGTTGTAAGAGCATGTTGGAGGGAAAGTTGTCAAAGATGGCCAAGGAAGCCAAGGAGTCTTCTGCTAAGTTTAAGACCATGGAGGGTGACTTGCGGTCAGCCCAAGAAAAATTGGAAGCTGCTGAGGAGAAGTTGAAGAAGGCCGAAGCTGCTATGGTTCTAGAGAATGAGAGGGTCCAGACTTTGAGGGCTGGCTTGGAGGAGTGCAAATTGGAGTGTGTCACCAACTTTGACAGTGGTTTTAACACTACTGTTGCTCAAATTCAAGTCTTGCACCCAGGTCTTGATATCTCTAGAATGGATTTGGACAAGATTGTGGTGGACAGTCTGCTCGTCGATGCGCCGACGGAGGAGGAGGACTTGCGGAAGGAAATGCCACAGGCCTTGGAGGGTCTCTCCTTTGGTTTGGTTGTTGGTCCCTAGGAGTCTCAGACCAAAGGTGACGACCCGAGTGCTTTGATCAGGGAGCCGGAGGTTGAGCTGCTGAATGCTGATGCCAGCCGTCAAGACATGGTGATGGACTCCCTTGATTCCGAAGGCACTCCTTGATTTATCATGCTTTCTATATGGTCGGCCTGCATGCCTCTTTTGGACCTGCTTGGCCTGCGTGTCATTTTTGCTTGAATTGGCCTTTGAGCCCCTTTTTGAACATTTTCGTAAGGCACTTTGGTTTGTAATATAACTCCTTGGCTCGTTTTGTTTGATGCTCCTTGTTGTTTTCATTGTTGACTTGTTCTTATTTTTGGGTCTGTTTAGACTGAGTTTGTTTGTAGTTGGGGCTGCACAAGCTCCAGCCTGGCACTTCTTTTGTCGCTTTTCACTGTTAGTTCATAGAATGGCCGGTGCCCAAGGGTGTATGTCGACTTTCGCTAGTCTTCACCTGTTAGGACTTAGGTCTTTAATGGGAGCGTACTCGCTCCACGTTTTTGCCCAAGAGTGTATATCGGCTTCCGCCAGTCTCCACCTGTCGAGACTTCATTCATTTCCTCAATAGATCAACATGACCGCCCGGTCATGTTGCGGCATTTGGTTGTGCCGATTTTCTAGAGAGATTCCTTATGGTGCGGTGAGCTTTCCAGGCTCGCTTTTTTCCCATAAGGTTCGCTCAAGGGTGGGGCAAGGACTAGTCAGCCACGCCTATTGCCTGTCGGGACTTGATTTTTTTGCCCAAGGGTATCATTGAGACGTTGCTCGGTTCTTACCTGTCGAGACTTACATCTAGAGTTATTGTGGTCCATTCTAGATTTTGAAAGACAATGATAGAATAATCCGGCCCCTGTATTCATTCTGTTGTTTGGTACAATTGGGGGCCTATATGGCCGTTCTACAAAAGTACATTAATTGTTTTTTTCTTGTCTTCTCTTCTTTGAAGGGCCGGGTTAGTGCCTTTCCGGCTCGACCCTTTTCTTTAGCCCTACTTTTTGGAGTTTTCATGCTCTGTGGCCATTTTTTCTTTTTCTTGTCTTCCTTGCTTGCAGTTGCGAGTTTGTTCAACTTGTTGTAGTTGGTGTCGTTCTTCCCTTGGACCAGGTTGACTTTCACGCTTTTGGCGTAACACTTCCTCGCCATTGCTTGATCTCCTTTCACTGTCCCGACGTTCGGTAGGGGATATTTTATGCATAGGTGCGGGTAGGAGACCGCTGCGACGAGAGCCTTGAAGGCTAGTCTTCCCATGATCATGTTGTAAGAGGGCAAAGCTTGCATCACCATGTACTGCAGCACCACAGTTTTTGCATTGTCTTTTTCTCCGAACGTTGTACGGAGATCCAAATACCCACGAACTGCTACCTGTTCTCCTCAGAATCCCACCAAGGTGCCAGGGTAGTTTTTCAACATGCTGGACGGGAGTTTGAGCTCTTCGAAGCATTTCCCGTAGATCACATTGGCTGAGCTTCCCCCATTAATCAGGACCCTTGCAACCTTGAAGTCGCTGGTGGTGATTGAAATCACGATTGGGTTATCTGCATTGGGCCAGACCCCGTTGAAATCCTGAACCTCGAAGGAGATACCTGGATACTCCTGCACAGCAATCCCTTCATTACTACCAATTGACATTATTGATTTCAAGTACCCTTTTCTTGCCGATGGGGTGGCTCCTCCACCCGAAAACCCTCCGGCGATGGAGTTAATTCCCCCTTTGTCGGCTTTTTCATGCTCGGTCTCTTCTTGAGTTGATTCTTGAACTTTTTCACCGCTCGCCTCTTGCTTGCGGCTTGTGTTGCCTTTCCGGCACTTCCCATCTCTGATTTCACCTTCCTTCACGAACTTCTTCAAATGACCTCTTTGGATCAGCTGCTGTATCTATTGCTTTAATGTCCAACAATCATCGGTTATGTGGTCGTCCGTGCGGTGGTACCTGTAGTATGAGTCTAGGTTTCTGCCCATAGTTCCAACAAATGGGGTCGGCCTCCGCATAGTGCCGTCCTGCAAAGACTTGTCTAGGTTGTCCGAAGACTTTGCGTTTAGATGGGTGTACCCTTTTTCTACCCCCGGCCTGGTCGACCGATTCCTGTTCTGATTTCCTCTGTCTCGTTTGTCTCTTCCCTGAGGCCGAGCGCGTTGTTATACCCCAATTTTGTCCGTCTTCTTTTTCTAGTTTTAGTCGTTTATTTTACTTAAATCGTGTTTTGAAGTCGCGTGATTACGAGAATTATCAGTATGGCGTCTCAGTTACTAATCCTGGTCAATTTCAATGACCCTGTTCAACTAAATCGAAATACCGTTGTTTTAAATTAGGCATGCACGCGAAGGATCGATCGTTTCGTGCGTTCTTCAATTTAATCTTCGTATTCGGATTTAGTCGAACCTAATTGGGACTAACAAAGTCATTCTTCTCGCGATTGGGCTTGTCGTTTCAATTTGGGCTTAAGAATGCAATTCCAAGTTAATTTTTAGCGTTTTTAGTTAACAGGCCCATTTTTCTATTTTTGGGCCTCGTTTTAGCGTATTTGTTTAGTTTGGCCCGTTCTCGTCTTTGTATTTGGCCCGACTCCTTTTTCTTGTTATTAATCTTATTTTATTTATATAATTTATTTAAGAAATATAGTATCAAAAAAATGTCAAAAAAAAATCTATTTAATTGTTATTACAGTATAGAAGTCCAAATGTCCAAAAATACAAAAAATGATAATACTAAAAATACCAAAAAATACAACTCCGAAAATGCAAATAATAATAGGCAGCAGAAGCAGATTTAGGGTTTCCAGCAGCTGCTCCCCAAGCTGCTGGGCCTGGGTCGATCCGTTTCAAAACCTGAAAAAAAACAGCTAATTCAAATTAGCAGCTAAAAAAGAGGGGGGAGGTTGAGTCAGTCCTGAGTCAGCTACTAGCTGTCCAGGAGACAATGCAATTAACCAGAGAATCAAGAAATTAATTTTCGGTTTCAAAAATGACTATAAAATGCTAATCCGAAATTGAAGTGGGGGGACTGATTTTTACACACACAAAAAATTCACACCGGAAATTCTGGCAAGCAGTACCTGAAGCTGTGGGGTGGATCGATTTCTTTTTCAATAACGAAAAAAGCTCTTGATTTCTTTTCTGAAAAAAGGTTGGTCAAGTCATTTTTTTTATTATCATCTTTAGTCATAAGTTCAGTATGCATTTTATTAGAAAGTAGTCCGTTCTGTTTCACTGTGAGTATGTTCTAGTATTACTATTAGAAACAAAATTAGTTCCCCTCATGTATGCATAAAAAGAGGGGGGGGGGGCGAAATGTAGTTTTAGGTTTAAACTAGGTTCTGTGATAAGAAAAGAAAAAACAAAAAAATGAAAGTAAAAGTTGAAAGCAAATTTCTGTTGTGAGAGAAATTAAAGTTGAAACACGTTTAATTAGGTTTAGTGATAAAAAAAAATCAATTAATTTGTTTTAGAAGACAAGCAAAAAAAAAAAGCAACACAACAAAGACAGTAGAAGACCAGATCTGTGGAAGTAAAAAAATATAGTAATACCTGCTAGCTCCGGCCACCATAGACGGTGGCCGTCCACTCCTATGCCACCGGAAGCCTCCTCCGGTCGTCTTCTCCGATGATGTCGCAATGTTCAGCCCAGCCAAAAAAAAACGTAGCAAACCATCGACCCATATTCGCTGTTAGAATCACCACAGAGTCGCCGTTGGTGGCGACGGAACGCCGCGCGTGACCACCCTCCACGCACCATCACCACATGACCGCCGTCCGAACCATTATGTCGCCACCAAAATCAGCTCCACGGTCGTACCAGCCGAAATCGTCTTCCCCCTCTCTCTATTTGTGTCGTTAACAACCGTGAGGGGGTGGAGAGCGAGAGAGGGGTTAGCGAGGGGATAGAGAAGGATATCAGGGTGGAGACGGGAGAGTAGGAGACGGTGAAGAGGAGAGAAAAAAATTAGGGTGGGGTTGTGTGTGGAGGTTGGCGCGGCGGTGGAGAGAAAGAAAGGAAGATTAGGGTTGAAGAGGGAGGGAGTGCCGCGCCGTAGAGAGGAAATGAGTTTAGGGTGAGGGAGAGAGGCGGATACGTGAGAGAGAGAGAGAGAGATTTTTTAGGGTTGGGGGCGATTTGAGGGTGGAGTGCGGCGCGCTGGAAGGGAAGGGGAGAATGAATTAGGTTTAGGGTTATTATATCTTAGGCTTATATAGTGTCTCCTTTAAGTATTTTGTTTTAATTTTATTTTATTTTTGTTCAGATTCCTGTTAACACCCCTCCAATTCACGCGCACACCCTCCCTCACTTAAGCCCAGTTTCGCATTCTGGGCCCTCCAATGCGAACTGGGCTTCTTTTTTTACACCACCTATTTAATTATACCACTCCCCACAGTTAATTACACTCCTACTCTACCATTTCACCCCCCCCTTTCTCGTTTTTAACTTAATTCAATTCTCCCCAAGACAAAATAGTTTCTCATGAATCAAAACTTTGTTAATAGTCTTGTGAAGCCTTTGCTTGCATGATTATTAACAATGAGGTACTAGTGATGATCACTTGGAGCCTTTGCTCAATTGATCATCATGAATGCCTGAGTTTTCCTAAAGGTTTTCACTAAATAAAAAAAAACTTTGTTTGTAGTCTTGCGAAGCCTTTGCTTGCATGATTATTAACAATGGAGTGCTAGTGGAGATCACTTGGAGCCCTTGCTCAATTGATCATCATGAAAGCTCGATTTTCACAATTAAGCAAGATAAAAAACAAAAACCTTTTTCAGGACAAACAAGAACTACGTAGCTTTGAATTCTCCATCGCACCGGGAGATACGTAGGAGCGAGAGGCTAATTCTCGTCAAGCGCCCTCTTCTAAAAAACCCATTTCCCCCCCCCCCCCCCCCTTTTCATAATAAATAAAGATTTTCACTAAGAATTTTTCAATAAGAAGTAGAGAGGCAAAATTAAATATTTTCAGGTCAACATACAAAAACCACACATTTAACTAAAGGTTCCCTCTCAGTAGAGAGGACGTGTGGGGTGCTAACACCTTCCACGCGCGTAACCGACCTCCGAACCCTCTTCTCTAGTTTCGCAAGACCACTCGCTTTCCAATAAAAGGTTTTCCTAATATTTTCCTTAATAAATATTGGTGGCGGCTTCATTGACTTTAGAAAAGTTGTGAACGAGGAAGGTTCTCCCTCGGGGACTTTTTCGGGCGCAACACGCGTTGCTGTTCCACTCGCTCGGCTGTTGGTGCTTGCTTCCCTGCTTCTTTTTCCCTTTTTCCTGCGCTGGACTCCTCGGCTTCCATATGCTTCTCCCCTCTGATCCGCACTTCATTCATTGAGTGAATCTCCTCATGTCTGTGAGTCGCTGCTGCAACTGCACTTCCCTTGCTTCTAAAGCCTGGGAGCGGAGTTGTTGTTCTTCATTCTGGTGTTGTTGATCAGCGTTTTGCATCTGGAGGAACTATACTACAGCCATTAGTTCCTCCAGCCTTGGATCCACATTAGGCTGGTGGCCCTTGGAGTTGCCAGGATCACTGGTTCCGTTTCTGGTAGTCACCATTGTGTGATAGTGGTGGTTTTTTGATTTGGTTTGTGAGGCGTGGGAAATTTTTTGCTCCTGCGGTGGGCGCCAATGTTACGATCGGTTTCTCTGGTTGAGAAAAGGACCGAACACGAGTTACTATATTCTCTGCGTGGAATGTAAAGAAGAAGTATTGAATGAGAGAAATGAAATCTGGATCCGTTTATTGGCCTCTGAGGGCAGTATTTATAGTACAATGGTGATTAAATGGCAGTAAATACAATTTATGGTCGAGTTGACCATTACAGACAGATTGGAGGGAAATCAAGGATATTTCCCCCTGATTTCCTATGATCACGCTTCGTTCCTTTCTTGGAGAGGTTGAGGCGAGATATTTTGGGCCGATCAGTCGATCATCAGGAGAGGTCCTTCGGCGAGCGAATGTATATGCCAGCCGGTCCGTATGGGAAAAAATATATTATTAAATAATTAACAGTTTACACAAAAAATAGCTACAAAAGAGAAATTTCCTTTATTTTTTTGATATATATATATATATATATATATATATATATATATATATATATATATATGTATGTATGTATGTATGTATGTATGTATGTATGCTCAATTGATTTTTGCCAAATAAAATATAGAAGGTAATATTATTTCGATTATGCCTTATCAAAGCTTTTAAATTTTTGCTTTATAAATTTTAGCGTTAAATATTTTTTTTGTTCTTTGTAAAATTTAGGTTTTTTAATTTTAGTACCTAATTTTATAGGTACCAAAAACATACTTAACCCTAAATTTTAAGATAATTGAAAATAAAATGGTCTTAAAAAGTGATATGCCAAAAAGTGATCCACCAAAAAAGTTGCTTAAAAAAGCATGGAAACAAGACTCGTACCTCTTGACTTTAATGGCGAAAATATGCTTTAATTAGGTTCGGGATAGCATGTCTTTGGCGAAAATCTTATTTTATTTAATACTTTTATATAATTTAAATTTTGATATTTTCTAAAAGAAAATATTATTGTATATTATTATTATCTAATAAATATTATTTTATTATATTTTTTGACAAAATTAGTTTATTATATTGATTATGATAAACATAATTTATTATTTTATGTATATGAGCAAGTGTTACACCCAATTTTTAATGAATTTATTAGAATTGAAGTTAGACTTTTTTTTTTGTATGAACTGGGTTACCTTTGCGCGCCACTGCCGAGACTAATCCCTCGAGCTGGGTAGGACCACAATGGGCTGCAAAGGTCTCCCTCAAGAGATTTAACACTCCTGCATGCCCAAAGATGGATTTGAATCCAGAACCTTAGTTAAGCTGGAAGGGACCCACACCATCTCATCTAAGTGCTCTTGAGTAGAATGGAAGTTAGACTGGTAATCGTTTCTGTTTAATTAATTTAGTGTTTAAATTGTAAAGACCGAGAATTTAAATAAAAAAAGAAATATATAATAAGGACCTTGGGGATCAACTAAAACACTATGAGAAATATCCCCGACTGACTTCACTCTCTCACCCAACCCCACTTACTCCGAACGAAACTCAAGAAAGGTACCTCCATGCAGTGGAGTCGAGGAGGATTCGGTGGTGCTCCGAGCTGCTATAAGAAATGGCGGTGGTCGCCACCTGCAAGGTACTCTGAACCCCAAGTCAGTCCATAATTAAGATGGAGCTTATGAAATGAATGAAGAAATCATACCATACTCGTGGGGTGTGCATTGGTATATATAGTAATGGCATTGGGCTTGCCATGGGAGCCCCCAAATATTTAGGTTGTTCTTCGAGCCTGTCACTCCTACAAGAGTGGAGCCGACTTATGAGCAAAGTCTCCTCATAGGACATCCAACTTGGATATGTTAGCGAAAATTGACAGAAATATCAGTTCGCACAATGTGACCACGCATGTGTTGCCATCGTTATTTATATATCGGGTTGGTCGGTGTGCTATGGATGTTCACTCAACAGCATTTAAACTTTGAACAATGAACATAGATTATGATAGTGTATACGTCATCATGGAATGAGGTGTCTGTACAAAGCTTTGAGGTCCTCCTTAGTGAGCTCGCTAGCTCGGTGGGGAGTCGAATAGGCGTTTAAATTCGACACATCTGAGTTGGGTAACGCAAGGAACTTACTGAAGTGGGCTCAGTATCCTTGCTTAGGGTGTGGGCCACTTTGCGAGCCCAATGGAGTATGGATGGCTTTGGTGAGTGCTTTGGCAAGCCACTAGCAATAGTCGGACCTGGAAATTGTGATACCCAGATTACAGATCCGTAGTTTGAGATAGGTGATTTGCGCCAACGAGGTATATCTTCCTAATGGAGGTGAGAGTAATGTGGCAACAACCTTGTGAAAACGGGGAAGTGTTCCACCAAGCTAGCTTGGCAACCTCGTGAAAGCAAGGGAGTGTTTGTGCGACCCGACCAATATGGTTTAAGGCCCAATTTTTCCCTTCATGTTGGTTAAAGTGTCTTTATTATGGTAATGGTTTGACCACTTCGGATTGAGCAGAGTGTGGCCGCTCAAGTTTGTCACACGCGGAGCCCAACGCGTAGAGTCAACCTGGATTATGATGGGGTGTGCAGCAGAATGGGCCCACCACACCCCTCACAGCGTTACTCACTAAGTAGCGAGTCGAGATACTAAGCATCGAGGTGAATAAGTATTTGTCAATTGTTGATAGTTGATTAACTTGGTACTTTTTCTACTACTTAACAATTATTGGGTTTTAAGCAAAAAACCTAATATGCCTAACAGCTATATTTTCAAAACTGAAATATAGCTGTTAGAAATTTCTTTGACTAAAAGGCCCCTGTATTAACAGTTAGTTACAGCTGTATAACAAATTAGTTTCTAACTAATTGTTCAAGTTGTTAACAGTTTAACAACTGAGTTTGTTATCTATAAGAAACTCTAATCTATTAGCTATAAATACAACTGTAATAGTAATACATATGTACAGATTTCATATACAGAAAAATCAATAAAGAATTTACGTTTTGCTTTTACGTAGCTTCCAGTCTTTCTTCTCTGCATTTTTTCTTCAAGACTCTGACAGTGAGCCTTTTGATAGGATCTTCAAGGTGTGAAACCTCACAAAAGGAAGAACAAAGAAGTCAGTCTCTGTTCTCAGCAATCACATACAGAAAAGGAAGAATTAAACAAGAAGAGTGAAAGAGAGGGAAAATTATACCTGTGTGTGTAACCTCTGGCAGAAGAGATCTTCACAGTGGTGAAGATTTGTCTCCTCAACAACACCAAACATACACATTCAGCAATACAAAAGAAACACAGTCAGGATTTGTGTTAAAATTAGTGAATCAGTCAGAACACAAGCTAGGGTTTCAAGAAAGGAAATCAACAAACACAGAAAAGAGAGGGTAAAGAGAATCAGTATACCTTCGCAGTTCATTGTGTGTACGAAGCTGTGTTACTACTGTTGCTCATCTGTCTTCAAGATCACAGATAAGGAAAACAGTGAGAATCAAAACTAGGGTTTCGTTATATCAACCAAGAAAGCAAAGATTCAGAGATCAAGAAAGAAGTTTTACCATAAGGAGGAGGTCCGGTCCATAATCCAGTAACAGAAGCAGCATCTCTAAAGCCTCATCAAGCTATCCTCAGATCAGTGACGACTCAGGGGTTAAACCTGAGAGGTTTCTTCGCATCATCGTCATCAAGGATCATCACCGGAAGAGAGGGACGAGCGTTTCAGCCCTTCATCGCTGTTGGAGCAGCAAGAGCACTGAAACAGCAGGCAAGGTTCTGAGAGAGAAGAAGAGAGGGGCCAAGAACGCAGCAAGAAGAAGAAGAAACAGTTTCTTGAGTTTCTGAGACAATTAGGGTTTCAGAAACCTTTTATTCAACCGGGTCAGTGAGGATCCGCGCTTCTGTACAGTGCTTGACCCGTTGGGTTCCGCACGGGTCAAACTCCTTGGGCTGAAGAGAAGTGGGCTGTGCAATTGTTTTCTGCACCCCAACTAACTGATTTCACAATCTGCAAAGTAAAAGCAATTAAATGGTTAGCAATTTCAACATGGTATCTCAGAGCTGGTAACAATCCAGGGAAAAACAGGAAAAATTTACTCTAACTCTATCTTCTTTAAGGTTTTTTTTCAGTTTTACCTGCACAATCTGATTGTGCAGTTTTGTGTTCTAACAATTTCTGTGTTTTAAGTGTTTTTCAGTTCTAAAAGATGACTAGTACTGGGACAGGTCTAAACACACAAATCCCAAAGCTTGATGGGAAAAACTGGGACAGATGGAGCCTCCAAATGAAGGCCATTTTTGGCTGCCATGGTGTTCTCAGAATTGTTAGGAATGGTTTTGAACCATTGGGTGAAGAACCAACTGTTGCTGAAACTAATTCGTTCAATGAAAACGAACAAAAGGACTACAAGGCAATCTATCTCATACACCAGGGGTGTGATGAGGCAAACTTTGATAGGATTAGAAGCTATGAGACTTCTAAGGCTGCCTGGGATGCCTTAGAGAGGTATTACACTGGTGCTGCCCCTATCAAAGAAGAAAAGTTGCAGGCTCTAAGAGCCCAGTATGAAACTCTAAAGATGAAGGAAGGTGAATGTATTTCTGATTTCTTTATAAGGTTAAAGAAAATCACTAATACTATGGCAATGTATGGGGAAACTCTTACAGAAAAGGTGATCTGTAAGAAAGTCCTAAGGTCCTTAACTAAAAAGTTTGGCTGGGTAGTCAACAGTATTGAAGATACAACTCTACCAGATGACTATAAAGTGGAAGAGCTCCAAGCAAAGCTTGAAGCAAAGGAACTAAGGATCAAACTACTAGAAGGTGAAGAAGAAGATGAGCAGGCCCTACTCACCAAGTCTAATGGCAAGAAGTGGTCAAAAGGCAGCAAAGGTAAGTCAGGTAAACCTAACTCTAAATCTGATTCCACTAAGAAAAGTAGCAATGCATCTAAGAAAGATAAATCTAAAGTGCAATGCTACAGATGTGATGAATATGGGCACTATGCTACTGAGTGTCCTACTAGAAAGGACTCTAAGCCCAAAGAAGCTGAATCTGAAGCCAATGTGGCTAAAGAAGATTCAGATTCAGATCAGAATCTGATCATGTAGTTTTTAGCATGATAATAGATGACTTAGAAGAAACAGAAACTAATGAAGTTTCTGTGGATATAGTTGAACTTGAAACAGAAACTAAGGAAGTCTCTGTATGTTCAAAAGTTAAAACAGAAACTAAGGAAGTTTCTGTGTGTTCTGTGACTGAACATGAAGCAGAGACTAAGGAAGTTTCTGTGATCCCTAAGGCTAAACTAGAAGCAGAATCTAGGGAGGTTTCTGTGAGTTTAGAATCTGAGTTTTCAAAGTTGGTGAATTTTGAAACTGTGAAATCTGTGTTTTCAGAAACTGTGGAGTTAGAATCAATGTTTTCAAAAACTGTGAATTTTGAAAATGTAAGTGTAAAAACTGTGTTTTTGGAAAATGTGAATTCAGAATCTATGATTTTTAAAAATGTGAGTTTAGAAACTGTTGATTCTGAAACAGAAACAGAAACAGGAATTAAGGCAATTTCTGTGATAACTAAAACTGATCCTAGGATAAGGAAATACTGTGAATATGCTACTTGTGCTATTTCACCTAACATTGGCAGGTTTATTGAAGTAATGTGGTCCTTGAACTATGGCTGTTCAAGCCACATGGCTAGTCATAAGGAATGGCTGATTGACTCCTATCCTAGAAGGAAAATTGGTAGTAAAGATAGTGAACTTATTACAGCAGCTGGTGTGAGGAACTTAAGGTTCAAAAGGGAAGTTGGACAGGTAATATCTACTAAAAATATTTCCTATGTTCCAGGCACTACTTGTTTAATAGGTAAACTGTTTGTGAAAAAGCTGGAATCTGAGATTAAGGAGTTAATTCAGATTGGATATTCATCTACTACATATGGGCCACTTAATGTGTTTACATTAGGTGCCAACAAAATTATTTTAGCTTGTGTAGATGAATATGCAAAGCTTTGGATCTATTTGATAAAAACCAAAGGGAGAGCTTTGGTATGCTTTAAACTGTTTCAGGGTAAAACTGAACTACTTGGAAGCTGTCCTAAGGAGGAAAGAAGCACTAAAGACTCTATGATGAGGAAACATGACACTGAGGAAGCTGTACAGCAGCAAGCAGATGAAATTTCCCTCTATAAGGAAGCTGCCAAGCCATATTCAGAAGAAACTGACTACTGTAAAGCTCTTGAGAGGAAAGAGCTGAGAAGTACTACAATTGAGGAGGAGTTAAACTCCACTTATGAAGACTTAGGGACTCTATGTGATGGCTATGAACTAGAGTTCTTAAGGGCACCTAAAAGCTCTACTCTACAACAACTAAATTGTGCTAAGGGAGTCCTAGCAAGGATTGACAAAGCAGATTGCAGTTCTGCCAGCAACAATGCAGAATGCTCTCTGGGTTTTAAAGCTGCCACTCAAGCAGCTTGGCTAGAAACACTGAACCACTGCTCAACTAAAGAGCAGATGGCTGACTTTCTACTAAAGGCTCTAAAAGGTAAGGTTTTAACTAAAGCTTAGGAGACAGCTAGGTTAAAAGCTAACATCTGGGGGCTTGTCCCAGAGCATCACTAATTAATGCCTAACAGGGGGTTGTCCTGGTATTAGAATCTGTCTCTAAGCCTAACCCCTTATTATGCTTAAGGAAGGGCTCTAAGTTTCAGTGGTTTTTAGCTTAAGGAAGGGTATTGGGTTTTAAGCAAAAAACCTAATATGCCTAACAGCTATATTTTCAAAACTGAAATATAGCTGTTAGAAATTTCTGTGACTAAAAGGCCCCTGTATTAACAGTTAGTTACAGCTGTATAACAAATTAGTTTCTAACTAATTGTTCAAGTTGTTAACAGTTTAACAACTGAGTTTGTTATCTATAAGAAACTCTAATCTATTAGCTATAAATACAATTGTAATAGTAATACATATGTACAGATTTCATATACAGAAAAATCAATAAAGAATTTACGTTTTGCTTTTACATAGCTTCCAGTCTTTCTTCTCTGCATTTTTTCTTCAAGACTTTGACAGTGAGCCTTTTGAGAGGATCTTCAAGGTGTGAAACCTCACAAAAGGAAGAACAAAGAAGTCAGTCTCTGTTCTCAGCAATCACATACAGAAAAGGAAGAATTAAACAAGAAGAGTGAAAGAGAGGGAAAATTATACCTGTGTGTGTAACCTCTGGCAGAAGAGATCTTCACAGTGGTGAAGATTTGTCTCCTCAACAACACCAAACATACACATTCAGCAACACAAAAGAAACACAGTCAGGATTTGTGTTAAAATTAGTGAATCAGTCAGAACACAAGCTAGGGTTTCAAGAAAGGAAATCAACAAACACAGAAAAGAGAGGGTAAAGAGAATCAGTATACCTTCGCAGTTCATTGTGTGTACGAAGCTGTGTTACTACCGTTGCTCATCTGTCTTCAAGATCACAGATAAGGAAAACAGTGAGAATCAAAACTAGGGTTTCGTTATATCAACCAAGAAAGCAAAGATTCAGAGATCAAGAAAGAAGTTTTACCGTAAGGAGGAGGTCCGGTCCATAATCCAGTAACAGAAGCAGCATCTCTAAAGCCTCATCAAGCTATCCTCAGATCAGTGACGACTCAGGGGTTAAACCTGAGAGGTTTCTTCGCATCATCGTCATCAAGGATCATCACCGGAAGAGAGGGACGAGCGTTTCAGCGCTTCATCGCTGCCGGAGCAGCAAGAGCACTGAAACAGCAGGCACTGTTCTGAGAGAGAAGAAGAGAGGGGCCAAGAACGCAGCAAGAAGAAGAAGAAGCAGTTTCTTGAGTTTCTGAGACAATTAGGGTTTCAGAAACCTTTTATTCAACCGGGTCAGTGAGGATCCGCGCTTCTGTACAGTGCTTGACCCGTTGGGTTCCGCACGGGTCAAACTCCTTGGGCTGAAGAGAAGTGGGCTGTGCAATTGTTTTCTGCACCCCAACTAACTGATTTCACAATCTGCAAAGTAAAAGCAATTAAATGGTTAGCAATTTCAACAACAATTTCAATGGCCTACGATTATTCTCGAGGTATGACAATTTGAAATACATGGTATTGTGCTGAATAAGTACTTCTAACGTATGTATTATGCAAGTGTTAACGATGTCCATCCTTGCACCACTACTTTTACCCACAACGATTCTCTAGCATCCATGGTTTCACACATAAGTCCTAAAAGTGATCCATGATGTTTCTGCTTCGAAAGTGAGGACTTACATTGGTCACGTTCTAGTTCATAAAGCACCAAGACATGGCGATACCTCCCAATACTTTAGGTGTGGGGTTTACACACATAATATATGGTGCTTCTTACTTCATGGAATCTTGCTCAAAATGAACACGAATTTGAAAAAAATTCAAATAAAGTTGTGCATTTTATTTTTATATGTACGAAGTCGAATGAAAGTAAAGGTTGCAAATTGTAAAATAATATACTTTTGGCCTATGCAAGTCTCGAACCTGCGACCTTCGCGTTATTAGCACGACACTTTAACCAACTGAGCTAATAGGCCAATAATGATAAAATAAATCACACTTTTTAATAATATATATTTTGATGTGTCTATTGAATCATATTTCATTATTAAAATACATAAAAGTTTCACTAAAAATACAAAAGAGATGGATAGATAGTAATGGCATATCATATAGTAGCTATATTTATATGGAATTTATTTTATTATTGTGGTAGGTTGTGCAGGGACATCAATTTCGAACACGCTTAGAGTTGTTGAATGGTGACACGTGAGGGACATTGACATTGTGCGAATTATTGGGGGGAGGCGACACTGTTGCAATAAGAAAAGAGGATATCAATTTCCTGCTGGGTGAGGCCTAAAGAGATAAGCAAATTAGGCCAGCAATCTTCGGCTATGGTGAGTATGGCATGACAACAAACGGGTCCAATAAGGGTTGAGGTTGATGTAGTCGAGCTCAAAGGCTTTGGCATTGCCACCACTTTTGTTGCTAAGGTCCATGTTGACAAGGATAATAAGATAACAAATATCTTCAAAGAGAAAGACATGGTCGTTGGGGGCTCTTACAATGCTTAGAGTAAAAGAGATGGAGAGATGATATGAACAAAGAGAAATGGTTGATGCTAATATATAGCATTTGTTAAGTCGTTAATTAGGTTCTGAAACCTTTCTACTAAATTGCATGAAAATAATGCTTCCAACATTTATTTAATGATTTATTATTAGCATAGTCTTGGGTTCTTTTATGGTGTTGTCGTGGCGTTTTGTTGATTTTCTATACTAGTGTGTGCACTCGTGCGTTCGCATGGGGCAACAACTTCAGTTAATGCAGAATTTCTATCTTGTTAAAATTTATCACTACAACGAAAAAAGCCTTCAGGGGCGCTTTTTTTAATCCATTAGGGGCGCTTTCGGGCGCCCCTAAATCTGGCGCTGCTGTTGCCAAACCTTGTAGGGCTTCAGTGCTCGCCTGGATCCTTAGGGATTAGGTTGTTATCTTGTAGGGCTTCAATGCTCACCTAGATCCTTAGGGATTAGGTTGTTATCTTTTAGGGCTTTAGTGCTCGCCTTGATCCTTAGGGATTAGGTTGTTATCTTGTAAGGCTTCAGTGCTCTGGATCCTTAAGGATTAGGTTGTTATCTTGTAGGGCTTTGGTGCTCACCTTAATCCTTGGGGATTAGGATGTTACCTTGTAGGCACTTGAAGTGTTGATCCTTAACCAAAATAAAAAGGAAGAAAATCAAAAATAGCATCTCATAGCATCCATCACTCCATTGAAATCATCACATCACATACACTTTGCATAACATACATTCACACTCCATTTACATAGATATCTGCATTCCATAGAAAAAAAAGAGCAAATAAGAAAGGAGAGAAGAAAATCACAGAAGACGGAACATAAAAGAACACAACATCTTCATATCATTCATCATTCTCATATCATCCATACCAGTCATCACTCCATGGCATCAAACAGTACATTACGCCTTCAAATTCGCATCTCAGAAGAGCGAAAGAATAACAAAAGGAAAAGAAGAGAAAAATCAAACAGAAAAGGCATCCCACCAAAGTCAATCATTGAATTCATGTGCACCCCAAACATCCAAGTGCACGCATTTCATGCACCATCCAAGAGAAAAGTTACTTCGGACCAGAGAGTCCCAAAAATCTCATTTTTAGAAAATCATCAACCCCGAGTTAGTAAACTCCATCAACCCTGAGTTAGTAAACTCCCTCAACCCCGAGTTAGTAAACTCCATCAACACAGAGTTAGTGAACTCCCACAGAGTTAGTGAACTCCTTCCACAGATCACAACATTGTGTACGAGCACGCAATGGATCCATCAGACTTCGTCAAGTCCTTCGGATTAGTTGTGTCAGCCTAAGGCATAGCGTAAATCCATTGATCAAATCAGTTCCGGACCTGATGTTGATCGGTCGCTCGAAAAGGCCACCCCCCAGAGCTCGGACTCGACAAGAGTCCGTTAGAAGGTTTTAGGCAGCCCCCGAATTCCCAATTTACCGCTTTTCTCAATTTATTTCCCGCTTTTGCTGCCCGAGGGCTAGCACCAATCTATTTCCTGCTTTTGTTGGCTTACTGAGGGATGACGCTTCATCCACTGCATTCATCTCGGGCCAATGTCCATTTATCAAAAAAAAAAATCTCTATTCTCGCATGCATTAGAATTTCATTTTTCACCTTACATTAACAAAAACAGAAAAAACTAGAGAGATGGAAAAAGGAAAAATCGGGTTTCCCTAAGTAGACAAAATCGGTATAATTTCTAAATTCTTTATCTTTATTTTGCCTCGGAATATGTTTCGGCCAATTCATATTCCTCGTTAAAATCCAGATAAAGAGGGGCAGCTGTCATACCCCAATTTTGTCCAGCTTAGATCAAAACCCTAATTTTCCACAAAAATAAATAAGTTGAGGAGTGAGAAGCATCATGCATTGCATTTTGAGTCCTAAAAGTCATTCCAAAGTTTCTAAAATCATTTTTAGAGTTGAAATGCACTTTTTGGGTAAATCAGGTTTTTTTGAGTCCAAAAGGGTATTTTGGTCATTTCACAATAAAAATGATAATTCCTCATGAAGGTCATTGAGCATGCATTCTAAGATTCTAGAGGTCATTTCTAGGGTTATAGATTCATTTTTGAAGTGGAAATGCATTATCGGGCAAAATTAGGGTTTTTGGGTCAAAAAGGGCATTTTGGTCATTTTACCCTAAAAGATAATTTCTCAGTAAAAATCACTGGGCATCTTTGGAGGAATTCATTTGGGTCAAAATGAGTTGGGTTATAAATTTTTGCGCATCATTGATTAAATTTTGCATAAAAAGTCAATTTTCGAACAAAAGGGCAAAATGGTCATTTCCGTTAGAGTGAGGCCCAAAATCAATTTTGGGAATGGTGTTGTCATGGAATTTTGGGCCCAATGATTGAAACCTAGGATGAGCCCAAAATAAAAAAAAGAATCTTCATGGAATAAAAGAATGATCATAAAAAGAAAAATCAAAAAGAATGAAAATAATGTAGTGTCCTCAATAAGACAAAATGTACTATTTTGTGACAACTTGCATTTTTTCCTTCTCCTTCCCTCCTCATGGCTGCGAATTTCAGCCCTCCTTTCACCCTCATTTGTGTTTCTCCAACACCCTTAATCCATGTGAGTTGTATTCCTAGCCATTGATTAAAATTCTAGATCAAATCCTAGGCTACAACTATGTGCAAATTGACCTAATTCCCCTCAACAATTTTTGTGTACAAAAAACTCTTCAATTTCATATGACACCAGCCATTCCTCACTCATTTGTGTTTTCTCTTTGTCCCTAATCCATGTGCATTGCAATCTTGGCCCTTGATTCAAATTCTATCTCAAATCTCAATGGTTGGCAAAAGCACAATGTCCTATATACCATTAATTTTGCACCTCATATAAAACCCAAAATAAGAGACCATAGGGAGATCACTCTCATTTTACCCTAGCACACAATCAGACCACAATTCCTCTCCTCCTCCCCTCTCAAACCCAAGACCACCTCCCACCATTTCCACCACCAATTCTTCAATTTTCAACCATCAAACCTTCAATATTCTTGGTTTCTACACTAAATCCACTTCTAATCTCGCATTATCTTCAAAATTCATCATCAAATCCTTCAAGATCAAGTGATTTTCGTGCTATTCAAGAAGAGCTTCAAGTGTTCTTGGTTTTTATTTCATTCTCTACTTCATCTTTTCGCTAAATCTTGAAAGGTAAGCCTAGATCCTTGCTTCATTTTTAATTTTCTTGCATAAACTCATCTTCTACTCCTTTTTCTTCACATATCATCATCAAAAATAGCTAAAATGTAGTTTGTTGTTGTTGTTGGTGGGTGAGAGTTGGCATCTCACCCTTGAATAATTATTTTTATGTCGATTTTGCATTTGTTAGTGAAATGAATTTTTGTTCATGTGTTTTTCACCTTGTTCATGAGTTTTTTTTCAAATAAAACTTATTTTCCTCACCTCTTTTGCTTCGGCCTAGGGCCTATTTTGTTGAATAATATGTTTTCTTGCTTGTTCCATGCTTGGAGATTGATTTTTGGGTTTGATTCTACCATGAGTGCCCTCGGGTTAGAGCTTAAATCCTAGGGTTTATGTTGCTTGATTGTTTTCTTGAATTTTTGAGTTGGATAAATACATGCCTTGCTTGATGCTTGTCTTGAAATTTTACATGTTAGTTTAGGGTTGTGCCTTATGTTGCTTTTGTGTGCTAATTTACAAAGTTTTGGCATGAAATTGAGGATGAATTGTTGCTTGATGTGCTTCGGCCTTGGAGGCCAATTTTTGATCATTTTGTTGCTTGAAACTTGCTTCTTCGATCTTACTTGAGTGAATAAAATTGGTGACATTGTGTTTTTCACCTTTTTACTTTTTACTTTACCACTCATTAACTTTTTACCAAAAGTAAAAAAAAACATTTTAACTTTTTACTTTACCATCTCATTAAATAATTACCATTTATCTCATGCATTTTTACTTTACCATTCACTAACTTTTTACTAAAAGTTTTACCACTTGTCAACTTGCAAAAATACCCAAAACATTTTTTCACTTGCATTTCAAACTTTTTCATCTTCATAAAATAAACCCCAAAACATTTTTACCACTTTCAAGACAAAAACATTTCATCTCATTTCCAAAACACCAAAACCCAAAAACATTTTATTATTCATTACCAAAACATTTTCACATTCATGCATCTTCACTCATACTTAGTTTATGCGACACTCTCATGCATTCTCATATGCTTATGTCCCTAGCATCCTTTTATGCATCCTTGTATGCCATTTATTCATAAACAAATGCTATGCATTCATTCACTTGTATGCTTTCCATCCATTCTTAAATGTTCATGCATCCATTAATACCATGTATTGCATTCAATAATGCTCATTCACTCCTTGTATACTCATGCATTCACATGCTTGCCTAATCATGCATCCTTCCTTACATGTTCAATCATCAAACCTAGAATACTCTATGTCTACAATCAATGGTATTCACTTGTTCTTGATGCCCTTCAAATGTCTTGACTTAATTGTGCATAAACCCTCTCACACAATCATGTGCCCTTATAAGACTACCAACATGTGTATCATAGAGGCATATGTGCTCCTCTTTGAGATTGTTGCCGACATGTGTAGCAATTCTCCTTCACACACAAACACAATTGATTTGAGAACTTTATCTAGCATCTTTGACAATTAAATCCTTTGATTGTATTGACATGCTTAATCTTGGTTGGTGATCAACATGATCATGATTGTTTGATTGGTCAATATGTTTGAATTGCATTCATTGTTTTCCTTTCTAAACAAACTAGCATAAAAATGGTTGTTAGTGACAATCCATCACAACCTTTGTTGGTTTGATTGTCATGAAGGCCGCAATTTCAAAAAAGAATTTTCATATGCATAAGCTATTAGTGGTAATCCATCACAACCTTTGTTGGTTTGATTGTCATGAACGCGTCCAACTTCAAAAACATTCTCCTTTTCGAATTAGAACTACGTCGCTTTGATTCCCATTTGGGATACGTAGGAGCGAGCCACGTCCTCGTCAAGCACAACAAACCAAAATTAATTCGATTGCGAAAGCCCTTTTTGATCATCTAAAATAAAAACCGATTATCATTAATGATCACTCGCGCCGTTGCCGTTTGGTTGTTAATGATAATTTCATTTTCAAAAGAGTTAGTAGCGCGGCCACTCTAAACCGTTGTTGTTTGGTCGTCGCGAACACTCGAATCAAAAGCAAAACCGATTATCGTTAATGATCACTCGCGCTGTTGCCGTTTGGTTGTTAATGATAATTTCATTTTCAAAAGAGTTAGTAGCGCGGCCACTCTAAACCGTTGTTGTTTGTCATCGCGAATCCTCACTCCTACTGCGAAAACTCATCTAAACAGACTAAAAAACAAAAACCTTTTTAGGACAACCAAGAACTACGTAGCTTTGAATTCTCCATCGCACCAGGAGATACGTAGGAGTGAGAGGCCAACTCTCGTCAAGCGCCAAAAATAAAAATTTTCATTAAGTCTTCTCACTCCCTTTTCAATAAAGAGGCAAAATAAAAGCATTTTCAAATCAACACTTCAAACCACACATTTAATTAAAGGTTCCCTTTCGGTAGAAATGAGGTACGGGGTGCTAATACCTTCCCCATGCCTAACCGACCCCCGAACCCATATCTCTAGTTTTCGAAAGACCATCCGCCTTGTCTAAAAGACCTTTTTTCAATGTTTTGGTCTTAAAATTAAAATATTGGTGGCGGCTCCATACCTTTTCCACGTTGTACAATGAGAAGTCCGAACCGGATTTTTTGGGGTGCAACAGCTGGCGACTCCACTGGGGACCTTTTTTTTAAAAAAAAAAAGACGAGGGTCAAGCCTAACTAATTAAGATGTGTGGTTTAATGTATTGTTGATTTGACTGATACCTTGTTTGCCTTCATTCTTTTTCCTTTCTTTCTTATCATTAATTGTAGGCATACGCATTTGTCTTCTTCTATGTTTGTTCCCTATCTCCTTTTCTTTTATTGCTTATGCTCATGCATTTCTCCCCAATTCTATCCGGATCCCCCCTTCTTGGCTCCCTTTCTTGAGGTAAGCAATGTACCTGATTGTTGTTGAAACCCCAGGCTAGCTTATTTGATATTGAACCCTAGTGTAGACGACATGTTGTTACCTTGCTTTTTCTGGACTGTTCTGGCGTCTCACTTGCAGGTGGGGTAATATGTGTCGGGTAGTTTTAAGTGGTACGCCCTTACCACACACACTCACACCCTTATGATTATGTGCTTTGAGAGAGGCCTAAAACCCAAGGTCTGAAAAACACCTAGGAGAGTGGAAACGAGTAGTGACTGCCAATTGGACCGATGTCCTTCTGCTCTCACGAAAGTTTCAGCCAGAGTATGCTCTTTTATGGTACCTCACACCAGATGGCATTCCATCGTTGTGGGTGTTATCATGAGAGAGATTTAGCTCTGGTAGCCTTTGCGAGGGAGTGAATAGAGCCACATGGGAGGATTACCCTTTAAATTGCCCTAGATCGTAGGTCTCACCTCTTTTTAGGTCACAAGGGCTTTCCAAATTGTGTGCTGCATTGTTGCATTCAGTTCAGTCAACCTTTTTCCCTCAAATTTTTTTTTTTTTTTTTTGAAAATCAAAAAAATATGCTTTTCCCTTTCAAATAAACACCTATATGGGGGAGCATATAGAGTGTAAATTTTCAAAATTCCACCTGTGAATACCCTCTTTACGCAAAAATACCAAAAAGAAGCATCTTGCATTGCATCATTGCATTACATCGCATCATTACAGCATTTGCATCATTTGCACTAAATAAAACTCCAATTTTGAAAAAGTACATTCATCATACATTGCATAAGAAAAATGAAAACAAAAGGGGTTATCATTTGCATAGCATTTCAGCGTCAACCTCATGGGCATCATGCAAAAAAGAAGAGAAAGGACATGGTAGAACTACGTACGCTTTGATTCCTCATCACAGTGAGGATACGTAGGAACGGGTCCGCCCCGTCAAGCATAACAAATGAAAAAAGCCATTTTGAAAAAGCATCATTCTTGCATTCAAAAATGCATTGAAATTTTGTATTTCATCTTGCACAAAAAAAAAACAATTTTTTTTTATTTTTTTTTATTTTTTATTTTTTAGAATAAGTACACTTCTCAAGTGGTCATTTTTCCATGCATTTGCATATCATGATCTGTACAATAAAGGTTTTGATGAGAGACGAGACGGTTTTGCAAAATAGTCATTCCCCCAAAAAAAAAAAAACTCAAGGTGTTCCAAAGTACCCAGTTCTCGAGTCAGCAGCTCATTCACATAACTTCAAAATTTTTGCATCTCATCCATCCCATGATAAAAGATTAAAATTGTTCATAAATTTTTTCTATCATGTGAAGCATTCTTCTAGGCATGCATGCCATGTGCAGTTGCCCCTGTCCGTGTCCGTCAGTTTCCCTGCTTTATCATCATTCCCCATCCTAGTCTAGCCCCGTCCGTAAAGCCTAAAGTGTCGCATGCATTTGTTCAGTCATTCGTTCTTGCGCTTATGTTGTGTGCCCTGTTATCTCTAGAAAGAGGCCAACTGGTTTGCCGATATCCGCTTCAGACTCAAGATTCAAGGCGACCAATCAAGGAAACCTAGTGATTGAGAATCCCGGCAATTCAGGTCTAGATAATCCGATTATGGAAGTCCTCAAGCAGCTAGTCCAAGGGAATCAGGCACTAGTCCAAGAGAATCAGGCGTTAAATAATAAAGTCGGGGTGATAGAAATGCAGATGGATGCGATAAGAATGCAGATGACTGAAATGATGGGGACCCTGCAAGCTTTGAAAAACGGGACCACTACCGAAGATACTGCTGTTGTAAACCCAGGTGGGGCCGCAACCATCATTCCTACCTCGGGACCCGCTGAAGCTGTGACTGCTATTCCCCATCCGGGATCTGGGGTTAATTATCCTGCTCACGCCCTGGGAGGTGCTGATCCACATGAGGTTTCTCTTTTCAATATGGATAGTGATCCTCAAGGTCACCTATTTGAGAACTCTCAACCCAGAGATCAGTTGCATGAGTTGGAAAAGCGTTTAAAAGCCATAGAGGATTCAAAGACCAAAGCTAAAGATGCCCGTGATCTATGTCTTGTTCCAGACTTGGTTATTCCCCCAAAGATGAAGGTGCCAGTCTTTGACCAATATTGTGGTACCAGCTGCCCAAATAGACACGTAACCATGTACGCCCGAAGGATGACCGCATACAATCACGACGACAAACTGCTCATCCACTACTTCCAGTATAGCCTAACTGGGGCATCTCTGGATTGGTACATGCAGTTGCAGCCTTCCGACATCCACAGTTGGAAGGACCTTTCTGAAGCTTTCTTAAAGGAGTACGAATACAACAAAGACATGGCTCCAGATCGGATTCAGTTGCAGTATATGAGCAAGAAAAATCATGAGTCCTTTAAGGAATATGCTCAAAGATGGAGGAGCATAGCTGCTCAAGTGAAGCCACCATTGACTGAAAAGGAGATGGTGTACATGTTTATGGAGACTCTCCCAGCTGTTTTCTATGAACGTCTGGTTGCGAGTGGGTCCTCAAGCTTCTCAGATGTGATCGAAGTAGGGGCAAGACTTGAAGTCGGGATGAAGAGAGGAAGAATCCCCTGCAATCCTACTGGCGCCGACAATGCTAGTGATTTGCCTGCAAGGAAAAATGAAGAAATCAATGCTATAGTGGGACAAGGAAAGTCACGTCAGTACGACCCCATTCCTGTGTCGTACACTGATTTGTGCAGCTATCTAATCAACCATAGGTTGATCTCTCCTCGTGGGATGAAGCCAGTCCAACCTCCATTCCCAAGAAGGTATAATGCAAAGGCTACCTGTGAATTCCATTCTGGGGCAATTGGTCACTCTACTGAGAATTGTCATCCTTTGAAGCAGTCGGTTCAGGATCTTATTGATACAAAACAGTTGACCTTTGATGAGGGAGGTGAAGGACTAAACCCTTTGAGATCAGGGCTGTCAGGCCGGGATGGCAGTAGTTGAAGAGGATCGAGGTGTTGATCGTCAAGCATTTGTGTCTTCGTCATGCATTTTCATGTAGTTTTCAGTTCAAAGCAAATTTTATGTAATGCAATCCTCTGGCTCTGCCCAATGCCTTAGGATATTTCAATAAGGGCACATGTTTTCTTTTCAGCATCGTCATCTATAAAAGTTACCCTTTTCAGTCACTTTTGTTCAAGATCGTCATTGCCCTGTTTTATCATAAGTCCATCAGTGCATATGTGACTTTTAGTTCAGTCTAACGCTTTAAGTCCTCCATGCTGGGGCAAGACTGTGATCACTAATTTTCCTTGTTAATATCATATTCCTTCAGTGCAAGTCTTTCAAAAGATAATAATAAACAAGAAAATAAGCTCGCTAGGTGGAAAACCCGCGGCCTAGGCAGAAAAAAGCGCCCGATGGATCGAAAACCCGCAAAGGGCGGTCCAGGCAAAAGTTAGGGCATAAAAAAAAGAGAAAAAATGCAAAGAAAGAAGCAAACACATATAGATAGATGAACCGTTGTCTTGTTTTACAAAAATAAATAAGCCATCGGGATTTGAGATGAAGTGTGGCCACCTCCCTATACCCTCAAGAACCCAAAATCCCAGAAAGTCCCTTTCCTACCTACCTTAAGCCAAGAAAAACCAAACTCAAAAATATACCCTCTAATCACCCAAGACAAGGATCACTTCAAATATCAAAAACAAAAATAGTGCATCAGCTCACTCAACTCAAAAGCAAAGAAAGAAGAAAAGTCCGAAAAATGAAACAAATGAGTCAAAAAAAAATCAAAAAGACAAGAAATAATAAGTTGTGAGCTGATACATGTTGCCACAAAGCACAAGAGACCCTTGTCTCGATAAATCTTCCAACACCTGGTTCCATAAACCTTCAAACACTTCCTTTGGCCCCAACACCAAACCCCTCAGCCATTCTACCATGAGACACAAATTTGCCTTAACAAAGCCCAAATAAGCCCAATAACCATCTCCCTCATAGACCGTTAACCGTCAACCAACGCCGAACAAAACTCATCCTCCCATTAGCCTCAAACACTTCATTAAGCCTAACTATCCTTCTTCCACAAAACACCACAATCCTGAAAAGTCCATTCCGATCAATGACCGATTGCTTTTGTTCTCTCAGATTCTAATCTTAGGACGAACAAGCTTATCTATGTACAATGTGTTTGCTCAAAAGAAAAAACAAACGATCAGAAAAAGAAAGCTGATCAAGAAAGAATAAACCCTCAGAAAAAAAGAGAACTGAGGAAACAAAAACGAACAGTCAGAAAAAAGAAAGCTGACAAAATAAAAAAAAAAGAGGGACTTGCACTCCAAAACACACTCAAGTTGCATTAAAACAAGGTTTAGTGATCACCAAGTAAGGTTTCTTTCATGCCAAAAGTTGAGACATTCACAGAGAACCAAAGATTTGCACTGAGAACACCACTCAGATCTAAAAGTTGGGGTATTCTCTTCACCACCTGCCCACCCTATTCCGGGGAGAGTCTGTTCAGTGACCATCCATGGCCATTCATCCTTTCACCCGGTGTCAGCCATGGCACTAGTTCCTGCGTATTTGCTCTTTCACTCCGCTTCCTTTCACACTCCGAACAGGGGCAAGTCATTCATTCACAGTCGCCGAAGGCCTGAATTGGGGCAGTCTGGCATTCATCCTAAACACTCACCTGGCGTCTGCATATTCATGTGTGTTCACTTGGCAATGTTTCATAGAGAAAGCACAAGATTGTTATTGAAGGTTCAGTTATCATGGAATGGAGGAAAACATAAATGGGTTTTCTTGTAAATAATAACCTTGAGAACACCGCGGTTTAAATCGAAACTAGTTTTTCCAAAGAAAAAGGATGATCAAATTCACCCCCACTTTTGCATCCAAAGTCTCGCGTCTCATCATTATGAAAGTATTCACAAAAAAAAAGTATTTGAATACCCCAAAAATTTTGTCATATCATGCATCAAAATACTGCATTTGCATCCTCACATAGCAAAAAGACAAATAGGAAAAATTCTTTAACCAGCTATCTCAGCACATGAGGGGGTCGCCTAAAGTTGGCCGCTTATAGGGCTTAGTGCTCGCCTTAACCCTTAGGGAGTAGGTTGTTATTTTGTAGGGCTTCGGTGCTCGCCCGGATCCTTAGGGATTAGGTTGTTATCTTGTAGGGCTTCAGTGCTCGCCTGGATCCTTAGGGATTAGGTTGTTATCTTGTAGGGCTTCAGTGCTCGCCTGGATCCTTAGGGATTAGGTTGTTATCTTGTAGGGCTTCAATGCTCACCTAGATCCTTAGGGATTAGGTTGTTATCTTTTAGGGCTTTAGTGCTCGCCTTGATCCTTAGGGATTAGGTTGTTATCTTGTAAGGCTTCAGTGCTCTGGATCCTTAGGGATTAGGTTGTTATCTTGTAGGGCTTTGGTGCTCACCTTAATCCTTGGGGATTAGGATGTTACCTTGTAGGCACTTGAAGTGTTGATCCTTAACCAAAATAAAAAGGAAGAAAATCAAAAATAGCATCTCATAGCATCCATCATTCCATTGAAAACATCACATCACATACACTTTGCATAACATACATTCACACTCCATTTACATAGATATCTGCATTCCATAGAAAAAAAAGAGCAAATAAGAAAGGAGAGAAGAAAATCACAGAAGACGGAACATAAAAGAACACAACATCTTCATATCATTCATCATTCTCATATCATCCATACCAGTCATCACTCCATGGCATCAAACATACATTACGCCTTCAAATTCGCATCTCAGAAGAGCGAAAGAATAACAAAAGGAAAAGAAGAGAAAAATCAAACAGAAAAGGCATCCCACCAAAGTCAATCATTGCATTCATGTGCACCCCAAACATCCAAGTGCACGCATTTCATGCACCATCCAAGAGAAAAGTTACTTCGGACCAGAGAGTCCCAAAAATCTCATTTTTAGAAAATCATCAACCCCGAGTTAGTAAACTCCATCAACCCTGAGTTAGTAAACTCCCTCAACCCCGAGTTAGTAAACTCCATCAACACAGAGTTAGTGAACTCCCACCGAGTTAGTGAACTCCTTCCACAGATCACAACATTGTGTACGAGCACGCAATGGATCCATCAGACTTCGTCAAGTCCTTCGGATTAGTTGTGTCAGCCTAAGGCATGGCGTAAATCCATGGATCAAATCAGTTCCGGACCTGATGTTGATCGGTCGCTCGAAAAGGCCACCCCCCAGAGCTCGGACTCGACAAGAGTCCGTTAGAAGGTTTTAGGCAGCCCCCGAATTCCCAATTTACCGCTTTTCTCAATTTATTTCCCGCTTTTGCTGCCCGAGGGCTAGCACCAATCTATTTCCTGCTTTTGTTGGCTTACTGAGGGCTGACGCTTCATCCACTGCATTCATCTCGGGCCAATATCCATTTATCAAAAAAAAAAAAAATCTCTATTCTCGCATGCATTAGAATTTCATTTTTCACCTTACATTAACAAAAACAGAAAAAACTAGAGAGATGGAAAAAGGAAAAATCGGGTTTCCCTAAGTAGACAAAATCGGTATAATTTCTAAATTCTTTATCTTTATTTTGCCTCGGAATATGTTTCGGCCAATTCATATTCCTCGTTAAAATCCAGATAAAGAGGGGCAGCTGTCATACCCCAATTTTGTCCAGCTTAGATCAAAACCCTAATTTTCCACAAAAATAAATAAGTTGAGGAGTGAGAAGCATCATGCATTGCATTTTGAGTCCTAAAAGTCATTCCAAAGTTTCTAAAATCATTTTTAGAGTTGAAATGCACTTTTTGGGTAAATCAGGTTTTTTTGAGTCCAAAAGGGTATTTTGGTCATTTCACAATAAAAATGATAATTCCTCATGAAGGTCATTGAGCATGCATTCTAAGATTCTAGAGGTCATTTCTAGGGTTATAGATTCATTTTTGAAGTGGAAATGCATTATCGGGCAAAATTAGGGTTTTTGGGTCAAAAAGGGCATTTTGGTCATTTTACCCTAAAAGATAATTTCTCAGTAAAAATCACTGGGCATCTTTGGAGGAATTCATTTGGGTCAAAATGAGTTGGGTTATAAATTTTTGCGCATCATTGATTAAATTTTGCATAAAAAGTCAATTTTCGAACAAAAGGGCAAAATGGTCATTTCCGCTAGAGTGAGGCCCAAACTCAATTTTGGGAATGGTGTTGTCATGGAATTTTGGGCCCAATGATTGAATCCTAGGATGAGCCCAAAATAAAAAAAAGAATCTTCATGGAATAAAAGAATGATCATAAAAAGAAAAATCAAAAAGAATGAAAATAATGTAGTGTCCTCAATAAGACAAAATGTACTATTTTGTGACAACTTGCATTTTTTCCCTCTCCTTCCCTCCTCATGGCTGCGAATTTCAGCCCTCCTTTCACCCTCATTTGTGTTTCTTCAACACCCTTAATCCATGTGAGTTGTATTCCTAGCCATTGATTAAAATTCTAGATCAAATCCTAGGCTACAACTATGTGCAAATTGACCTAATTGCCCTCAACAATTTTTGTGTACAAAAAACTCTTCAATTTCATATGACACCAGCCATTCCTCACTCATTTGTGTTTTCTCTTTGTCCCTAATCCATGTGCATTGCAATCTTGGCCCTTGATTCAAATTCTATCTCAAATCTCAATGGTTGGCAAAAGCACAATGTCCTATATACCCTTAATTTTGCACCTCATATAAAACCCAAAATAAGAGACCATAGGGAGATCACTCTCATTTTACCCTAGCACACAATCAGACCACAATTCCTCTCCTCCTCCCCTCTCAAACCCAAGACCACCTCCCACCATTTCCACCACCAATTCTTCAATTTTCAACCATCAAACCTTCAATATTCTTGGTTCCTACACTAAATCCACTTCTAATCTCGCATTATCTTCAAAATTCATCATCAAATCCTTCAAGATCAAGTGATTTTCGTGGTATTCAAGAAGAGCTTCAAGTGTTCTTGGTTTTTATTTCATTCTCTACTTCATCTTTTCGCTAAATCTTGAAAGGTAAGCCTAGATCCTTGCTTCATTTTTAATTTTCTTGCATAAACTCATCTTCTACTCCTTTTTCTTCACATATCATCATCAAAAATAGCTAAAATGTAGTTTGTTGTTGTTGTTGGTGGGTGAGAGTTGGCATCTCACCCTTGAATAATTGTTTTTATGTCGATTTTGCATTTGTTAGTGAAATGAATTTTTGTTCATGTGTTTTTCACCTTGTTCATGAGTTTTTTATCAAATAAAACTTATTTTCCTCACCTCTTTTGCTTCGGCCTAGGGCCTATTTTGTTGAATAATATGTTTTCTTGCTTGTTCCATGCTTGGAGATTGATTTTTGGGTTTGATTCTACCATGAGTGCCCTCGGGTTAGAGCTTAAATCCTAGGGTTTATGTTGCTTGATTGTTTTCTTGAATATTTGAGTTGGATAAATACATGCCTTGCTTGATGCTTGTCTTGTAATTTTACATGTTAGTTTAGGGTTGTGCCTTATGTTGCTTTTGTGTGCAAATTTACAAAGTTTTGGCATGAAATTGAGGATGAATTGTTGCTTGATGTGCTTCGGCCTTGGAGGCCAATTTTTGATCATTTTGTTGCTTGAAACTTGCTTCTTCGATCTTACTTGAGTGAATAAAATTGGTCACATTGTGTTTTTCACCTTTTTACTTTTTACTTTACCACTCATTAACTTTTTACCAAAAGTAAAAAAAAAACATTTTAACTTTTTACTTTACCATCTCATTAAATATTTACCATTTATCTCATGCATTTTTACTTTACCATTCACTAACTTTTTACTAAAAGTTTTACCACTTGTCAACTTGCGAAAATACCCAAAACATTTTCTCACTTGCATTTCAAACTTTTTCATCTTCATAAAATAAACCCCAAAACATTTTTACCACTTTCAAGACAAAAACATTTCATCTCATTTCCAAAACACCAAAACCCAAAAACATTTTATTATTCATTACCAAAACATTTTCACATTCATGCATCTTCACTCATACTTAGTTTATGCGACACTCTCATGCATTCTCATATGCTTATGTCCCTTGCATCCTTTTATGCATCCTTGTATGCCATTTATTCACAAACAAATGCTATGCATTCATTCACTTGTATGCTTTCCATCCATTCTTAAATGTTCATGCATCCATTAATACCATGTATTGCATTCAATAATGCTCATTCACTCCTTGTATACTCATGCATTCACATGCTTGCCTAATCATGCATCCTTCCTTACATGTTCAATCATCAAACCTAGAATACTCTATGTCTACAATCAATGGTATTCACTTGTTCTTGATGCCCTTCAAATGTCTTGACTTAATTGTGCATAAACCCTCTCACACAATCATGTGCCCTTATAAGACTACCAACATGTGTATCATAGAGGCATATGTGCTCCTCTTTGAGATTGTTGCCGACATGTGTAGCAATTCTCCTTCACACACAAACACAATTGATTTGAGAACTTTATCTAGCATCTTTGACAATTAAATCCTTTGATTGTATTGACATGCTTAATCTTGGTTGGTGATCAACATGATCATGATTGTTTGATTGGTCAATATGTTTGAATTGCATTCATTGTTTTCCTTTCTAAACAAACTAGCATAAAAATGGTTGTTAGTGACAATCCATCACAACCTTTGTTGGTTTGATTGTCATGAAGGCCGCAATTTCAAAAAAGAATTGTCATGAACGCGTCCAACTTCAAAAACATTCTCCTTTTTGAATTAGAACTACGTCGCTTTGATTCCCATTTGGGATACGTAGGAGCGAGCCACGTCCTCGTCAAGCACAACAAACCAAAATTAATTCGATTGCGAAAGCCCTTTTTGATCATCTAAAATAAAAACCGATTATCATTAATGATCACTCGCGCCGTTGCCGTTTGGTTGTTAATGATAATTTCATTTTCAAAAGAGTTAGTAGCGCGGCCACTCTAAACCGTTGTTGTTTGGTCGTCGCGAACACTCGAATCAAAAGCAAAACCGATTATCGTTAATGATCACTCGCGCTGTTGCCGTTTGGTTGTTAATGATAGTTTCATTTTCAAAAGAGTTAGTAGCGCGGCCACTCTAAACCGTTGTTGTTTGTCATCGCGAATCCTCACTCCTACTGCGAAAACTCATCTAAACAGACTAAAAAACAAAAACCTTTTTAGGACAACCAAGAACTACGTAGCTTTGAATTCTCCATCGCACCAGGAGATACGTAGGAGCGAGAGGCCAACTCTCGTCAAGCGCCAAAAATAAAAATTTTCATTAAGTCTTCTCACTCCCTTTTCAATAAAGAGGCAAAATAAAAGCATTTTCAAATCAACACTTCAAACCACACATTTAATTAAAGGTTCCCTTTCGGTAGAAAGGAGGTACGGGGTGCTAATACCTTCCCCATGCCTAACCGACCCCCGAACCCATATCTCTAGTTTTCGAAAGACCATCCGCCTTGTCTAAAAGACCTTTTTTCAATGTTTTGGTCTTAAAATTAAAATATTGGTGGCGGCTCCATACCTTTTCCACGTTGTACAATGAGAAGTCCGAACCGGATTTTTTGGGGTGCAACACCAACATAGACAACAAACATGGCATGATCGACATACAATGTGAGGAACCAAAAACCAGCTAACCAAGGATGTCATTCGGACCGTGGTGGAGGACGGTTTCTGATGTTCCCCTCTTTATCTTTCACCCACTTTGTTAGAGTTGATCTGAATCTTCTGAGCGACTTTCCAGCTTTCATAAGACAATAGTCTTTTCGAGAGTCATCCACATCAAAGTATTTCTGCTTACATTCAACAAAATGATTATAAATATGCTTACATATTTAATTATAAAATAACTATATAGTCAAAATAAGACCCATACCTGTATCAAATGTCATAGCTCCTCTTTAAATTTCTCGAAAGAGCCATTTTTTTTATTATTCCAACTTTTGATTGTAATTGGTATATCCTGCCTTGCTCTAGCACCAATGAAGCTTTGCAACTCTCTACCATTGTCACCAATCGGTTGGTTTTTAGAATTCCATATGACCTGCATTCACGGAGGAGGGAGGACGAAGCAGCGCCGTTCGCGGAGGAGGGAGAAGCAGCGCCGTCGCTCACGAAGGAAGTCAGCCCCACAATCATACATAAATACTGAACCTATGTTATACGATTTTCTGCATAATTTTTGATTTACAACTAATTTAAAATACTTCTCACATTCCTTTAATAATCCAATCTATTCCAAGTTTAATACAACATATAAACACAATAGAGAATCTTCAAAATCTAATCAGGGGCACTTCTTCAAAATCTATTCCAAGTTTAATACAACATACAACTAATTTTTGTTTTTCATCAATTAACATTTTAATACAAAAAACATCCAAATACAAATCATTTCAGCACTCACATCAGAATCTAATCTTCAAAATCATATGACTCATGAAAGGAATAAAACTATGGCATGGAAAAAAAAACGAAGGAGGGATTGTGCTTCGTTTACCTTCTGAGTTTTCACGTTCATGGAGGAGGGAGGAGGCGCTGCTTCGTTTTCACGGAGGAGGGAGGAGGCGCTGCTTTGTTTTCACGAAAGAGAGAGAAGGCCTTGCTTCGTTTTCACGGAGGAGGGAAGGCCGTTCACGGAGGAGGGAGGAGGGAAGGCGCCGTCGCTCACGAAGGAAGGAAGGAGGGAGAAGCTGCTTCGGTTCACGGAGGAGGGAAGGTCGTACGTTCACGGAGGAAGCTTCAAAGGTTCGAAAATGGGGCTACTGTGTGTGTGAAGTGTAAGGGAGGCGCGGCTGTGTGAATTTTCGCAAATAATGAGAGGGAGTTAGGGTAAAAGAGAGAAATTGGGCATCAGGAGCGCTTTTAAAAAGCGCCTCTAAAGCCTGAGCATCAGGGGCGCTTTTTAAAAAGCGCCCCTAAAGGCCCTGCGTGTTCTGGGCTTCAGGGGCGCTTTTTAAAAAGCGCCCCTGATGCTCAAAACACGCAGGGCCTTTAGGGGCGCTTTTTAAAAAGCGCCCCTGATGCTCAAAATTCGCATGGCCTTTAGGGGCGCTTTTTAAAAAGCGCCCCTAAAGGCCCTGCGTATTTGGGCATCAGGAGCGCTTTTTAAAAAGCGCCCCTAAATGGTGCGCCCTCTTTTTGCAGTTTTGTTGTAGTGTATTTTTAAAATTGCAATACGAAAAGACTCCAAAACACGCTGCTTAAAATTGCTCTTTATATATTTGTCATGATTTTTTTTACCAAATCGGTTATTGAGGAATGAACTTTCAGTATTTTAACGGTTAATTTTTTTTCCGAGCACTAAAAGACTCCAAAACACGCTGGTTATTGAGGCACAAATTTCGCATATTTGAATAGTTGATTTTTTTTTTTGCAAACACAAAAGCATCCAAAAAACCACACAACTTAACATCGTAATTTACATATTTTGTTATTAAATTATTTTTATTCACCGAACCGGTTACTGAGGAACAAAACTTGCGTATTTGAACAGTTAAGTATTTCATTTTAGGTACTTTATTGCGAAATTACTATTTTATTTCAACAAACCGGTTACTAAGAAACACATTTTGCATATGTGAACAATTAACTTTTTTTCGGACTTTAAAGTGTCTCAAAACACGCTGCCTAACATCAAACTTTAGATAAAAATATGGAAAAAAAAGAAAGGATGAAGAATTAAAAAGGGGGAGGAGGGGTTAAAAAAAAGAGGGGTGAGGGGTGGGGGGAAGGGGGTTTGGCGCCAAAAAGTGAGAGGGGTCCACCGGAGACTTCCATGGGTTTATATTTGTAAGATAAAAGCATTTTTTTTATTTATTTTACGTAGCTTCCATTCTCGGGAAATAACTAATATGATGGCTATTAAAAAGATTGGAAACCTTTACAAGTTACAAGGAGCCATAACGAAACTGGTGTATTGTTAGCGTCATATAGTTCACACGATAGTCAAGCACCTTCACTTTCAAGACACACACACACATATATATATATATATATATATATATATATATATATATATATATATATAATGAATATATTAGAAAAGCAACTTATTATCCTCTTTGATTTAACTTATTATCCTCTTTGATTTACCAGATGTATCTTTCAATAATAACGTTACGTTAAATTCGTCAAAAAATACCATTGCGTTGCGGGTTTTCTTTTTCCATTTGATCGCACTATTAAGAGATTTAGTATTAACTAGGATAGGTATGATAGAAACATATTATTTTCTACCAAAAAATATTTTCTTCAATACTGTTGCCATACGCCTCCTTTACGGATTCTTAGTGTAAAAGTCACATAGTATATGGGTCAACATAATCAAAATTTAATTTTGAATTTAAATTTATCCTCATATAACTCAAAGTTTTAATTTAAATTTATCTATAACTTCACTAACTAAGATTTAGCTGATTATAATCTAACTTTATCTTTACACCACACAAACAATGTTTTATTTAAAATAAAATTCCCCAAAACAAAAAAAAAATTAGAAAAGTGCACAAACACAGACATGTTAGTGCCCATCTTTGTGTTAGTGAAAATAATCAAAAAATAACCATTTCCACAACCATTTTCAGGATGACTCGTCACAAGGGAAGAACCAAATCACGGAACAAAATGTTAAAAAAGAAAGGATCAAAATGTGATCTTGATAAAGCCAGTAACATAGAAATGCTAAGATGGGGACTAACAAGATTGCATGAGGGAAGAGAAGAACTTCTAGTTGCTTCTTCAATAAAACTTTCTCAACAAAAAAAATTCACTATTTCACGACCATATACTGACGTTGGTTTATTGATAGATCCACGGGTCCACCTTGTATCTATTATGAGTGGCACGTGGCTCCTGCTTTGTGTATCTCTAGGAAGTAATCTGCTTTGTTATTTCATCGTTATCAGTGTAGGTGTGGATACATCTAATGTCCAATCCGGATCATTTTGAGTGCATATATATATATATATATATATATATATATATATATATATATATATATATATATATATATATATATATATATATATTTTCCCTTTTGCTCTTCAAAGAAAAAACAAACGACCATATACTGACATTTTAGTTTTAAAAAAAATCGATAATCTATAATCTATATCTACAAATTACAAATAACTCACACTTCGGTAAACATAGAAACGTATCAAAATTTCACCCTCTATTTGTGCAACCTATCAAATGACATTATAATAAGACATTAAATGTTGATCATAAACAAAACGGCCCATAAGAGAATGAGATCCTTTTCAGAAGGATATAAAATCAATTGATTTCAATAATAAAAACCACAATATTATTTCCTTAAATATTATAATTCAAGTTTGAATTCAAAAACATATGTGGTAATTATGTAGTAAACATGGTTTGCAGTTGGATTTCAAGAAGGATGGTAGATCTAAGTACCTGTTTTGGATGACTGTCACGTGGTGTATCAGCTCAAGTCTTTAACCCTCTAGTGGTTGTCAATCATGTTAAGATTATAACATGGAGCTGGTTTATAAGCATAAAAAGCCGCAAGTCAGCTTTAAAGATTTTTGATTGGTGGCGAAATCATCTTGTTTGTATGAACTCGGTGTAACTCGACTTCTTGTCTTGTTCTTTCTGGGTACTCTTTTTCCTATTTGGCTATTTTTCCCACGGAGTTTTTGCCCATAAAGGTTTTAATGAGGCCTCTTGTTTATCTAAAAAAAATGAGGCCTCTTGTTTTTGTAAGGGTTGGGTACCCCTAATTCTCCTTTTTATTAATATATATATATATATATATTATGCTTATCAAAAAATCTATATAATCTCATTAACATGCCTATATATCCCAAAAACATGTCCAGATTCATCTATCACATGTGACTCAACTCCTCTAGCAGGACCATGTTATGTCTCTATGCAATAATTCTCTTTCACGAAACCAGTTTGCAAATTCAATACTCACATACTCTCTTACTACAACTGATAAAAAAATACCATCTTACTACAATACTACAATATTCCAATAATATTCTATGTTTGGAAGCAAAAGTCACGTAGTGTAATCAGTGTTATCAGACTCGGACCGGCCGGTCGGACCGGTCTGACCAAGACCCGGCCACTATACCGAATCGAGCTAATTGTCGAAACGAATCTGCACATGAACCAGATGACGTGGTCGGGTTGATGATAAACCGGTGACCCGGGGCGGGTCTTGCAGTACCACTCTAAAAATGAAACAAAACATTGTTATTACTTAAAGAGATTCAAGGTGGGGATCAAACTAGTGCACCAAAAGATGATTGATGATAAATGTTTGCTTTTATAATATATATTTAATTTAATGCATTAAAATTTCTGCGCTTAGTACAATTGGCTGCTTCTATATTTTTAATACCATAGCTCTTGTCAAAAAAAAAATACCTTAGCCCATTTAAGTAACATTACTAATTATGTTACACAATGTTTTCTATTTATCCAATAAAAGTATACAAAACAATATATTTATGATTTTATAGATATTTTAGTTATTATTAGAAAATTTCAAAAAAAAAGTTATTATTAAATTAAAATATCTTATCATTTTATTTAATTAAAATTACATATACAACTATTTTCTTAGTATATATATTTTGATTTTTAGAATTACTTGAATAGAGATCGGGTCATGCGGTTCGATCAGTGACCCACCGGTCCGTCTAGTGACCAGATGACTCAATGCCATGACCGGGTCAATCACGTCTGATAACACTGAGTGTAATACCTTTTAATGCCAAAAAAGAGTCACTTTTTAAAAATTTTTTTTGAAAGGCGGGTTCTTAATTGTTAGAGGGGTGGGGAAAATGTTAGTTTCCATAGTTTGAACCCTGGACCTCTTTCTTATACTCATTCGGTATCCCTTAGCTCATAAACTCAGCTACCAACATGTTAAACGTTGAATAGCCCAATAAAAAAATGTAGGCTAAATTATAGTTTTGGTCCCCCTATTTTCAAAAATTCAGACATTTGGTCCCCCTATTTTAAAACTCAGACATTTGGTCCCCCAATTTTAAAAAATCAAAGACATTTAGTCCCAAGAGGAAATTTCAGTTTTTTATGGCTAATAATCAAAGACATTTGGTCCCCCAATTTTAAAAAATCAAAGACATTTGGTCCCCCAATTTTAGAAAATCAAAGACATTTGGTCCCTCTTTGGACTAAATGTATTTGATTTTTTAAAATTGGGGGACCAAATGTCTGAGTTTTAAAATAGGGGGACCAAATGTCTGAATTTTTGAAAATAAGGGGATTAAAACTATAATTTAGCCAAAAATGTAAAAGCACAATCAGTAATTGGAAATATTTTCCAATAAATTGCCCACTATCAATGAAACGAGTTGAATACATTCCTTATACGTTGTTATAGAATCTATTTAAGAAAAAAAATATATATCAAATTAAAGGTAGAGAGAAAATAAATTTAGCCCTTAATCGAAATTAGAATCGTAATATGGCAACGAATATTCCTCTTTTTTTAAGACCGCGTTGTTGACGCATTCAATTACAAAAATTCCTGTAAAAAATTCAAATCAGCAATCTGATCAATATACTAGTATGTCGAATTTCTGATTGAAAACAATTATACAATTCAAATATGTCAAAACCCCCAACATATCTCAAAATTAATTCAATGATTAAAGACATTATTACCGGAATGACATATATGGAATGTTTTTATTACAATAATTTATTGGATTAATTCAAAATTTGAATTCATTTTTATTAATAGTTTCCTATGATTATCATTTATATTATGACAATAAACAAAGGATATTTTTTATCTCTCTCAAATACTTCCGATTCTTATCTCTTTCTCCATCAACGTCTTCCATCGCCAACTACACCCACCTCTTCCAAATAGCCTCCTCCATCGACTAACCACTTTGGTCAAGATTGTTGGAACTGAATAGGCATCACACTGTATTATTGATTATTTTGTCACTGAGAGTGTTACATATATATATACTAACTGCATGACATATGAAGAGTCAGCAATTAATTACACATAATTAAACATACGTAACTGAAAGGAATTTTGACAGTCAACACGAGACTTCGACAGCCAACACAAACTTCGACTATACTGGTTTACAACAATACACCTCCTAAACCAGTTTAGTTACCTTCTTCAATCCAATGAGCTTCCTCAATTCTTCGAATCTGCTAATCTTCAATGGTTTCGTCAGCAAATCAGCTATGTTGTCCTCTGTTCGACAATATTCTACCTTCAGTTTCTGCTTTGCGACTTGATCACGTAGGAAATGAAATTTGGTCTTTATGTGCTTGCTTCGACCATGAGCAATTGGGTGTTTCGACAAATCTATGGCAGATTTGTTGTCGACTTTCAGTTCGACAGCTTCATTATTCTTCAATTTTAACTCACACAACAGCATGTCGAGCCATTGTGCTTGGCATGCAGCCATAGCTGCAGCTATATACTCCGATTCACACGAGGATAATGCCACCACACTCTCCTTCTTCGAACTCCATGAAATTGGAGCATCTCCATACATGAACACATATGCTGCTGTGCTCTTTCGATCTCCTTTGTCACCGCACCAGTCAGCATCAGAATAACCAAACACTTCTTGGTTGTCTATTCCATTCCCTCTGGATGTATCTCAATATCCGTTTTGCAGCAACCAAATGTGAGGTCTTTGGTTGCTCCATAAACCTGCTTATGAGTCCCACACCATAGGATATGTCAGGCCTTGTGTGACACAGGTACCTGAGAGATCCCACTATCTGTTTGTACAGTGTCGAATCTACAGCCTTTCCTTCGACATCACTTGTCAGCTTCACTGCTGTGTCTGTAGGAGTAGCAGCAGGATTGCAATCACTCATATTGAATCTCCTTAGAACATCAGTAGCATACTTCTTCTGATGTAGCAAGGTTCCACCTCCATCACCAACAATTTCGATTCCTAAGAAATAAGTAAGAATGCCCATATCTGACATTTCGAACTCACTCATCATGTTTTTCTTGAACTCCTCCATATCCTTCTCGCTGGTTCCTGTGAGTAACATATCATCCACATATAGACAAACTATCAGCCAGTCTTCTATATTGGACCCCTTCACATAAATGCCATGCTCATTTACACACTTCACAAAGTTCAGTTGGGATAGAAATGAATCTATCCTTTTGTTCCAAGCTCGTGGAGCTTGTTTTAGGCCATATAGAGCTTTTTTCAATTTGTACACCTTTTCCTCCTTACCATTCATTACAAATCCTGGTGGTTGGTTAACATACACTTCTTCCTCTAAGTAACCATTGAGGAAAGCAGACTTCACATCCAATTGATACATAGGCCAGTTTTTGAAACTAGCTATTGCAATGATCAATCTTATTGTCTCAATCCTTGCTACGGGAGCAAAGACTTCATTGTAATCATATCCAGCCCTTTGTAGAAATCCTCTTGCAACCAATCTTGCTTTATACTTCCCAATTTCACCATTGGGTTTGATCTTAGTTTTGAAGACCCACTTGACTTCGACAACCCTCTTCTGTTTAGGCAATTCGACCAATACCCAAGTATCATTTTTTTCGATTGAATTCAGTTCTTCTATCATTGCTTGCTTCCATTTCGACTGCTCGAGAGCTTCTTCGACAATTATTGGTTCACAATCAGCAAGTAATGCTTCTTGCAGCAATTCTCCATTTTCTGCTATGGCATTGTCAGGAAATAGTTGAAAATCATTCAATTTCTGTGGCTGTTGTCTGTTTCTTCTTGGTCTACCACTTGCACCTCCTTGTTCATTCATCACTTCATTCACTTCCTCTTGTTGCTCATTCAATGTCACTGCCACTGGTGTGTCCTGCACAGGTTCCAGTAACACAGCTTCGACAGTGTCACTCTGTGTCGAATTGTTAGTGATGTTCGACACACTATAGTTCTGTCGAATTGTGTCTGTCGAATTGTTCCATTCCCATCCCTTCGATTCCTCAAAGATCACATCCTTGCTAATCACCACCTTTTTTCTATTTGGATCATACAACTTGTAGGCACCAGTCGAATGATAACCCAATAGAACCATTGGTTGAGCCTTGTCATCCAATTTCTTTCTCAATTGATCTGGAACATGTCTGTAACACAGTGCCCCAAACACCTTCAAATGCTTCACACTTGGTTTCTCACCACACCACGCCTGTTCAGGAGTCATTTTATCCAGTCTCTTAGTTGGGCTTCTGTTTAAGATATACACAGCAGTGGTTGCTGCTTCTCCCCAGAATTGATTTGGCATGCTTCGACTCTTCAGCATGCTCCTCACCATATTTAGTACAGTTCTGTTCTTTCTCTCTGCTGTACCATTATGTTGTGGTGTGTATGGTGCTGTGATTTCATGCCTTATTCCTTCTTCTTTGCAGAACTTCTTGAACTCTGTGGAGGTGTATTCACCACCTCCATCAGTTCTAAATCTACTGATGCAGCATCCAGATTCCTTCTCAATCATTGACTTGAAGTTTTTGAAAACTTCGAACACTTCAATTTTCTTACTAAGTAAATAGATCCACATTTTCCTAGTAGATTCATCAATGAATGAAACGAAATAGCTATTACCTCCCAATGTTTTCACTTCAAAGGGCCCACAAACATCTGAGTGAATGGCTTCAAGTTTCCTGGTTGATTGAATCTTCACTTCAGTGTTGTAGGAGTTTCTGGCTTGCTTCAACTCACAACATTCCTTGCACACTTCGACAGGAAGCGTCAAAGCAGGCAATCCATGCACCATACCTTGAGCAGTTAGATTCTTCAGGTCTCTGAAATTCAAGTGCCCATACCTCTCATGCCATCTCCACACTTTATCACTGGTGACAGCCTTCAAACATTCATCATTGACTATATTCATACCAACTTTAAAAGTTCTTCTCTTGTTCAATGTTGCTTTCAACATCAGCCTCTTCTTAGGATCATATAGCTTCAGTTCCATATCCTCCATATGAACTGAACACCCCTTCTCTAGGAGTTGTCCTAGACTTATCAAATTGCATTTCATTGATGGAACGTACATCACATTTGTGATGAGGTATGTTTTCCCATCATTCCTCCTGATTCTCACTGTGCCACACCCTTTAGCATTTATCACTCTATTATCACCAAACCTTATCGATTTCTTTACTGATTCGTCTAGATCAATGAACCAGTTTTTGTTGCCTGTCATGTGGCTTGAACACCCTGTGTCGAGATACCACAGATCATCATCACTATCTCTTGATTATGCCATCATCACTAGTTCACCACCACCTACTAGTTTGGCCACTTGTTGCTGCACATCTGTGCCACTTTCACTGACTTCTGCCATCAACATCATTTCATCATCAGATTCACTTCTGACCAACTGTGCTTCTTCATGAGTACTCTTCGACCTGCATTCATCTGCGTAATGGCCGAATTTCTCACAGTTATAGCATTGCACCTCCCTCTTGCTATAATTCTTGCTTTCTCCTTTATTCTTTTTCCACGCTTCTTTTCTCTTTTGGAAGTCACTCTTTTGATCATTGCTCTTCTTCGACCCTTCACCTCCTTTGTTCCACTTTCCTTTCCCTTTCTTGTTCTGGGATTGTGCCAACAGCACTTGTTCACTTTCTTTCTCAGCTTGCTTGTTGACCAGTCTTGCACGAATTCTTGCTTCACTTGCTTCCAGAATTCCTTGCAATTCAGCCACCTTCAACGTATCCAAATCTTTGGATTGTTCGATTGAAGATACAACATAGTCGAAATGTGGAGTCAGTGTTCTCAACACTTTGTCGATCTTTCTTCTATCAGTCATAGTTTTTCCATTAGTGCGCATTTGGTTCGTAATCAATGTCAGTCTATTGAAATACTCCCCAATCGTCTCTTTCTCGTTCATCTGAAGCAGTTCAAATTCCTTACGCAGCGTATTCAGTTTCACTTGCTTCAGTGATGTATCCCCAGAATAAACTGTTGCTAGTTCATCCCATGCTCCCTTCGATGTTTCATATTCTGAAATCTTCTCAAATGCTTCGCCATCAACACCTTGATGGATCAAGAATAAAGCTTTGCTGTCTTTTCTTTGCCATCCACGAAGCGCTTCTCCTGCAGCTAATTGGGGTATTCCGGTTTGCACAACATCAAGCACTTCTTGATACCGGAAAACCACCTTCATTTGCACAGTCCACTTATCGTAGTTCTTGGGATCAAGAACTGGGATCTTCGTTGAAAGGTTGTTCAGATTCGCCATTGCCACGCCTTAAGATCACGAACACGATCGTAAAATCAACGCTCTGCAATTCACCAACTCACACTTCACTCGTGTTTCCCAGGGATTTCGCACTCGCTCTGATACCAAATTTGTTGGAACTGAATAGGCATCACACTGTATTATTGATTATTTTGTCACTGAGAGTGTTACATATATATATACTAACTGCATGACATATGAAGAGTCAGCAATTAATTACACATAATTAAACATACGTAACTGAAAGGAATTTTGACAGTCAACACGAGACTTCGACAGCCAACACAAACTTCGACTATACTGGTTTACAACAATAAAGATTCCATAAATGTGGTGTCTTAAAGCATACAACTCCTGTGTTGAAGACTTCAATCTACCGAGTAGCCACCGTCACTACATTTGACGTCAACAAGAAAAGTGAATGTGATGTTTACTATATGTTTCGACCTCACATGTTTCGGTCTTCACATGCTGAAGTACCCTGATCCATTTTAACTTTGCACTAGTTAGACTATCACCGAAGAGAAAATATCATCATAGTCAATTCCATTTTGCTGTGATTATCCCTTTGCTACAAGACGAGACTAGAACTTTTCCCCTTCGTTTTTTACTCCTGGTTTTCTCTTGTACCTACTTGCAACTGATAGCCCTTTTTCCCTCAGGAAGTTGAACAAGCTCCCAGGTCTCATTTTTCTTCAAGGGCTCTATCTCATCCACCATAGCACCTATCCACTTATCATTCTCCAGGCTAGCTATAACTTCTAGAAAAGTGGACAGATCTCCAGAACTGGTAAGAAGTGCATAAGCTGCTAAGTGTTCATATACATATCTATCTGGTGGCTTGATCTGACCGTGTTCTTTATCACGTACAAGAGAGTAATCATGAACTCCACCTGGATCTTTAGGTCTTGGTCAATTTAGAATCAGAGCCTGGATCGGCTTGTGGTTCTGGTACTGACCACACATTGCTCACTAGTGACGACTCAATATGCACCTAAATCACCTCATTACTTGAAGTTTCCCCTTCAGATGTAGAAACATTTGTTGCAACTGCCTGCTTCAACATGGGCTTCTTATCAAAAATAACATCTCTATTGATTACCATTTTCTTTGAAATTGGATCCTATAACCTGATGCCCTTTACACCTATTGAGTAACTCACAAAGACACGCTCGTTCGACTTTGGATCAAGTTTGGATTGATATTCAATGCATATATTCACATAAGCTGGACACCCAAATATCCTTAAATTGTCAAGATCGATAGAATTACCTGTATATAGCAACTATGCAACCTTCCCATCCGATGAAGCCTGTGGTGACCTGTTGATGAGATAACATGCCATGTTTATTGCCCCAGCCCAAAAACCCTTTGAGAATCCAGCATTCAACCGGAGTCATCTCGTCGTTTCAATTAGACATATGTTCATTCTTTCTACCACACCATTCTGTTGTGGTGTCTTTCGACTGAAAAATACCTCTGAATACCATGTTTGGCACAAAATTTCTTGAAATTTGAATCATTGTACTATGTCCCATTTTCTGACCACAAATACTTGATTTTTCTGCCCCTTTCTCTACTTTTTGCCTTCCACAACTTATGAACTTATGAATGACTTCAGATTTATGCTTCAAAAAATATATCCAAACCTTGCGAGAAAAATCATAGGTAAAAGTCACAAAATACCTGGAGCCACCCATGGAGGGATCTTTTTTAGGCCCCACACATCAAATGCACATAGTCTAGGATTCCCTTTGTTTTGTGCTTTTGAATCTTGAACTGAACACGACATTGTTCCCAAGTACACAATACTTGCACAGATCCATCTTGCAACTGCAAATACCCTTCAATAGATTTCTCTTATGAAGTTCCATCATCTCACTCTCACTTAGATGACCCAGACATATGTGCCAAAGTTTAGTTGCAATGTTATCAGACTCAAGTAATGCAACATCATCTACAACAGTATATCCAAACAGTTTGTAGATGTTACCTGCAAATATATTTGTTCTCATTACTATCAAGGAACCCTTAAAGACCTTCATGATATCCCTATCTCCATCAAACCTGTAAGAGAAACTGTTTTCCTATAGATTACCTAAGGAAATCAAATTCTCTTTCAATTTTGGAAGCTTCTCCTTCACCTGAAACACATAGACATACCAATAGATCCTTCTCCTTCTCCATCTCCTTCTCCTTCTCATCCATAGCAATTTTAATTTGTCTCATTCGTCTGAAACACATAGACGTACCAATCCCGTGACATTCTCCTTCATATCTACCCAATCGATGTCTGCCATGTCTGTCGATTTCGTCTCACACAACGCCTTCTGTAAACATTGCAGAACCAATAAATTCTTAACCCTCCTTTGCCATAATCCAAAATGTCCCATTCCGTCGAACCTCGCCTCTTCAAATTTCGCACCAAAGTTAGACATCACCTGATACCAATTGTTAGAACAACCACCAGTAAAAGAAGAAAATAAAGAAATGATAACACAAAATAGAGACATGATCTTGATCATGCAGTTCGGCCAAATTATGCCTACATCCGCGACTACAGAGCAATTGTAGTTCCATCTTATTTCAGGAAAAGTTTGGGTTTCAAAGTTACAATAGGTACTTATAATAACTCAGTCCAGATTAAAATAATACCCCTGAACCATACTGCATTGGGCTAATGCCCCCCGCACCCCCCAACAGTTTGGGTCAAGTCCACATACTGGCCATTCTCAACATTAGCAATACAACCCTGATAGTCTATTCGCCAACCTTGGCTAAACTTCCAGCTTCTTAGAAAGACTTGATCTCAAGCTTTTAAGGAACAAACGCTACTACCAGACAAGTTACAAAGCTTGAATGATGAAATCAATCCACTCTCAAAATCAAAAGCCTTAGAAAAGTATGAAAGTGTTCCTTTATTTTCTCGTGTCTTCTGTAGATTTTGCTTCAATGGATATTTCGATCCTTTCCAAGTGCAGAAGCTTGCTTGTATGTGATTTTGAATGTGACTTGATAACTTGGATATACAAATTGATTTGAAATAGCTTTGTTAGTTTCTCTAGGAAACTTGTATGCCTTTTTATAGATAGATAAGAATTATAGTCGTTGATGCATTCTTCAGAGCAACAAATTTAAATGTTGAGATCAAGATTTCCCTTGAGAGACAATTGCAATAAAAGCAATCAGGCCGTACACTTTTTCTGCTTTTTGGTACTCTGCTTTTGCCGTTTGATGTGTACTATTGAGCAGGTTTGAGACCTCGACTTAGCAAATGTTTCTTGTCGTTTTGTGAATTCTTCTTCTTTAATTCAATCCTTTGATTCCTCGTACTCAGAATATCATTGAATATGTCTTCAATAAATAACTTTTGTCTTCCGGTAGATGAGAGTGACATCAGAAGCTTTGTGTAGAGTAGCTTGGACTAACAAATGGTTGGTCATTAGATGCCTTGCATTGAAAGGATGCACTTTGATAGTTGAGCCTTTATAGTGGATGCTTCTGGGAACAAAAGGTTCATGAGTTGATCAATAAGAGATGTTGTCTTGTTTCTAACAGACAATAGCATTGTCAACCATGATCTTTGCGTCTGTATCTTCCTTATACATCTTAACATTGTTATTCTTTTAGATCAAGCAATTCCTGCACACTTAAAAAACACGTTAAGGGATCATTGTTCTCCTATGATATTTGCTATCTTTGAAATCAATCTAGGTTCATTGTTTTTTAATCCTCTTGGTTCCAACAAAGAAGTACAATTTTCTCCACTTGTTTGAAGAATCATTAAAGAACATGAATTCCAGCATTTGGAATTTCTCTCCTAGTTAATTTTACTTGTGATATATCCTCTATTCATTACGACTTTGAAGTCATTATTATCTTCGAGACATCTTCTTGGTGTTAGATTAATTATTTAATTAATCAATTATGGATTGACTTATTCAATTATTAAAGAATTATTTTTAGTATATAACCATGGTCTGTTATTATTAAGCACTAATTGATTTAACGACCTCTTTATGTATGATATTAATCTATCATACTCGTTGTTCATAATTACTCTTAATATGTATAATTGTAATTTCACCTATTGTGGGTACGGTTGTGCAAATTTGGTATATATTAACCAATCAAATTTATTTTTAACTGTAATTGATATTACATTAATAATGATCGTACCCTATCAATGTGTTGTTGTTAGTAGAATTTTTTGTTATTCAATGTACTTGTAATATTATGCTTATGTCAATTATGATTGGAGTACCCTATCAGTATTAGAAATTTGGTGACATAATATTTGTACATTACATTATTATATATTACATTTATTACTTATTATCCTTTAGAATTTTGGTGACATAATATTTGTACATTACATTATTATATGTTACATTTATTACTTATTATCCTTGAGACCCTTATGTCGCAATACAATAAGCGAATTTTTTTCTAAATGTCGTGTAATAATCTATCCCTATTTTATGTACATTATGAAAAGGCCATCTTAAATTGTTTTAGAAATGAAGAGGTATATGTAAAACAACCTCCTGGCTTTGAGCACTACGCCATAATCGTTAAAATTAGTCGCACACTTAAGCAGCGCTTTGGGGGGAGCGCTGCTCGTTAATGTACGGGCTAGAGTGATAAGCAGCGCTTTGGAGGGGAAGCGCTGCCCATTGATGAAAGGCGCTGAGTGATAAGCAGCGCTTTGGAGGGGGAACGCTGCCCATTGATGAAAGGCGCTGAGTGATAAGCAGCGCTTGGGGGTGAGCGCTGCCCATTGGTGAAATTCGCTAGAAGAATAAACAACGCTTTTAGGTGGGAGCGCTGCCCATTGCTATAAAGAGCATCCTAATGAGCGGCGCTTTTAGGGTAAAGCGCTGCCCATTCCTTTAATTTTATTTTTGGGTAGTTGCGTCTTCCCTCCCACTCTCAGTACTCTCACTCTCACACTCACTCTCACTGTCCGGCGCTATCCATCTCACACTTACACTCCATTTACATTTTTGTTCCCTCTCACTCTCACACTCCATTTACATTTGTGTTCCCTCTCACTCTCATTTTCGTTCCCTCACATTTTCTTCCCTCTCTCATTTCCGTTGCCCACTACCTCTCACTCTCACCATTTTTTTTGTTGGGTCCGTACGTACGTGGAGCTTTTCCATTTGAAGCTTGCATTTTCGTTCCACTTTCACCAAAGGTAATATATCATTGCATTTTGTTCTAGTTATTTTAATGGCATTGGAACCTTAGGTTAGATGATTCAATGTTGATGCTTGTTGATTGGTTCTTTGAAAGTATGTGTAGGTGTAGTATTTGTTGAAATGTCCAAATGAAATGTAGGTGTAGTATTTGTTGAAATGTCCAAATGAAATGCTTGTTAATTTAATGTTGCTCTAGGTTAAGGGATTCTTGTGTTGTATTTATAAATTTGAAAAATTTAGGATTGATGTTGATGATTTGTTGTTTAATGCGAATTTAATGGCATTGCCTTTTGTTCTAGTTATTTTAATGGCATCGGAACCTTAGGTTAGATGATTCAATGTTGATGCTTGTTGATTGGTTCTTTGAAAGTAGGTGTAGGTGTAGTGTTTCTAAACTTAAGGGGAAATGTAGGTGTAGTATTTTTTGAAATGTCCAAATAAATGCTTGTTAATTTAATGTTGCTCTAGGTTAATGGATTCTTGTGTTGTATTTATAAATTTGAAAAATTTAGGATTGATGTTGATGATTTGTTGTTTAATGCAAATTTAATGCGAATTGTTTGTTAGGTTTTGCGAGTATGGTTTGCCGGAGCTTTGCGTTCATTGTTCGAGTTCGTCCTGGTTCGAGTGTTCGTTCTAGTTCATTCGAGTTCATTGTTGCTTCCACTTGTTCAGGTACTTTTGTTGTTTTCTTAAATTTATTATATGAAGAATGACAATATGGAAGACATTAAAGTCTTTGATTTTTTTAGCTGAAAATAGTTGAATGTCTTAGCTTCAAAAAAATTGTACGTTGTGTGTTTTTCCCCTGTAATAGGTTTAAGTTCTCTTATCAGGATTTTATTATAAATATTGGGAAATCATGGATAGAAAGTCGATGTCTGCCAATCGTCTGTCCAAGGAATATGTCGCTGGAGTGGATTATTTTGTGAACTGTGCTGTTAAACGTTTAGGGACTTCTAGTGATATCAAATGTCCTTGTTTAAGTTGTTGTTATGTAAAATCGGTTAATGCAGAGGAGTTGGCAGGACATTTAAAGGGTTATGGAATTGATCAAAGTTATACTTGTTGGACAATGCATGGTGAGGAAAGAGGTGAATCTTCAAATATGGGTAATAATACCGAGAGATGTGCGCCGGTTGACACTGAAAGACCTACATTGGATGAGGACGAATTTGAAGAGATGGCAAAGGCTGTTGAAGACGATCTTAATGGCTGTCCTCAAATGTTTGAGAAGTTGATAACGGATGCGGAGACACCGTTGTATTCAGGTTGTACTGAATTCACAAAATTATTGGCTGTGATAAAGTTGTATAACTTGAAAACTTGTCACGGATGGATGGATAAGAGCTTTACGGAATTACTCACACTATTGAAAGAAATGTTGCCGAAGGATAATGTGCTCCCTTCTCGGACGTATGATGCAAAACAAATGTTAGGGTCCATTGGCTTGAACTATGAGAAGATACACGCTTGTCCCAATGATTGCATTTTATTTTGGAATGAACATGCATTGTTAAAGTTGCGTCCTAAAATGTAACGCATTGCGGTATAAAAAGAAAGAATCTGCTCCAGAAAAGGTGTTGTGGTATTTTCCCATAACTCCTCGATTTAGGCGCATGTACCGTAGTTCAGAAGATGCAAAACACTTGACATGGCATGTGGATGAAAGGATTAAAGATGGCATGCTACGACACCCGGCGGATTCTCCGCAGTGGAAAAAAATTGATATTGATTTTCCTGATTTCGGGTTGGATTCAAGAAACCTACGACTTGCATTGTCTGCTGATGGATTTAACCCGCACGGTATTCAGAGTAGCTCCCATAGTACATGGCCCGTGATTTTGACGATCTCTAACCTACCTCCATGGCTTTGCATGGAACGCAAATATATGATGTTGTCATTGTTAATTTTTGGGCCCAACCAACCAGGAAAAGATATTGATGTATACTTGACTCCTTTAATTGAATACTTGAAGTTAATGTGGGAGACTGGAGTAGAGGTGTATGATGGGTTCAGAGAAGAAAGTTTCACCCTGAGGGCTATGATTTTTGGCACAATTAATGACTTTCCAGCTTACGGAAATCTATCTGGGTACAGTAATAAAGGTCAGTGTGCATGCCCTATATGTGAAGATAACACTGATTGGATGTGGTTGAAACATGGTAAGAAGAATATCTACCCTGGTCATCGTAGATTTTTGCCATCTACTCATCAGTATCGACTGTTGAAAAAGGCATTCAATGGGAATACCGAAACCCGTAAAGCTTCCATGCCTTTGACGGGCGAACAACTATTTGAAAAAGTGAAAGATTTGAACATTAAATTTGGGAAGACTTTGGCCGGAGAGCTTGCCAAACGGGGGTGGAAGAAAAAGTCGATTTTTTTTTAGTTGCCATACTGGAAGTCATTATATGTAAGGCACTTCATTGATGTGATGCATGTTGAAAAAAATGTTTTTGAAAGTTTCATTGGTACTTTACTCAATATACCAGGAAATACTAAAGATACCATCAACTCGAGGTTGGACTTGCTTAGTTTGGGGTTGAGACCAGAATTGGGTCCGATAAAGAAGGGTACACGTACATATCTACCTCCGGCAGCTCATACTCTATCTAAAAAGGAGAAGACCGTGTTTTGTAAGTTTCTTCATGGAGTTAAAGTTCCAGAGGGGTACTCTTCAAATGTTACGAACCTTGTATCCATGAAAGACCTCAAGTTAAAGTCTTTAAAGTCCCAAGATTGTCAAGTTAAAGTCTTTAAAGTGTCTCGGTCCGGCCCTTCTACACAAAATTCTCAGCCCGCCCCTCCTCCAAAAGTGACCCAGCCCACCCCTCCTCCAAAAGTGACTCAGCCCTCCCCTTCTCCAATTGTGTCTCAGTCTCAGCCCTCAGCCTCTTCAATTAATGATTATAAGATGGTTGGTTATGCTGCAATGCACGCGGAATTCAGGATGGATGAGGCAATCCCGCTTCAATTAGAGATGGATGACCAAATTTTTGGGACTTTAGGTCAAACACTGTCGATCAGACATGAGGATATCAGTGATGTATGTAAATTGAACTGGGCAACCAGTACTTCTATTAGAGCATATGTCAGGTACGTATGTAATTTATTATTTGACATCATTGAATTTTTTTTATTAAATCGTTAATTTAATTTGTATATATCTCTAATTATAGGTACTTGTACGAGGACATTTTGGTCCCTTCGGAACAGACACTGAGATTTGTGTTCTTGTGTCCGAATAATACACACCTGCATGATGTGTCCCAGAAGCTGCCTAATTATGAGACGCTTGTGGAACAAAACAAGACAGAGGTTAAAAATTATATCATTCGACGCTTCTGGGAAGATCAAAGTAAAAGCGATGATTACATGTTTTTGGCACCGTCTCGTACAGTGAGAGATTTAATCCATTCTTATATAACATGCATTTTTTAAATACTAGTAAATTACTTATTCAAAATCTTATTTTGTAGGCAACATTGGATTCTGTTAGGAATAAATCCGGGGAGAGATACGGTGTACTTCATTGATCCATTTCATGGTCATTTCAACAACTACCCCGCGTTGATCCAGTTATTTAATAGGTGTGTGTATTTCGATCCCTCTACATATTTCTTCGTTTTACTTATATAAGTATGTATTTCGAATAATATAGTTATATGTCATTGTGTTCAGTTGTTTGAAAACATATTGGGGAGTGGAACAATCAAAGACCAAATGGATACCGATAGATGTAAGTTTGTAATCAATGTTCTTATATATTTAATTACATTATTTTGTGAAAAAATGTATTAAATTAAATTTAACATTTAACTAATGTTTTGTTTTGTAGTGTCCAAAACAACCCAATAGCAATGATTGTGGGTATTATGTAATAAAATTTTTGAAGGAAATTATTACCCACAACCAAACGATTATTCCCCGTCAGGTATCTAGAATTCTTTTTGATTTTGATATAATAATAGTTAATTCCATTTAACCATTTCAATTCTAATTTTATTTATTTATATAATTTCAGTATTTTCTTGATTGTCGGGTTAAGACATACTCTGCTGAACAGCTACTTGAGCTTAGAGGAGAGTGGTGCCGTTATGTCTCCCATTTTTTTTTTTTGATTTTGGATAGAATATGTAATTCTGTAAGTTGTTAGCGTTTGATTTAGATACATACAGCTAAGCTAGTTTTGGTTCATATTGTAAGTTTAGCTAGTTTTGGGTACATATGAATTGGATAATAACTTGTTAGCTAGTTTGTTTTGGTTCAAGTGTAGAAATGGAATGAATTGGGAAACTTAAGCACTTGTTTTGATTCTGGTGTATTTGGATATAATTTGATTTGCTGAGAAATAGAATTGGAAGGAATTGGGAATGTAAAAACAAGTTAGTTATGCAGGTTTACTTGCTGAAAAATAGTTTGTTTACTTGTTGAATAATAGTTGGTTTACTTGCTGAAAAATAGCTGGTTTTGATTTTGCTCATAATGTTTGATTTGCCTTTTTGGATACATATAGCTTAGTTAGTTATGAGTATATATGTCCAGGAAAATTGCAATTGTAAAAAGGAAAATAACAAAAACAGAAAAAAAAGATAAAAAAAAAATACGCAATGGGCAGCGCTTTCTCCTAAAAGCGCTGCCCATTCGGAAATGCGCTAAGGCAATGAGCAGCGCTTTCTCCTACAAAGTGCTGCCCATTTGAAAATGTGCTAAGGCAATGAGCAGCGCTCAAAAGCGCTGCCCATTGATAAAAAAAGCGCTGCCCATTTAAAAGTCTGTAGTAGTAGAGGACATAGAATTTTCTGAACAAGCCTTCAAACATAAAAAGATATTCTATGGTCTTAAGCAAGCTCCAAGAGCTTGGTATGATAGATTAAGTTCCTTTTTAAAGATGAATGATTTTGAAAGAGGCCGGTTTAATACCACCGTATTTACAAAATCATTAAAACAGGATTTTATCATAGTCACTAGTGCAAAATCTGATTTAAAAAGCACTATTTGGAATCAGTTGTTTGGATAACCGATTCTAAATGTAGGCGCGGTGGCAATTTTGCAATTAAATGAATGTTTGAGAGACTTGTTGATACATTTTGAATCGGTTGTTTAAACAACCGATTCAAAATGTGTATATTTAGACGTTTGGAATCGGTTTTGTAAACAACCAATTAGAAAAGTGTTCATTTAGAATCGGTTTTATAGATACCCGATTATTAAAGTCTTCTTTCACTTAAAAAAACCTAAATCACATTCACGCCTCTCTCTCATTTCTCTCTCGCCTCTCAGTTCCCTCTCGCCTCTGATCAGTTCCCTCTCGTCTCTTCTCGCCCTAGCCATCACGTTCTCACTTCGTCTCCCTCACCAGCCATCACGTTCTCACTCCGTCTCGCCGTTGCCTTACTCTGTCTCGTCGTCGCTCCGTCACCGTGTTACTGTCTCTGTGTGGCCCTTAATCCCTCGCCCTCAGTCCGTCTTCGCCGCCCTAAAATCAAGAGGTAATAGATCTCCTCGAGGTAATATTTGGGTTTCTGGACTCTTTCTTTTACTGGATTGCATTTGTTGTTTGTTAACAATGGTTTTTTATCAGTTAATTTGTCACAGAGAAAAAGAAGGAAACCCTAAACGCCTCTCCCTCTCCTTTGTTGTCATCATCTTCCTTCACTGAACCAAATTTGTTTTGCTATTTTGATGTTTTTAGGTGTTTTGCAAACAGGCTAATCGAGCGATGTTGATTTGAACTGTATATAGCCTAGCACTGGTTTTGCAGTTTGCTTGGTATTGCTTGCATTTATCCGATCTCTTAGTTTAATTCTTTTCATGAGATTCTTTCATTTGGTTCTAAAATGTAAAGGTATTGTCAATGCTTTGATGATTTTTTGTAGCTATTTTGAGAGGTGCTTCAATACATGGTTGCTCAATTCATAAATGGCCAGGTTTGCTTACCACCCCACATACAAATCTGGAAAGTAAAGTAAAGCCAATGGTTGGTTTTATTCAGCGCCTAAAAGGGAAGCAGGGACGTTTTCGTGGCAACTTATCTGGAAAACGTGTTGAATATACTAGTAGAACCGTAGAACAGTTATTTCACCAGATCCTAATCTGAAGATTACTGAGGTCAGTCTTTTAAATTTTTCACAGACATGTAATTTCTGTCCTACATAGGATTTTAGTTATGTAAAGATCTTTGTGCTGAGTGGATGTGTGATTTCTTTTGATTCTGAGCTGATTCTTCTTGCTTAGTTAACTGTGTGTGTATTTGGGGTGAGCTTTTGATAAAAATGATGATGAATGGATTTGATTTTGTGAAAATTGAGTGTGAAGTGAAGTAATTTATGTTTAAATGTTTTATTATGAAAACTAGTTTGATATAAAACTTAAATGTAAATTCTTCTGCCAATCACAGGGATGAGCTGTACAAGGAGTGTGTTGAAGCTCTGCATGGTGGGCTATTATTAGCTGAGAAAGATTTTGAACCTGTTAAAGAAGCATTACAGGAGGCATTTGTCAAGGTTGACAACAGGTTGTCTAAATGGTAAGTCAATGACTCAATACAATGTGTCTACAATGATATAATCTCCTAATTATATAGTTTCCATGTGGTTCTAGATTTGGTATGTTTACATATTGAATGTTTAGACAGTATTTTGTTTCTTAAGGCTTGAAATGAATCGGGTTTGTGACATATATTTTTTTCAATATAGAGCAGGACCAGCTACTGCTCAGATTGCAAATTGCAGATGGTGAAAATTAGGATGTATCATGTATGCTTACAAGCTGCCTTGCAAATTGCAAATGGTGAAAACCGTATTATGCACTTTTCCTTTGCATTGCTTTGTTTATTTTCTCAAAAAATTGAAAATGTTTAGATGCTAAAATCTGAATCTTTAGCCAACCCATCAACTTGGTCAATTTTGTAAAACGAGGATTCTTCTCCCGTTTTTATCTGATTTTTCTTTTTGAGATTTCTATTTTGATTTTTAATTTCTATATTTACTTAGGAAGTAGAGGAAAGTGTGAAGGTGTTAAAAAATGCAGTCATGACAAGAAAAGTAGCTGCAGAGGAGATTCTTTTTGCTTTATCCATCATTGAGAAAGCAAAAATTGATCATTCTGGTTTTCTTGATACCCTTGGTGTAACACCCCCGGTATTTTTATCGACTAAAAATGCCCGAGTGCACATTAGTAACACATCAGAGATATACAAGTCCTGCATAATTACTGAACACTGCAACATAGTTTTTCACTGAATAACAATCAAGCAGTCTTATTACACATAAGACCATAAAAAGGTTCTCAGACCATAATATTCAGCAACTATTGTATTCAGTATCATACAAGAAAGCGAAAATCTAAAAACATCACACTAAAGCTATAATGTTGTGATACATAGACAACAGAAGGAAAATAAACTTAAACATAAAACTAAGTCATCATCCATCTCCCGGGGCCACCTACTCGTGCCTCTGTGGTTTCTTCTGTCCCTGTTTCTCTGTAAAACAACAACATATAAACAATGAGATACAATCTCAGTGAGTTCTACCGAGACCCCTATCTACACTCTCGGTTCAATTATGAATCCTATTTAACTTAACACGACACCGACTGCAATCCAGTGCTAAATCCCGGTGAACCGTATTATAGGACTTTCTTTCATTCGTGGTTTAATTTAACCACGTGTATTTTAATTTAACACGACACCGACTGCAATCCAGTGCTAAATCCCAGTGAACGTGTTAAGACTCAGTACGGCACCGACTGCAATCCAGTGCTAAATTCCAGTGAACCGTACAGTACGACACCTACTGCAATCTAGTGCTAAATCCCGGTGTATCGTACAACAAAAATTTCAATATAACACCGACTACAATCCTGTGTTAAATCCCGGTTAACCCTCTTACCAATAGTACTTTCCCTAATGGTATACAGGCCTAGGGTAAGGGATCATGACTTCCCCGCCTAGTATGTTAATATGGGTCGTCACCCAACTCGATATAATAAATATATCTACAGACACATGAACTCAGGGTTCATTACCTCAGACAATCAATTGAACATTTAATTCACGTTACAATTTAAATCCACATTCACTCTCGCATACTAATTCCTCACCTTTCAACACATTTTACGTCTCCAAAAACAGTTCATTTTGCCTTAAAAATAAAATATTCAGTTAGGCCTCTGAATAAGCTTTCAAACGCATCTTAGAACACCTCAATCGGGTTCCCGAATCAAAATTTATCGCGAAAACAAAATCAGTGTATCGATGCTGAAAATCTGCAAACCGTCGCGACGCGAGAAGTGACAGAGGAATTTTTGGTTGCAAAATTGGATCTGGTCGCGAGGCGATGGGTTGGGTCGCGAGGCGACCATCTGCAGAATTCTGCAGGTTTTTCGGTTTTTCGCGAAATTCGCTATTCCGCTCAATTCCGATTCCCGTTCCGATTGAAAACAGATTTAACAACCAACAAAACAGACCCAACCAATCAAATCAATAACAAATTCAATCAAAACGGATTTTATCAAAAACGACATATTTTCCAAATAGCGGTTTTGACTCAAAATCTCTCGACAACAATCAGCGTAAAAATTATTTCAACACGAACACATCCTAAACGTGAGTAAAACTCACCCTTGAAGCGAGAGCCGATACCGGGCCGAAACCTCAAAATCTCCAAATGAAACCTTATATCACCAATCCGCTTCAAACTTCAAATTGAGCTTCCAACCGCGTTCAATCCGCTTCTAGCCCGCTCCTAATCAAGAATAACCAATCGAATCAACACAAAATTCAAAATCCCTCTCAAAACCCTATGAAATTCGGATTCCTCACAAAGGGGGGAAAAATGGTTGAGAGCTTACCTAGTTCTTGGAGGACAACAATGGAGGTGAGATGATGATGATGATGAACTTTGGGGGCTTGGGCTTCACTCCTTCTTCTTCCTTTCTCCTCTTCCTTCCTCTTCTTCTTTTCTTCTTCTCCTTTCTTCTCTTCTCTTCTTTCCTTCGATTCTTTCTTTCTTTTCTTTTTTTGACTTCTCTTCTTTCTTTCTTCTATTAAATGGTAATATGGTCAAATGACCATATTACCCTTAATCTCTTATTTCTTCCCCAAATCACCCTTATTCCATTTTATCAGTTTATCGTTCCTGAGACATCCAATTAATTAACTTTAGCACTCGACAAATACACCAATCAACTACTAAAAATAATTAATTTGGGTCAACATCCAAATAATTCGATTAATTATTTTTGAGGATGTTACACTTTGGAGGAAAGGAATCCCCTGGCAGAACCTGGATGCTTATTTTTACTGCAAAGGATAACATATACCAAATCATCTGCCTTCTGTATAGTTGAGTTTTGAACTGAAGTTGTTTCCGTTGCCTCAGTGCCCTTGTCATCCAGCAAAGCTGTATTATTGTTGTTTGTTTCATTTCTTGTAAATCTTGCATATACCAAATCATCAAATTATGTCATCAATTATGATTATTGAATATTGTTGATATTTATGTATGTAATGATTCATCTTTGACTATGTCATCAATTCTGATTTGCTTTGATCATCCTGAATATTGTTGAATTGTTTTTGATTTGCTTTAATTTTTTTTTTAAACAAGGTGACATTTCTAATTGGTTCTTTAGATAACCAATTTTAAATGTCTTTTTTAGTACATTTAAAATCGGTTGTTTATCTAAATGATTCAAAATGTCCCTACATTTGGAATCGGCTATTAGCCGATTCCAAATGTGCCAAACAATCGATTCGAAAAGCCTTTTCTGCACTAGTTAGTGCAAATTTATGTAGAAGAGATAATATTCGGTATTACTAATGAATCCTTATGTAAGGTTTTTTGTGAGCTAATGCAGAATGAATTCGACATGAGCATGGTTGGAGAAATAAAAGTTCTTCTTCGGAGTTCAAATCAAACTGAACAAAGAAGCAATTTACATACACCCGACAAATTATGTAAAGGAGCCTCTAAAGAAGTTCAAGGTTTAAGATTTCAAACCACTGAGTACATCTATCAGGGTTTCAAATTGCGGTTGCGGTCGCGTTGCGGTTGCGGTAGTTGCGGTTGCGGCCATTTGCGGTCGCTGCGATGCGTATTGTGGTCGATGTGGCGTGAAATAATTTTTTGTTAACATTAAATATTATAATTTATTAGTTATCTTATTGTTCACATTTCTTCTATCTCCTCTCTAAAATTTCATATATATATTTCATTATCTACTCTTCATCACTTTATAGTGTCTTTAATCCTTTAAAATACCCTCTAAATGTATGATATAAAGACAGAGGAAGATAGAAAAATAATTTGTGCGACCAATTTAAAGTCAATTACGGTCTGATGCGGCCTGATGCGGCCGTTGCACCACTGCGTTGCGGCCGATGCGGCGTTGCGATGCGGATTTTTCTGTGATTTGAGATCACAATGCAATTGCGGTCTGATGCGGTTGCGGACGCTGCCGCAACGGCAATATTGCGGCCGCATCACGTGATGCGGTCCGCAATTTGAAACCCTGCTCCTAACACTGTCAGCATAACAAAATTAAACTAACCTGTAACCTTTTGATTTCTTATAAGTATAACTCAAACCAAGGTTAGTGGTTCCTTTCAAATACCAAAGATCTTCCTAATAGCTGTAATGTGAGTTTCTCTAGGACCTGACTGAAATCTAGCACATAAGCATACACTAAACAATATGTTGGTCTTGAAACATTTATGTATAAGAGCGTTCCAATCAGACCTCTATAAACCTTTTGGTCTACCTTAAAACTTGCTTCATCTTTGCCAAGAACACATTTTGGATGCAGAGATCATCTATCTGCAAAAGGCAAAACACAATTGCTCTATCTGCAGTGGAAGCATAATGTTTATCAACTGCAAGTAGTAGCTCACAGCTTCTGTGGATGAAGTATCAGCTAGAAGATTATCAAATAAAAGAACTTAACATTCCTATCTTTTATGATTATTATACCTTTGCTATATGTTTAACAGAAAAACCCTATTTATATTCTAGGGCTAAACATAATGAAATTAACACCATTTTATTCGAGATTATGTTCTGAAAAGGATTTTAGAAATCAAATTTGTTGATACTGACCTTTTAACATTGCATCAGCTGATGGGATGGAAAATACTGATCCCTGTCGGGCTATTCTCTTTAGGGATGAGAACAAGAGAAGTCTCGACAATATTTTCATCAATATATCCCCTGGTGTATGAAGTTTAACTATCTCCCAAACATCATTGCACTACGACAAAAAGAGGTTTACGCAACGGGCAAAAACCGTGGCCAGAAGTGAAAAAAACGTGGCCTAAACCCGAGGCCACGGTTTTGGAGGCGTGGGGTAGGTGGCCGTTGCCTATTCGTTTAGGCGACGGTTTTTTAACATTAGGCCACGAATTTTCGAAACCGTGGCCAGAGCTATAAATAGGCGACGGTTTATCAATCTGGTTTCCGGCCACGGTTTTCTATTTGCCACGCATAAATAAGTGGCCTAAAATTTTAAACCACGGTTTAAAAACTGTTACCTTGTTTTTTTTTTATAAGCAAACTATTGCCTTGTTGCTTTTAGTTAAATAACTTTTTTACTACTTTTATTTAATTGTTATCAATTATTTGATAGGGTTACTTGTGATTAGAAACTAAGAAGAATTAAAACTAAACCTAATTATTTAAAGCACCGGACATAAAAAGGATAAGATAAGATAGTAACACTAACAAAAAATAGACATCAATTTTTTAAATTTATAGTAATATGCATTAAACAACATTCATCATCTACATGTCAATTGTCACTAATACTCAAAATATAGACACATAAACTAAATCCAAAAAATATAAACAAAATAGTCTACAACCATGTTTGTAGCACATCTACATGTTCATTAATGAAAATAAAATCCACAAAATAATCTACAACCATATTTGTAGCACATTGCTTTTCCACTTGTTTCACATCACTCTTCAAAACCTTCAAGGTCATCTTCAAGATCTTCTTCAAAATCATTTCCAACCTATAACCATAAAACATTACAAAAATTATTTATATATCCATGACATTCAAGGACATTACAAACATTGTAAAACACCTTCTACAAGATCAGATACCTTTTCAATAGGAGGAGCATTAGCTGATGTAGAAGAACGTGGTGTCAAATTGTGTGGTGCTTCACTACTGTCATTTTCAAAAGCACGCTGCATTAAGTTGTTTACAACCTCTTCACTTAAATTTGGATTTTGTTGCATCAACACACATTTCTGAATCACGAGTGGATTAAGAACTTTCTAGAGTACGCTGCATCAACACACATTAAAAGTACGCTGCATTAAGAACTTTCTAGCATCCTCATTGGGACCCTCACTACCCGTTACTGCTTCTGCGACATTTCTGAATGTGTCGTGCAATAAGCCATCAATGTCATCATGTGAGCCCTCTTGATCATCTGTCACATTGTCGGTTCTCACAGGCGATGGTATATTCTCTCCATGGTTTACCCAAACGGTGTAGCCTTTTAGAAAACCATTACCTATTAAATGATCGTATACCACTTTTCTTCTAAACCAAGAATCATTTCTACACTCAGCACAAGGACATAAAATCTCACGTCCTTGAGGCTTTCCTTCAGTATACGCAAAATTTAAAAATGACTTAACGCCCTTCTTATACTCTCTACTATATCTTGGGAGATTAGTCCAGCCTTTGTCCATGACCTTAAATCTAATATATGAAAAATAATAATTAAATTATTCACAATAGAAAAGATGATATATAGATACTATAACAACATGTAAAAATGCACTATTGATCCAAGAAGCATTTACTAACTAACACAGCAAGAAGCATTTTCAATCAAATCAAATAAAAATGAATGTATGAACCCTAAAATGAAAGGGAAAAACAGAACACAGCAAGAAACATTTTCAATCAAATCAAATAAAAATGAATGTATAAACCCTAAAATGAAAGGATTCACAACTGAAACTTTTTCAAATCAATTTCTTTACTCAAATCAATTAAATCATTACTGAACACAGCAACAGAAATAGAGGCAAAAATGACAAGAGCCGTTACTTAACAACATAAACTTTAGCTAGAGCCGTTATAGATTCAGCAGATGATCTCTCTGCCTAAAAAGAAAATAACAGCAAATTTGAGAATGAAAAAGTTAAATGCAAATTAACTGGTGCTCACTCACACTCAGATCTTAACATACATTTTAGAAACTCAGTTCATTCATTCACTAGCATATGACATGATTTATAATAATTTCTAATTAGTTATCAAACTCTAAATTGGATAGAAACCTATAATTTGGATAATAATTTATAAGAAGTTGTCTCTGTCATTGAGGAATCTAAAGAGTCAAGATCATACCCTTAAGCAATTGTTGACGATGGGAAGATAGCACCTGAAAACAAGCACAGACACCACAGAACATCCATCAATGATTCATCCACACAGCATCGTTCCTTTTCAAATTGAAGAAACAAAACAGCCATTTATTCGAGAAATTAAGTTCCTAAAGTTTCTTTAATGAAAAAGTTACATTTTCACTAAACCTAGAATCAACCAAAATCAAAGAAACAAAATCAAAGGAAGAAGGAAAAAATCTGGATAACTCATCCGAATGAGAAACAAAAGAGATACACTAAAAATTACAACCATATATCATTTTTAAAGTCAATAAGCTAGTTTCTACTAAAATTCTCAAAAACAAAACTATATAGTACAGAAAATTAGAAGTACAAGACATTAATTTCATGATGAATGAACAAACAAAATTAAGAGAGAGAAAGCATCTTGGGATTGAAAGTAGCAGCAACATAAAAAGAGTCAATTTGGATGAGTGATTCCAAACCAGAAAGTTAGGGTTTTAGGATCTACCTGTGAAATTATTTGAGAAGCGTGATTCCAAATCAAAAAGTTAGGGTTTTGAAGAAGGGTTTGGTACTCTCGATTCTTTCTGTGAAGTTTGCGAAGAAGAAGAAGAATAGCCAGGGATCTGATTCAAGAACGCAGTCGCTGCTTGTGTTCCATCAACGTCCCTCTGCATTCGGTTGGTTTGCAGAAGTGAAAGGCCAGTGGCGATGCAGGTTAGGGTTTTGTCGCAGAAGTGAGAGGAGTGAGGTCGATGCAGAAGTGAGGATGAAATGAAGGTTGAGGAGGAAGCGCTGAATCCAAGGATGCAATGAAACTGGATGAGAATCGATAAGGTTTCGGAGGAAGCGCTGAAATTTTGGTGTGAAATGAAAATTTCGCGGAGTGGAGCGCGAAGAGGTAATGGAGCAAATTGGCGGAGTGAAAATATAAAGGCGTGATATTTTGCTATTTTTTTTTTGACAAAGTAAAGGCGACGTTTTTGTTAATTTTTTAAAGGCCACGCTTGCAGAATTGTGGTATTATATATCTACGATTTTTTAACCGTGACCTTTGTACTTTCAAAGTGTGGCCTGATATCAACTTAAGGCAAACGTCGCCTATTGTCTATCTTATTGCCACGCTTTTAGAACTATGGCCTCTTCCAGGTTTAAGCCACGCTTTTTTAGCCGTGGCAATGGTTGGCGTGGCCTAAAGCCAAAAATGTTGTAGTGTTGCCTACTACCTCACAAAAATGTTCGAAATAGAGAGGTTGGAAGCTATCACGGCCATATGCTTCACAAGATTCTATATCAGACATACCCTCTCTAACTTCTTCCCTACCAACGAAGGGATTTTCCCTCATCACTTAATTGGGGTCACAAATTCACCGCCAAAGAATATGAAGTGGCTAGCTGATGGATCCTTGTGAAAAAGGTTTTGGTTAAAAAATCTTATCATACGTACTCTTGAGTTGATCTTCATTGATGCACCATGAGTTACCCTCTAAGTACAGGCCTTGTATTTTATTTTGTTTCCTCCTCACCACAGTTTGAGTGTGGAAGAACTTATTGTTCTTCTCTCCCAACTTTACCCACTATTCCCTGGATTTCTGGAACCAAAGTGGCTCCTCTTGGCATAGAACATTTTGATATTCCTTCTAAAGCCCCCCTCCCTGATATTAATTCTCACTACAACAGAATTGTTAAAAAAGGGCGCACCCTTTAGATGCGCTTTTTAAGAAGCCCCTCTGATGCCCAAATACGGAGGACCTTTAGAGACGCTTTTTAAAAAGCGTCTCTAAAGGCCCTCCGTATTTTGAGCACTTTTGAATCAACTATCTCCAGGCACTTTTGAACATGCCTAAATTTTTCATGAAAAGATAGAGGTCCTCTCTATCCAAGTCCAGGATAAGGGGAACTTGATGATCACATCTTTTCCACACCCTCTTCACCACATTAAGAAATGTAAATAACTTTGTTTTTCTAGATATGAGAGAGTAAATAGTCATTTTCATTTCTTAAAGTTTGACGCATTGTCATTATAGTCCCCTAATATATTGAAATTGCAAACACTCCCTAAGTGTTTCTTTTATTAGTAATTTTATGGACTAAATTGACTAACAGAAAACACATTTGAAGAAAAAATTGACTAACAAAACACACATTTGAAACCCCAAATGACTTACTAAAATACACTCGGGATGTGTTTTCAATTTTAATACATTCAGAGACTGTAATCACAATGTCTCACACATTTAAGAACCAAAATATCTCTTTAACGTGGATGGGAGTTATTTTCGGGAAACAAACACCCAAATACTCAAGGCTCTTCCCTCAATCGAATAATGCATAATTGTACACGTGTTTTTTTTATTGGCTACTTCCACGTACGTATTCCTTCAATTCTTGAGTGAGTAATTTTATTCCGAGAAGCCAACACACCCTACTACTCTTCCCTCAATCGAATGAATGCATAATTGGACATCTGTTTCTTTTTAATTAGTGACTTCCACGTATTTTCCTTCAGGTCTCGAGTGAGTAATTTTATTCCAAGAAACAAACACACCCAAATACTCTTCCCTCAATCGAATGAATGCATAATTGTACACGTGATTCTTTTTTATTGGCTACTCCCACGCAGTTTCCTTAAATTCTCGAGTAAGTTATATTTTTTTTTTGATAATATCCCGAGCAAGTTATATTACTCCGAGAAACAAGCACACCTCGAATACTCTTCCTTCGATCGAATGAATGCATAATTGTACACGTGTTTCGTTTTTATTGGCTTCTCCCACGTAGTTTCCTTCAATTCCAGAGGTAATTTTATTCCGAGAAACAAAGACACATCGAATACTCTTCCCTCGATCAAATCAATGCATAATTGTACACGTGTTTCATTTTTATTGGCTAGTACCACGTAGTTTCCTTCAATTCCAGAGGTAATTTTATTCCGAGAAACAAACACACCTCAAATACTCTTCCCTCAATCGGATGAATGCATAATATTTGTTCACGTGTTTCATTTTTATTGGCTACTCCCACGTAGTTTCCTTCAATTCCCGAGGTAATTTTATTCGGAGAAACAAACACACCTCGAATACTCTTCCGTCAATTGGATGTATGCAAAATTGTACACGTGTTTCTTTTTTATTGGCTACTCCCACGCAGTTTCCTTAAATTCCCGAGTAAGTTATATTATTCCGAGAAACAAACACACCTCGAATACTTTTCCTTCGATCAAATGAATGCATAATTGTACTCGTGTTTCGTTTTTATTCGCTTCTCCCATGTAGTTTCCTTCAATTCCCGAGGTAATTTTATTCCGAGAAACAAAGGCACCTCGTATACTCTTCCCTCGATCAATTGAATGCATAATTGTACAAGTGTTTCATTTTTATTGGGTAGTACCACGTAGTTTCCTTCAATTCCCGAGGTAATTTTATTCCGAGAGACAAAGACACCTCGAATAGTCTTCCCTCGATCGAATGAATGCCTAATTGTACACGTGTTTCGTTTTTATTGGCTAGTACCATGTAGTTTCCTTCAATTCCCGGGGTAATTTTATTCCGAGAAACAAAGACACATCGAATACTCTTCCCTCGATCAAATGAATGCATAATTGCACACGTGTTTCGTTTTTATTGGCTAGTACCACGTAGTTTCCTTCAATTCCCGAGGTAATTTTATTCGGAGAAACAAACACACCTCGAATACTCTTCCGTCAATCGGATGTATGCATAATTGTACACGTGTTTTGTTTTAATTGGCTACTCCCACGTAGTTTCCTTCAATTCCCGAGGTAATTTTATTCCGAGAAACAAATACACCTCGAATACTCTTCCTTTAATCGGATGAATGCATAATTGTACACGTGTTTCTTTTCTTCGTCATCAGAGTGACAGAGTTTCACTGCATAGTTTCGATTTTAACTTATTCATGGCAACTTCGTCTCCGATCACCGTGCTTGTTACCGGAGCTGGTGGCCGCACAGGTGCGTGCTTTCTCTTTTTGCCTCTTACGCTCACATTTCATGGCCTTTAAATAGTTCTAGTTTTCTCAGCCCAAAAAAAATGGGATACTATTTCTTTCCACGAAAAGCTGCATTCCGATTTCACTTTGTTCTGTGAGAATTTCATGTTAGTTCATGAATGATGAGTTTATTTAAATTTGGATAGGGTAATTTGCCTGGTTTAGGGAAAATTTGTAAACTCGATGAGTACAAATTTGGGCTTTATTGCTTTATTGTTTAGTTTTTTTCAGTACCCTAAACAACAATGGGAATTTGCGCAATTAAAACTTGCTTTCAAACAGAACACTATCCATGTTGTAAATAATTTATCTTAGTATTAGTAATTAGTATTACACCCTCAATTCAGTTGGTTTTATTTGTCATTTTGATGGTTTAATTTAGGTGCATTCTAATGTGAGGGATCAACTTAGTCCCTCAACGGTGTGCCAATCAGATTGACCTTAGAATATGATATAAAATACTATGAGTAGTTGAGATTGTATTGGGATGAAATCACAACCATTCATAATACATCATATTATATCTCACGGTCAATTTTGACCGGTACATTGTGAGAGACGACTTAGTTGATCCCTTCCCCTGGAAGCCACCTGTGAGAGACTTACATCATTGTCTTAGTTTGAACTAGTTAAGGATACTAGCTTCTTTGACTTGTTATTAAAGATACTTTATCAGATAATATAAGTTTTTTTGTGGCTTACTGCATGTAGGATTGAGACTTTATCATGACTGTTTTCATTGTCAAGATGTGTTTTTTTCTCTGGTTAACAATACATCAGTGCCACTAGTTCAGTATTTTAGATTTCTGGGATCCATTTTGCAAAGTCATAGGGAGATTAATGGCAATGTTACAAATAGATTTGTGTTGGGGGTAACAAATGGTGAAATTCTTCAAACATAATTTGTAAGTTTAAAGTGTCTATCAGACCACGATGGTCAATTATTTATAGAGAATGTTGGGTGATAAAATAAAATGTCTAGAAGAGAAAAAACTAAGTGTAGTGGATTTGAGCATTCTTAGGTGAATACAATATATTCATAGGAATAAATGTATCTGACAGATAGTTAGTTACAATAGCATCTATTGAAGGGAAGATGAAGGAATCTTAAAGTTTGTTTTACCTGTGTTCACATAGAATTAATAGATTAAACCAAGAGTTGCATTTTCCATTTTATAACTAATTAAATTGATTGTTAATGCAATTTATTGGTTAATGTTTCAGGCGAAATTGTTTATAAAAAATTAAAAGACAACCCAAAGCAATATGTTGCCAAAGGTTTTGTTAGAAGAGAAGAAAGCAAACAGAAGATTGGAAGTGTGGATGATATTTTGGTTGGGGATATCAGAGATAGTGAAAGTATTGTTACTGCAATTCAAGGCGTAGATGCTCTCATAATTCTCACAAGTTCAATCCCACAACTCAAGTCTGGTTTTGATCCAACCAAAGGTGGAAGGCCTGAGTTTTATTTTGATGATGGTGCATATCCTGAACAGGTGCTATTACATTTTCCTATGTATGCTAAGTAGATTTTATATATTCATCTCTTTTTACTATAATTAAACATACTTTTTCATATATTAGGTTGACTGGATTGGCCAGAAAAACCAAATTGATGCTGGTGAGAGTGAGAGTCCATACCTTCTATCTATTAATTTACCAAAGTCCTGATAAAAATTCTGTCATGCATATTATATTAAAATTGTTTTATGTCTATAAACAGCCAAGGCCGCAGGAGTGAAGCATATAGTGTTGGTTGGGTCTATGGGTGGAGGTAACCCTAACCACCATTTGAACACTTTGGGTAATGGGAATATATTGGTTAGTCATATTTTCTCCAATGCTTTTAAATTACTTCATTTCATAACATTTTAGATAGCATCTTTTTTGTCCTCCCCTTTATCATTTCATTTATATCCTGTGATAGAGAAATAATATAGTTTCATATTAATCCCAGGTTTGGAAAAGAAAATCTGAAGAATATCTTGCTGATTCCGGCATTCCATATACGATCATAAGGTACGGTTTCATCTCCATTTCGAAACATATCTTTTAGTTTTTTTTCCCTTGTCTTTTTCTGTGCTGATATTCTTAACTCTATAGATAAATATGTTTATCTTGTAATCATGAGTGAATATAGATAGTTAATTTGTGGTTTCACTGATTTTGTTCATAAAAGAAACTCAAAAATGTATAGGGAACGGCAATCGGATATTTGATAAAACTCGTGGGTTTCTTCAACATATTCCTTCTGGGTCTCATATATAAGAGAAAAGTGTAGTTTTAGGGTCATTGAATAATTGATATTTCTGTCTCAGTGACGGATCTAGAAATTTTTATTAGTGGGGCAAAAATGTAGTCTAAAACATTTTCTCAAAAAAATATTACTCCCTCCGGTCCACAATATAAGAGAAAAAACACAACATTACACAATAACATTGAAATCAACTATTATCATTTAATAAGGCTAGAAGTTGATCTTCTTTCCAAGATTTCCCTTTTCATTTAATGATGATTTACATTCCTAATTAATGACAACATTATTAACTACACCACTTAAATACACCTTAAAAATTGTATTTTTTTCTTATATTGCGGACCGCCAAAACTCACTATTTTTCTCTTATATATTGTGGACCGGAGGGAGTATTAGTTTATATAGTTTACATAATATTTTTTTTTTTGGTAATATAGTTTACATAATTTTATGACAAAAAAAATCCTAAAATACTTAAATTTCTACAAATTACAAAGCTAAAAAGGAAAAATTAACAGCAACTTAATCTTTAGTTTATCGACCTCTTATAAATTTCTACAATAAGAAATTTATCATATGGGACAACATCTATTTTTTTGGGGGTCAAAACAAAATTACTATGTATATTACTAAGTAAAATATTTTTTCAAGTGGGGGCAAGTGTCCCCAATTCCTTCAAGGTGAGTCCGTCTATGTCTGGTCAATAATATAGACTAAATACATTAGTTATTCAATAAATCTAAAAAATTATTTTTCTCTTGTATATGGGATCAAAGAGAGTATTTCGTTGAATTTATATTTATATTTGTACGTTGAAATTTTTTTAATGTTTACATGATAACCACTTGATGTTTGTAATAATATTCTTGGGGAGTGATGTTCTTATAAATTTTTGTGAGGTTGTGTTTGCAACATTTTCTCACCTTTTTGATGATTCAGACCTGGCGGTTTGATAGATAAAGATGGAGGTCTTCGGGAACTCCTTGTAGGGAAGGATGATGAACTTCTCTATTCGGAAACCAAAACCATACCTAGAGCTGATGTTGCAGAAGTTTGCATTCAGGTACAATATATTTTATTAAAAAATTACCCAAAATAATACTAGCTTCTTCACGTACTACAAATATTCCTCAAAATTTCAATTCTTGTTTAGAACATTTTTTTTTGAGATTTGGATAACAGTTCTTCATTCTATTGGTGATACAGGCACTGAATCATGAGGAGGCTAAATTTAAGGCTTTTGACTTGACATCAAAACCTGAGGGTGCAGGTGAACCAACAAAGGACTTCAAGGCCATGTTTTCCCGAATCACTTGTCGTTTTTAATTTTGAAGTTAGTTGTCATAGCTGTGGTTATTATCTATGTATGAGATTGAACCCAATTCATTAGTGCTATTCTGCTGACGCAAATTACTTTACCTAGGAAAATAATCATAGATAGCCATAAGTGCCATTGAAAATAAGGAAAATACTTAGATACAGCAATATTTGGGAAACAACACAGACACATTTATAGAATAACAGGATTTTATAGAAAAAAAGTTGTTCCAGTCACAACTTTGTCTTATTGTTTTTAATTGACTTTATTTACTTTTTGGTCCCAAAAGTGGTTTTTAGTCATAATAATTGTTTTTAATTGTGACATAAACCACTTTTGTCATAGCCTTATTGTTTTTAATTGACTTTATTTACTTTTTGGTCCCAAAAGTGGTTTTTGGGTTTTAGTCATTGAATTTTTTTACTGAACAGTATCTGTATAGTAATCTTTGACCGAACCATCGTGGGAAATCCCTTGAACCACAACGTGAATAAGACGTGTGGCTTTGATATACCATACTGGTCTGGAGCCTCACATATCATGAGATTAGAAGTACATATTTTTTTCTAAACACACTGGTTTTTATTCAATTTTGGTCGTGCCGAATACAATGCATCCTATCTCTTTTTATAGGCAAGGAGAATACACTATTACAAGCCATGATTACAAGACACTATATACATGACACTATTACCATACAATAATTCATAGCACTATGGGAACATACATGGATAACTTTGAATCATGACCACATGGTGGGGTCCTTTTTTATGCCCATGTGCTCCATGCTTATTCACACAATATACATGACTAAGCAATCTAGTAAGTAGCCTTTTGACTATATTGTCTTAGGCTTTTGACTCGCATGTCACATTATTGGCGACTTATTAGACACTTGTAGAGATACGGCCAACACATCTTATCAGTCTTTAAAGATGGGTTCATGACTTGGAGACATATTTTGATCTAACAGGTGTTCTTCTAAATAGTTGCTTGGAGATTGGTGCACTTCATACTGCCAGATGTCCTCCAACATTTCTTCTATGGTTTTTTCATTAGGGCTTTTTGGAAGTTCAATTTCCATTGGTTTTTTTGTTAAAATTCATTTTTGCAAGTTGTTGTTCAATAGTCATCTAGAGGTCTCGTTTTGATTGAGTAGCTTGGCTAGCTTGAACTTTCTTCATTTTCTGGCATGCTGACTATCTGCCATTGGGACTCATTAAGATATCCATGACTTACACAAGTCATTTTTGGGCTCTTTTCAATTATTGTAAATTGACTGGTTGCCATTGGGATAAATTTTGTAGATTTCCATGACTTATACAAGTAGTGTCAGCTTGATCTTTTCCCTGTTCATGGAGTTTCCCATAAATCTGCATAATTTCTAGAAATGAGAAATTTGGTTCTTGGATTTATCTGATATGGCTTGTGTATAATGAAGACTGATTTGAGCTTGCAGATAGCTTCAAGTGTCAATCCCCTTTCTTTGACTTTACTTAAGACAGGTTCCAATTGGATTCTCCACCAATCTAATGGAGAATACCATTCAAGTACAATCCAAATCAAAGACTTATGCTTTTTGGGATCCATGAGGTGATTATACATGCTTTCAGTTGGGACAAGTATGGCCATGCATACAAACAGGTTGCACACCAATGTATGGCCATGCGGACAAGTATGAACACTACAAGAAAAGTTGGTTTTTCGGCGGGCAAAATCCGCCGGAAAAGTCAAAAATCCGTCGAAAAATTGGACTTTCCGATGGATTTTTCAATTTTTCGCGCTGCTAGCCAGCTCGCAGCAAACGGTTTCCAGCGGATTTGGTTTCGCAGAAAAATCCGCCGAAAACTCCCAAAAAAATCGCATAACATTACCGGCGGATTATCCGCCGGAAATCCCGCCGAAAAATCCACCGGAAATCCCGTTAAATCCGCCGAAAAAAACTTTTTTTAAAAAATAAAAAATAAAAAATCCGCCCGAAATCCCGTTAAATTGGCCGGAAAAACTTTTTTTTTGAAAAAACAAAAATCCGCCGGAAAACCCGTTAATTTTCGTTTTATTTAAAAAATTAATATTATTTTATTAAAAACTTTAATTATTGATAAAAAAATAAAAGTTAATAATTAATTTACTAATTAAAAAAATTAGGGATGAAAATTAATAATTAATTTAATTATTAATTAATTTAATAATTAATAGATTATAGTAATTATTTTAAATAATTAACTAATTTAATTAAAAAAATTTCAAAATTATTTATTTTAAATTAATAATTAATTTAGAAACTTTAATTATTGATAACAAAATAAAAATTAATAATGAATTTAATTATTAATTGATTTATTTATTAAGAAAATAAAAATTAGGAATGAAAATTATTAATTAATTTAATGAGTAATTAATTTTAAATAATTAATTAAATTAATTAAAAAAAATTAAAATTATTTTTTTAAAATAAAAAATAGTAATTAAAATTAATAATATCGATCTTAATAATATACGAGATGAAAAATAATAATAGGTCTGAACTGAAAACGATTTAATTTAATTCAAATTTAAAATCGAACAAAGTACTCAAATATCCATAACCAATACAAATGAAAACTTAAATATCCTTACAACAAAATAAAACAATCCAAAGCTACTGGGGTGGCTGTTGGCCTGACTCATCATCATGATAATAGGTATCATCTGATTCAAGAAAAGCACTAATCGCATCGATATTAAGATCGATGTTTGAGTTGGGCTGGTGGGGTGATTGCTGCTGGGGGTGCTGGTATGGCTGGTATTGCTGCTGCTGGCGGTGCTGAACCTGCTGCGGTGGATACTGCTGGGAATACTGGGGTGCATACTGCTGGGAATACTGGGGCTGAGGCCACGGCTGAAATGCACCACCGAAATGCTGTTGCGGCAGGTAAGATGGCATATGTGATGATGATGACCTTGAGTGCTGAGACATCAGCTGATCCTGCAAAAGGTTAAAGCGCTCCTCATTTATCCTAGCCTGCCCCGCAGCTATCCTAGCCTGCTCCTCCATGCGCCTCAGCTATCCTAGCTTTCTCCCGAAGCGTCTGCACTTCCCGTTCATTTTGCTCCTGCCGCTCGGCAAACTGACGATGGGCCTCGCTCAGTTGCTGGGTCAATTGCATAACAACATTCAACTCACTAGAATTAGGAACATAAGAGCGACGAGTACTCTCCAATCCAGAATGTGAAGATAGACTCGGAATAATGCTTGTTCTGAAAGCAGTCGGTCCAATACCACCCGATCCTACCATATGATTACTCTTTTGGGGACCAATTGCTCTCTCCCAAATATCACGAGCTACTCTAGCCTCCTCCACAGGATCGATATCTGTCCCACTGCTCTGCTGTGACTCATGGTACTCAGTCAGCCCATCCTGGAAGCTCTCCTGAAGTAAATAACCTAACAAAGAAATAAATAACTAATTATTAATAATAATATATAATATAATAAAAACAATATATATATATATAAAGATAAATATAAATAATAAACATTAATATAAAATTGTAAAAGTAGTTTTACCTGAATATTCCTCGCCCGATCTGTACGTAGCAAACTCACCAGTGTCCTCTCGCATATGAAGGTAGCGATGCAACTCAGACAAAGTGATTGTCCTTTGATGCATCGCCTCCTATATATACATATATATAGTGTTATTAATTAATACACATGAAAATGACTAGTTAATTATAAATAATTAATTAATCAAGTAATAAAGTAATAAATTTACCAAACGCCTGTGATGGGTTGCAGCATTAACACTCCCCCCTATGTGTATGCAGCCACCTTTTTCAGAAGCACGGTTCTTCTTGGCTTTCTCACAATAATTCTTAAATTCAGGTGTCTCCCAATACTCTCTGAATGAAGCCCAAGTTGAGTCTCCCATATAAGATGGCTTCACATTCTTATTGCGCGCATCTCGCAGTAATTCAAAATAGCGATGGGAACATCTCTTATGGAATACTCTCTCAACTTCTTTTTGCTGCTCTGGTAACCATGTACATTTTTCCTATTTAAGAAATTTACAATAATGTTGTTAATAAGACAAATTAATTAATCAAGTCAATAAGATAATACACCAAATTAATTATTTCGTAGAACAACTTACCAAGAATGATCTTAACATCCTCGCAATTGCATCTTTATCTTTTCTAACCACCGTCCAATTCTTCCAGCTGCCGGTGAAATTCTCCTTAATTGTTTTTGTGATGGCGGTTGCTGTAGCCTTCGAAGAAAGAAACCTGTATTACATTAAAAAAAGATGAATTTTATTACACCAAATTATGTAAGTTATATAAAAGGCAACAAAATTAAATTAATAAATAATAATATATATACTTACGAATCGCCAGTAGTCTCCAATATGATACGACCATCAGCTGTATACCTCACCACTTCCTGGTTAACAGTAAATGTGCGTACCCCATCTGCATCAACATCTATCGGGGCTAAGCCCTCAGTACCATCAGGAATCAATGGCTGCCCTGCAGTACTACTACTAGAGCCCTCAGACACAGGTGGTGGCAAATATCTGCCACCCGAAACAACAACACGAGCAGGCTGACGACGACGCCCTAGGCGAGTAGAATTCTTCCTCCTGCTAGTGCTGGCGCCATCACCCGTGACAGGTGGAAGAACATATGTGTCGTCATGATCGGATCCTGAGTGAGACGATGCCATGACCGTATCTAGACATATACATTTAAACAAACAAACATATACTAAACAAGGTTAACATAAACATACTAAACAAAAATATATAAACATACTAATTAAACAAACATAAATTACATCATTGGTGTGAAATTTGTATCCATTGACAAAGTATGTGTGCCATTCTTTAACACATCTTCGAGGACCGTCTGATATGTTGCTCAAGTGTTGGTTGGTAGGAGTTGGTGGGAGGGCATAAACATGTTGCCTAAACCACGTTGGAAAATGTGCATTAATATGAGCAGAAGATTGTTGCTCACTTACGTTCTCTGATGACAAGAATTCCCTAAAAAGAAATAATTAATTGTTACACATTTGTCTACTTTATATTAACTAATTAAGATCGATAGTTAATGTTGAGGAACATACTCAATAAATGGTTGCACCTCAGTACAGTTTATCAACACATGAACATGTGCTGAACTTAACTCTTCATCTGTTAGCCAGTGAATTGACTCCTTCCCAGATGGACGACCGAGTAGACAAAAGACAGACAAAGCTAAATGATGTCTAGGACATTCAGTATCCATTTCATTTCGGCTGCTTCCAGGAGCGAACTCATTTTTGAAATAATAAGAACAAAAATGGGTTGTTTCACGGTGTAAGTAAGAAGAACATATCGATCCTTCAACTCTAGCTTTGTTTTTCACCGATCTTTTTGAATCACCCATGAACCTAGAGAAAATGATATTAATTAACATAATAATCATATATTTTAAACTTGTTTCTTATATTATAAAAATTAACTGACCTTTCACACAGATACATCCATCTGTATTGGACAGGTCCGCCAAGTTTAGCTTTATATGCGAGATGCACCGGTAGATGCTCCATAGAATCAAAGAAACCAGGCGAAAATACTCTCTCCAACTTGTGTAAGATAAGTGGGATGTCTTGTTCCATTTTTGAAAGATCATCAGCTTTTAGCGTTGCAGAACAAAAATTCTTAAAGTATTGACTTATTTAATGAGCGGATTCAAAACATGTGTTGGCAACGAACTAAAAGCGATAGGAAGTAAGCACTCCATGAATACATGACAATCATGGCTCTTCATCCCATGCAACCTCCCATTATCCACATCCGCACATCTAGATAAATTGGAAGAAAAACCGTCTGGCATTTTCAACTCTTTTATCCACTGATAAACTGCTTTCGCTTGTTCGGTAGATAAAGTATAATTGGCTTTGGGTTTCAAAGTCCTTGTACCTTGCTCAACCAACAAAAAATCCTTTCGTCTACAGTAATGATCTATATCCTTCCTAGCTTTCTCATTGTCTTTCGTTTTGCCTTTCACGTTCATGACAGTGTTAAATATGTTGTCAAAAAAATTCTTCTCTATATGCATTACATCGAGATTGTGTCTCAATAGATTATCTTTCCAATAGGGAAGTTCTCAAAAAATACTTTTTTTTGTCCAATTGTGCCATTGTCCATAGCCATCTGGACGAGAAACAACACCCGCTACGACTTCCACAGAAGGGATATCCCTAACACTATTCCAAACTTCCTCTGGTGTCAACCTACGAGGAGGTCCAGCTGTTTCAATATTTCCCTTGATGAATGCATATTTCTGCTTTCTAAATGGGTGATCCATAGGTAAGAATCTACGGTGTGAGTCAAACCATGAAGTTTTTCCTCCGTATTTAAGAGTAAAATCCTTTGTGTCAACCATGCAAATCGGACACGCCATCTTACCATGTGTCCCCCATCCAGACAACATTCCATAGGCAGGGAAGTCTTTAATGGTCCACATCAAAGCCGCTCCTCATCACAAAATTTTGTTTGCATGCTGCATCATAAGTTAAAACACCATTCCACAACCTTTTTAGGTCATCAATCAAAGGTTGCAAATATATGTCAATACCAGCTATTGGATTACTTGGCCCTGGAATAATAGAATTTAAAAACATGTATGGTTTAGACATACACATTTCTGTAGGAAGGTTGTATGGGGTAACAATAACTGGCCAACATGAATACGGTGTTGCCGAGACTTGAATATATGGTGTGAAACCATCAGAGCATAAACCAAGCCGAACATTGCGTGGATCACTGGCAAAATCTGTCCAAGCTTCACCATCAGATGGGTGACGTAATTCACCAGAATTATTTCTATTTTGATGGTGCCACGTCATTTTACCCGCGGTCTCCATTGAAGTAAACATCCTTTGTAGCCTTGGTATAAGCGGCAGATAAGACATTGCTTTTCGTGGAACCGGTTTGCCTCTGGTCATCCCTTTCCTACTGACACGATAGCGTGGCTCTCCACACAACTTGCATTCCGACAACTCTCCATCATTTATGCCAAACTCATTGTTATAATAGAGCATGCAACCAGACACACAACAATCAATTCTTTTAGACTTTAAGCCAAGCTTCGATACCAGTCTTTTAGCATCAGAATAACTCTGTGGCAAAAGCCCTCTAATGGGGGTTGCATCCAACATCATTTTGGTCATATATTCCATCCACAAATCAGCAATATTAAATTGAGACTTAAAACCCAACAACCGAACACACATTGATAATTTTGAGTCTTTAGATCCTTCAAATAATGGTTTATTTGTCTCACTCAAATACATGTAAAACCTTTGAGCTTCCTCATTTGGAACTTCTTCAGCATCATATTCTGGTTCTTCAAAATCCAAATTTACTCGAACAGCGTCAGATATCATTCCCTGATAAACATCTAACGGTTGTATAATTTGGCCTCCAGATGTCGTAGTCGCTGGATAACTACTTGATGTGGGAGCTACTACTTCAACCAGAACATTAACCGCATGAACTGCAGCTACCCCTGGTCCTAATTCCCCGTGACGACTCCATATCCAATAATTTGGCCTACACTACTGCAAAAAAGACATTTGGAATCGGTTGTTTGGCACATTTGGAATCTGTTATTGGCCGATTCGGATACTCCCGATTCTAAATGTGGGGACATTTTGAATCGGTTAAATAACCGATTCAAAATGTAACATTCGGAATCGGTTGTTTGCAACAAATGATTCAAAATGTGACATTCAGAATCAGTTGTTGCAAACAACTAATTCAAATTGCTTTTCCAGACAGGACATTTTGAATCGGTTATATAAACAGCCGATTCCAAATGTCCTTAAAGAAACAAACATTTAAAATCGGTTCTTTATATTACCGATTCCAAATGTCCAATTTTCTTTTTACTTTTTTTTTACTCAATTTTTTTTCCATTCACACCTATTAACCAATTTACTTTCGGCAACTCATACATCAACTCACCAGTTTACATACACTCATAATAATTCATATACTTCCATTAATCTTAAAAGTACTATAAGTACAAAATTCCACCAATTCATTAAACTACATAGTAAAGAAATTACAACTTTATCATAAGATATTGTAACATCCGCAAAATAATTAGTAGAATTATTTGGGTGTTAACCCAATTAAACTAATTTAGTACTTAACTGGTAAATTTATTGAGAGCTAAAATTATTTATTGGTTGTCATCGGATCGTTAACCGGATAATACAGGTAAAGAAAGTTTTGGAATCGAAATAAGAGATTTAGATCAATATGGTAATTTGACCACGTTGCCATATATTTATTAAATAAATATATGTGTATACGTGTATGTGTGTGTGTGTTAAAAGAAAGAATTAAGAAAGAAAAAGAAGAAAAGGAAGCGTACGAGACAGAGGGAGAAACAGAGAGAATGAGAGAAAAGAAAAGAAAAGAGAAAGAAAGGGTGAGGAGGAAGAAGAGGAGAAAGGGGAAAGTTAGGCTCATCAAAACGACTTCCTTCCAACACGAAAAATGCTCAGCGTTACTTCCTCTTCGTTTTGGTACCAAAATCTTCATCATCAACTCACTCTCCTCAAATCCACCATTTTCGATTTAGAGCTCTAAAGTGAGGTTTCGATGGTTGAAGCTCAAGGATAGCTTGGGATGGTGGTTGGCGCGAACCCAAGGATGATGGATCGTTGATTGGAAGCTAGTTGGGTGATTTGGGGTTGAAAATCAAAAATTGGGTTTATGTGTGAATAGTAGTTTTGGAGGTTAGGGATGATGAATAGTGTCCATGGAGGATTTCGAGGAATTCGGTATTTCGGTCAAAAAGATGTCACAGGATGGAGCGGAAAGATTGGAAGCGCACTTGGGCGTCGCCGGAGCGTGGAGCGGATTCGGGGAGCGTTCGTGCGGTTATGTCAGAAAAACGTTTTCACGGAAAGCCTCGGTGTTTCGTGATTTTCATCACGATAGGTGAGTTCTCCTCACGTTTAGGATTTTACGTTTTGAATTTATTGATTAACTGCTTTATCGCTTTCGCTGGACTGGAACATTGTTTGGTGATTGAGTTCGAGAGATTTTGGGTCAAAAACCAATATTTGGAAAATACGTCGCGTTGTGATAAACTTCGATTTGATTGATGATTTGATGATGAACATTGTCTTTTGAATATGTTTTTGGACTGTTTTTATGTTGGGACTGGACTGGAACAGATATCGGAATTGGTCGGAACGACGAAAAATGCGGAAACGGGATAAAATAAAATGCTGTCAAAAGCGCACGACCCGTGCGTCCCAGGCGCACGAGCCGTGCGTGTCATTCTGTTTCTGTTTTCAAAAATGCATTACAGGGCGCACGACCCGTGCGTATGGGAGCACGGTCCGTGCGCTGTGTTCTATCCAAATTTTCCAAACTTGCCCGAAACAATCCCGATCGATTCCAATCCTCTCCTAATCCTTTCCTAACCCTTCCATAATGATATTAGGCTTATAATGCCATGATTTTGGGTATGTTTTAAAGGGGTTTTATAAAATACTTTTGAAGTTGAAATTCTTTCGAAAAGCCGAAAAATAGTACACGGTGCGGATATGTTTTATTGATAATGAAACGAATTATAAGTTCTATGTGGGATTGTAACACTGACGCGGAATGATTATTATTCATTCGTCTAAACCGGTGAATAATTCACGATATATATATTATATCGACTATGGGAAACGGCCCGATGCGGGTGTTATGTTCAATTATTGGTCTGAATGTAAATGAACTAAATGTTCATATGATTGTAGATATATATATTATATCGAGTTTGGGTGACGACCCATGTTGACATACTAGGCGGGGAAGTCATGAACCCTTACCCTAGGCTCTGTGCCATTAGGAAACACTATTGGTAATGGGGTTCGCCGGGATTAGCAAGTGGATTGCGGTCGGTGTTGTGTCAAAGTTTGTACTACGTTCATCGGGATTAGCAAGTGGATTGCGGTCGGTGGTACGTAGAAAGGCCTAGGATGTTAGTTCATCGGGATTAGCAAGTGGATTGCGGTCGGTGTCCTAATAGATCGAAGCCTTATTGTATGATTCACCGGGATTAGCAAGTGGATTGCGGTCGATGGTACGTAGAAAGGCCTAGGATGTTAGTTCATCGGGATTAGCAAGTGGATTGCGGTCGGTGTCCTAATAGATCGAAGCCTTATTGTATGATTCACCGGGATTAGCAAGTGGATTGCGGTCGGTGTTGTGTCAAACCTTAAAAATGTTTTAAAAGGACCGAGAGTGTTAGTAGGGGTCTCGGTAGAACTCACTGAGATTGTATCTCATTGTTTATATGTTGTGGTTTTACAGATAAACAGGGAAAGTGGAGATCCAAGAGGCACGAGTAGGTGGTACTCGGATGGTTGCTGAAGACTTAGCTTTTATGCTTAAGTTATGTTTTCGCTTGTTAGTTATGTATTACGGCATTATGACTTTAACTGTTGTAAAAGTTATGTATTTATTTCCGCTTTCTTGTGCGATATTGAACACTGTATTTCACTGATGGTTTATGGTCTTATTTATGTTTAAGACTGTTCTGTTGTTATTCAGTGAAAAATTTACGGTGGTGTTCAGTATTTAAACAGGAAATATATCTGTGATGTTTTAGGAATGGTGCACTTGGGTATTCTTACATGTTAAAAATACCGGGGTGTTACAGATATAGTAAGTGTTTTAATTACATGAGAATCTCAAAAATAACTTTAGCTCTCAAAGGTACTCTAACATAATTCCTACCTGAGCAATATCTAAGTCACATGAGAAAGCACCTCCATCACTTGTCACCACAATTCCTGATAATTTAAAGGGATAAAGAATGAGCATCCCTGTGAAAAAAAAAGAATGAGCTTCCAATAATTATCTGATATTATTGTAACAGTAGGATGATTGACATAAAAAGGGGGGTAAATAGAGTGCAAACTTTAATGCTCTACATATAGAATGAAATGCTAGAGCATATGATATGAATTGACCACTTTCAAGGTTAGATAAATATTAGGCACGCCATCATCCCCATCATCATAAGAAATAGTGAGTCTCTTCATGAGTATAAGTATTCAAAGAGTTCAAGAGAGGATAGTGTTCAACACAGCACAACTAGATGACTCTAGTCAACTAAATGGTTCCATCATCAACATAAATATACCAAAAGAAAAGAGCTCAGTTGTTCAATTAGTACCTTATTGTTTAAGTTGGACTAGAATCAGAAATGGAGCTAAGCATATTTGAAATGCAGCCATTGTTGTTGATCCTTGCCTTGCTGCTAGGGATTTAACCAAGTGAAGAAAGAAATTTAACCATATGAAGTTAGGAACTAGCAGATTCTGAAAAAAGAAAACGAAAGGCAAAGATAAAAAGTATGACCATTTTTCAGAATCTTCGCGAATTGGAAATCTCGGATACTTGGAGGAAGTAACAACTTGCTTCATTAAACTCCATAAAAGAATTAAGGATATCAAGTACCTGTTGTCACCAATAATGAAATGAGAACCAGAAATGAAACATGATTTCTCAATTGAAATATAAAGTCTGAAATAACACATCCAGAATCAGAAAATAAGAGCAGACAAAGGTGAACTCACTGGGAGAATATGTGGGCAATGGCTGCACCCCTGACTCCCAACCGGAATGTGAACATAAGTAGTGGATCTAAAATTATATTTGATTAACTCTGTTTTGATAACTTTCAGCTTGGACACCTTAGGAGAAGAACCTTATTTGGTAGCAGAAACCTTCTTTATAGGAAACATGTTATACGAGATAGAGGAAAAATAAATTAAGGAAAACAAGATAATAATATATGTATATATATATATATATATATATATATATATATATACTTGGATTTGTAGTCCACAACTGCCTCCAAATCACTATTAATGAAGAGCTTGGTACCGTAAAAGGCATTTGAAATCCCCATAACTCCTGTTCCAAAACAAAGGCAACAAAGGCAACAAAGGCAGTGAGCTAGTTGGAGAAAAATAAGGCAAATATGGAAAGTGGAACAAAGATGGAACCTTGATATTTTTTCAGCTTGAAGAAGACGTGTCATTAAGATTCGCAGCTATCATTTCAGCAAATTCACTCCAAAGAGTGCAATGGAGCCTATTGAACCTAAGAGATACAAAAAATTGTGGAAAATTGATCGCATACAGGGAACAGTTTATTTGACTTATGTTTACTATATGGGATTCAATTTAAAGAAATAAGAAAGGATAGTGCATACTCTAAATCTTCTAGGACCAAATTAACCAACTTAAACACCTTATCATTTACTTGCTTCTCATTCAGGTCACCCTTTTCAACCACATGGCCTATCACATCTGTCAAATAAAAACAAAAAACCATCAAAGCCTCTAGAGAAAAGCATTAGTTTTTATAGAGAAAAGAGAAAAAGATACATACCAACAATCAGATCATCTCTGGGAGCAGCTAAGATATCAATGAAAGGAGTGAAGACAAAATGATGCAAAGGAATGTCATCACTTTCAATCATACCACAACTGGTAATAGGCATAAAGTTCAACTTATACTTATGTTGAGTTGTGTGAAACTTTGAATCGTTGATACCATCATTCAGTTTCTCAATACGATAACAGTGACCTTCTTTCAATACTGCCTGGAAAGGTGAAAGGAGGGAAGCCTTGACAGTGCAATTGACTAGGCAGTACCTGAATAGTTTTTTGCTTTCTCCTTAATAGTCTGCTCTTCTCTCCTTATCAATGACAGACTATAATGAAAAACAAGAAATTGAAAGTCAAGTTAAGATATGAAGGAGTTTATATAATATATGAATTTGTGCTTAAAATTAGAGAAACATTATATACAAGTTAACGAGAAATTTTTTCACAGCCACCTTGTAGAACTCCCTTGTACCTATCCCCATGCCTTCCTTCCCAAATCACATTCTTAAAGAATATCTTTAACAATCCAAGCATACGATGCATGCCAATAAACTCCCCTAACAATATGAAAACGTTGTTAGAAATGAGTAACAGGAAAACAAATATCAAAATCAAAACCAAATAATGATACAACACCAAAGAGATCGAGTTTTTTTACCAAGATGAAAATGATCTGTACTTATGTGCTTGGAGCCTACTCATCTATGGTAAAAATAACTGAAATCATGTAATAAAAAAAGAATTAGGTCAGATTGAATTGGGAATCAAGCAAGGAATTCAATCCCACAAAGCGACACTAAGCATGATTTTGCTTCCCTGTCTTTGAAATTTAAACTTCAACAAGCTGCTCATGGGAAAAAAAGGATCAAATCATCATTCATGAATAATTCATAAATTTGAAGGATAACATACAAAATAACTAACAGCTGCTCACTCCTTCTGTGTCATCCCAAGCCTCGTCAATTTTTCCTTTTACCTATCCGATTCTTTCCCAAACTTCACCAAAAACTCATTCAATACACCCCTAGTAGCCTTTTCTGACAGAACCTATAAAAACAAATCAAAACTTGACCTATTCCATGGTTGAATAGAACAAAACAACAGGGGTTATTTAGGAGTAGGGAAAATACCAGAATCCAAAAGTGTGGCATCCAAATAAAAAATGATAGCCAGAATCTTGGCTTCGTTATTGCAACCTTTGAAGTTACAATAGAAGCTAAGCAAGAAAAACAGAGAATGAAGATCACTACAAAAAAACTAGTGATTAGCGACGGAATTTAGCGACGGATCTAAATTCCGTCGCAAATAAAAACATTAGCGACGGAATTTTACATCATTAGCGACGGACCGGGTTTCACAAAGTTAGCGACGGAATTATGCTTATTTAGCGACGGATTGGACAAGGCGCGAAGAAACGAAAAATTTGAATTTTATTAGCGACGGAAATCCGTCGCTAATAATCCGTCGCTAATCATATTAAATAGCGCAACTGACCGTTTCAGTTTTAATTGACGCGTGTCACAATTTTCAAAGTTTAGCGACGGAAATCCGTCGCTAATAATCCGTCGCTAAGCTTTGAAAATTGTGCCACTGTCCGTTACATTTTAATTTGACACGTGGGCCAAAGTTAGCGACGGAAATCCGTCGCTAATTCCGTCGCTAAGTGTTAAAAAAATTTTAAAGCCGGATCCCTCCCCCTTTTCTCTCTTTCTTTCCTCTTCTCCACTGTTTCTGTCTTCCTCTTCCCCTCCGTCCACCGAATCGCCTCCCTCTTCCTCTCCGTCCACCGGCCACGCCACCACCACCGTCCACGCCGCACCGCTCCCTTTTCTCTCCATTCTTTCCTCTTCTCCATTCTTTCTCTCAGACTCACCCTCTCCGAACCGTCCACCGTCCACGCCATCGCCACCGTCCACGCCACCGCCACCGCACCACCACCGTTCACGCCACCGCACCACCACCATCCACGTTACCAAGGTTTGTTTCTTTTCTGTCTCCACGAATTTTCTCCCTATTTTTCTCTAATTTTGTTTGTGCCTCTCTATTTCGCAAGTCACCGGACAACCACGTCACCGGACAACCACCGCACCGGACAGCAGCCACCACCACCGCACCGGACAGCAGCCACCACAGTCACAGTCACGGTCACGGTTAGTTTTTTTTGTTTTTTATTTTCGAATTGATTTTTTGTTCCGTTGTTATAGGATAAAATTTTATTGTTAGAAATATTAAGATTAGTATTGTAGAATAAAATTGTTGTTGTTGTTAATTAGAAAGTTGTAATTGAATGAAGTAATTGGAATTGAATTGAAATTGAAAAATGTAATTGAATAGTGTATGTGTTTAAGATAGTGTAATTGTAAGTGTATGAAATGTGTATGTTGTTGGAGATAGTGTATGTTAATTTTGAAATGTGTATGTTGTTAATTGAAAAATGTGTAATGGTAATGTGTATGTCGTTTGAGATGTTAAATTGTTGTTTTGATGTTTGATGAACCCTAGGTTAGATGACTATTTGATGTTGTTATTGTGTGTTGTTGATGGAAAAGGGTGAGGTTTTATTGGTTTTATATTGGGAATGTTATGAGAATGTAAAACATTTTTTTAAATGCGTGTAGATGAATTGGAGTCAATTGAATCGTGGTTGGGTGTATGATCGGTTATATCCGGGAAGAGCGTTTTTAAAGGAAACTTTTGTAAATGGGGTTGAAGAATTTATTAGGGTAGCATGGCAACATGATTTAACTAAAGAGGAAGGGGGGATTAGATGTCCATGCCTTAAATGCAAGGGTGTACCTATTAGTACTGATGATGAAGTCAGGGAGCACTTGTATCGTCTTGGGTTTATGCCTAATTATTGGATTTGGGTGGATCATGGAGAAGTACTTCCGAATTTTCACGTAGGGGCTTCAAGCAATTCTGGTGGTGTTGTTCCATCTAATGAACAATTTGAGTCGATGGAAAACATGATTTGTGATGGTCTCAGGGTGAATGTGCCATTTGATGAACCTCAGTATGACGATCATGATGAACTTCCAAATGAAGAAGCACAGAGATTCTATAATTTGTTAAGGGAGTCAAACAAACCGTTGTTTGAAGGGTCGCCAGAGTCAAAATTATCTATTTCTGTGAAGCTTTTAGCTCTCAAGTCCATGAGTAATATTTCTGAGTTGGGTTTAGATTATGTGACTAAAATGATGATCGATGCGACACCTAATAAGGATAATTTGCCAAAAAATTATTATGAAGCAAAGATGTTAGTTTCGAAACTGGGATTGGAATGTAAGAAGATTGATTGTTGTGTGGATGGGCACATGTTGTTTTACAATAACGAATTTGGTAAAAACGATGGTGCACTACTGGAATGCAAATTCTGTGGAAAGCCGAGGTATCACGTTCGTAAAGGGGGAAAACGTAATTATAAACCCATCCCTGTAAAGTCGATGTTCTATTTGTCTATAATTCCAAGGTTGCAAAGAATGTTTGCATCGGCTGAAATTGCGAAGAAAATGACGTGGCATTATGAGAATAGGCGTACCTCAGACATTTTACGCCACCCATCTGACGGTGAAGCGTGGAAACACTTTGATCAAGTGCATTCAGATTTTGCCTCAGACCCACGAAATGTTCGACTTGGCTTGTGCTCTGATGGATTTACTCCATATATCCAAGCATCAGCGTCGCCCTATTCCTGTTGGCCAGTCATTGTTACCCCTTACAATCTTCCTCCTGAGATGTGCATGACTAAACCTTATATGTTTTTGACTTGTATGATACCTGGTCCAACCAATCCAAAAGCTAACATTGATATCTTTTTGGAACCCCTAATTGATGATCTCAAGAGATTGTGGGGTGGTGTTTTGACATATGATGCAGCACAAAAAAATAATTTTATGATGAGAGCGTCATTGATGTGGACAATAAATGACTTCCCTGCTTATGGTATGTTGTCTGGTTGGGGGACTCACGGTAGATTGGCATGTCCCCACTGCATGGAACACACAAAAGCGTTTACGTTGAAATACGGGGGGAAGAGTTCTTGGTTTGATTCGCATCGTAGATTCTTACCGTCGGGTCATGAATTTAAAAAGAACAAGAAGGCCTTCAAGGATGGGGTAGTCGAAAGAGATAGACCACCGCCTTTGTTGACATCAGGTGAAATCTGGATGAGAGTTATCGATTTGCCACAAGCCACAGAGGTAGGTGAGCTCTCCCGATTGAACGGTTATGGACGACTGCATAACTGGACAAAAAGAAGCATATTTTGGAATCTCCCATATTGGAAAGATAATCAATTGAGACACAATCTTGATGTTATGCACATCGAGAAGAATTTCTTTGACAACATATTTTACACTGTGATGAATGTGAAAGATAGAACCAAAGACAATAATAAAGCTAGAATGGATTCTGCTCTTTACTGTAGCAAACATCGATCCAATTTGAATTTGGTGCAAATGACTAATGGCAAGATGTTAAAACCTAAAGCTAATTATTGTCTAACACCCGAAGAAGCAATTGATGTTTGTCGATGGTTGAAGGGATTGAGGATGCCAGATGGTTATTCTTCTAACCTTGCAAGATGTGCGGATGTGAACACTGGGAAGATGTATGGGATGAAAAGTCATGATTGCCATGTATTCATGGAGTGTTTGCTTCCCATTGCTTTTGGTTCATTACCAAAGAGTGTTTTGGAACCACTTACTGAAGTGAGTCAATTTTTTAAGAATATGTGCTCTTCAACAATGAGAAATGATGATCTTATTAAGATGGAGCAGAATATTCCTTTCATTATCTGTAAGTTGGAGAGAATACTTCCTCCTGGTTTCTTTGATTCCATGGAGCATCTCCCGGTTCACCTTCCATATGAAGCAAGACTTGGTGGGCCAGTTCACTATAGGTGGATGTATCCATTTGAGAGGTAATTGTCTATTTTCGCATTTTATTTACAGTGGCCTTTAGTATGACTATTTGTTTAATCAAGCGTTCTTCTTTCATATATAGATTAATGGGTGATTATAAACGATCTGTGAAGAATAAAGCTAGAGTTGAAGGATCGATCTGCGCAGCATACTTACACCGTGAAACAATTTATTTTTGTTCTCATTATTTCAACAACTTTATGTTGTCAAGAAATAATAGAAACGAAATGGAGGTTGAAGAAGAAAGACACGCACTCACTTTATCTGTGTTTACCAAACCTGGTCGCCCCTCGGGAAAGAAGTCGACCAACTGGTTATCGGATAAAGAGTATGAATCAGCACATGTTCATGTCTTGATCAATTGCACCGAAGTTAAACCATATCTTGAGTAAGTATGCTTCAATTCAATTTTTAATCTGTATACACCATTAAAGTATGAAGCTAAATCATGTTTTGATCAATTCAATTCAGTGCATTCTTACGAAGTGAGGGAATATGCGCTGAAGAATCTTCTGTTCGTATACATGAAAGTTTTCCATCATGGTTTACTGCTAGAGTAAGTAAATAAAATTAATGTTTTAATGTCAAACGTTTAAAGTAGATTATATTATGAGACATGACATATTTTTTTCATATATGATTACTTAGGTTTATGAAGCCGAACCAACTCCCTTAATCCGACACTTGAGGAACTTAGCCGATGGTCCTTTTCGTGAGGTGACTGAGTGGCACACGTACCTCGTTAACAGTTACAAATTTGACACACAATCATGGAGTGAGGGAAAACAAACAATTAATAGTGGTGTATATGTTAAAGGGGAAACAGAAGGAGGTCAAGGTGACTACTATGGTGTGATCCAACAAATATATGAACTTGAATACCCATATTTGGACTATCAAAAGAGAATAGTTTTATTTTATTGTAGTTGGTTTGATCCATCGGTTAGAGGAACGAAATTGAATCCAAAATGCAATACCGTGGACATTCGAATGGATAGAAGGTATAAACTTTATGACCCGTTTATCATGCCAGAAAATGTGAGACAGGTGTATTATGTTTCATATCCATCAACTAAGAGGGGCTGGTGTGTTGCAATTAAGACAAAACCACGGGGTCGCATTGAGGCAACTGATGCGGAGGATGAGGTTCCTTATCAAGTGGATGAAATGTCGGGAGTTAATGAGGTACTTGAAGTTGAACCAATTAATACCTTACGTGATGATCGACTCTCCGTTGAAGAAGTTGAACCATGTGAACCAGTACCAGAAGTGACTGAAGAGGAAGAAGAGACTAGAGATGAAGAGGAGGAAGAATATACTGAAGATGAAGAAGACGAAGAATATGAATATTTAGAGTAGTCTTATTAGTATTAATGTTGTTATCATTATTAGATTATGTTGTTAACATTATTACATTAATGTTCTAATTATCGTCGTTATATTAGTATTAATGTTGTTATCATTATTACATTAATGTTGAAATTATCGTGATTATATTATTGTTCTTGTTATCATTATTATTAGAGTCTTGTTATTGTTCATAGATATGCATCCAGGAGAAAGTTCAGACCCATCGAGACAAGGGAAGAGGCATCATCGTCGTAGACAACGTGAGGTGACATTAGTTAATATTGGGAATAACTCATTTATTGCGACGCCTCAGACCACCTCTCCAATTGCCCCACCGGTGGTTCAGCCTACGTCTCCACCAGTTGGGTATATGCCTACACCAGGGGGGTATATGCCTACACCAGGGCTGCATACACCAGGGTATACGCCTATACCACCTGGGTATATGCGTATACCACCTGGGTATATGCCTACACCAGGGTTATCGATGCCTACACCAGCTGAGCCCCATGGTGATGCGCATACTGATGAGCCCCATGTTGGTGTTACTGATTCAGATTCATCGACTGATGAAGAGGATGTGCAGGTAGTTGTCGGCAATGATGGTATCAAACGCAAAGTCATCTATCCCTATGGTAACGCGTAAGTATTGTTTGAATTTTTTAGTTTAAATTAATTATGCAATGACTTATATATATGTTTGATATATATGTTTTGTTATGCAGGTTGCTTCCTGCGAAGGCCGCTTCATCGCATATCACATATGTCATTCAGAAAATGTATTTTAAAACTTATCATGAAAAGTGGACAAAAGTCAATGATGAGGAAAGGGGAAAACTTTTGGATTTGTTTAAGGTAATTGTTAGTTAATTATGTCATTACATATATTGTTAATTTTAATTTTTTTATGTTATATATAATAATACATATTTTTGTTTTGCTTAATACAGTCTAAGTTGACGTGGCTGCCGGAACATGATGTAGCTGTGCAGAAGCTTTTTTTCAAAAGAATGGGCAAGCAATTGTCGGATTTGCTTTACAAACTGCGTTGTAAAGATAAGCAGCCAAAATACATCCCTGACCGTGTTTGGAATGCCTACAAGGAACTTTGGGCTACTGAGAGCTACAAAGAAAAAGCTGAAAAGGCCAAGCAGAATAGAAATTCTGAAAAGGGTGGCTCGCTTCACTGTTGCGGCTCCGTCAACCAGGCTCAGCATGCTGTCAGATTGGTAAATTATTTTAAGTATGTGTTATTTTAGTTTATTTAGGGTGATTAGCAATAATTAAAAATGTGTTTCATTATTACAGAGTAAGAAGGCTGGACGCGATATCACTATTCCTGAGCTTCACAGGGCAACACATTTGAGGAAGGGTACTACGGAGTATGTTGATGAGCGCTCTAGGAAAACTCAGGTATATACAACTTGTTTTGTATTAAATAATTTTGTTTTCTTAAAATGGAACGCTAATTATGCTATGTTATCTGGTTATGGAAAACAGGAGGATGTTAGTGAGACGATGATTGAGCCGACTCAGGGGACCTGGAACCCTGGCTCACTTGGTCCACTTCCCCCTGAGATCATAGCTCTGGCGAACCGCAATTGGAAGATGGCGGTAGGCGGGCCGAATAAGGGTCGCCTGTATGGTTCGGGGCCCTTGGCGCCGTTATTGGACTCTGGGGTTGATCACTTCGACACTAGTGGGCCTTCTGGCAGTGGACCTCCTCCTCCTCCTCCTGCTACAGCTGACGAGACAGCGCAACTTAGGCAGCAGGTGCAGGCTCAGGCACAGGTCATTCAGGATCAGGAGCAGCGGCTGCAGACTCATGAACAGGTGCAGACAACCTTGCAGGAAGACTTCTTGAATTTTACCCGTGCGCAGGCGAAGATATTGAAGTATTATAACCGCAAACATCCAAATGGGTCTGAGTCTGAGGGGTCTGATGGTCCCTATTAGGACTTTGTTATTTGTGAGAGATGCGGGACTTTGTTTATTTTGATTCGGATTTGTTTGAACTTGTTTATTTTGATTCGGATTTTGTTTGTATTTGGGATTGTATTGTTTGATTTCGACTTTATTGTTAATTCAGATTTTCGCATTTATCTTAATTATAGTGTTTATAATAGACAGGGTTTTGCGCAATAGACAGGTTGTTCGCATTTCGATTTTAAAAAGCAGGTTTTCCAAATATTAAAAGCCAGGTTTTCCAAAAAAAATTTAAAAAAATCCAGGGGTCATTAGCGACGGAATTAGTGGCGGAATTCCGTCGCTAATATTGCTAACCAGACACACCCACGTGGCATCAATTAGCGACGGTATTAGAGACGGAAATCCGTCGCTAATGGGCTCATTCCTAGGGTAACACGTGGCAATAGTTAGCGACGGAATTAGTGACGGAAATCCGTCGTTAATATTGCTCATTCATAGGCTAACACGTGGCAGTAATTAGCGACGGAATTAGCGACGGATTAATCCGTCTCTAAGTAGCGACGGATCCAAATCCGTCGCTAATAATTAGCGACAAGCTTATTAGCGACGGAATGTATCCGTCGCTAGTTCCGTCGCTAATTACTGTTAGCGAGGGAAAAAGTGGTATTAGCGACGGAAAAATCCGTCGCTAATACGCTGTTTTTTTGTAGTGGATACACTTTGGTCCCATGTGCAAGTTGAAGCAAGTTATGCCAATTCAAAAAACTTTAGCTCATATGTTGAACTAAGATAAAACCTAACCTGACCAGAAATTATAATATTCAGATTCAAAATAACCCTAACGGTATCATAATTAGGGATAGAGGAAAGAAAAATTGAACACACCTTGAAAGAGAAGCATCACTGCTGCATTAGCGAAGCAAACCTATCAAATCCCCAGCATATTCTAGAAAATCAAAATAAAAAATGCAAAATCAAAAAATAATCATGAAAATCAAGAACAAAAAACCATAACTGAGAGATTACAAAAGAAAAGGAGAGTGATTGCGTGTAAGCTTCGCTGAGAGATTACCAAAATCGAGTAAAGAAGAGAGATAGTAATGAGAAATCGAGAACAGAAAACTGAAATAATCATGTAAAACCCTAAAATAGAAAGAGTATGTGAGAAACAGAGAAAGACACCTAATGAAGATAAAATGTTAATGAAGAAGAGAGGAAAGAAGATCAAGCAAGGGAAGGACAACATTGTAGGCAAAATTGATACCTATAACCTCATCACCTTCTTGAACCAACTGAATCAATCCTTAGTCTTCACCATTCTTAAAAACCAAAAACAATAAATAATGTACAGAGGGAAAGCAATATCTGCAGAGAAAGAATGGTAGAGATGCAACATAATGGATTTGAAGAAAACGCTATCCAAAGGGAAAGAAAGTACAGAGAAAGAACTCACCTTTGAAGAAAAGCCTAGAAAGTAGAGATAGAGACAAAACTGAAGACACGCGAACCAAGAACGATGATGCTGATTTTAGCGCGACGAAGACGGAATGAGGGCGAGGGAGTGAGGGAGACGGAGAACTCGTGATGCAGAGATGGCGAGACGGAGTGATGGTGACGACGCGACGGTGAGACGGAGTAAGGGCGACGGTGAGACGGAGTGAGGGCAACGGCGCGACTGTGAGACAGATTGAGGGCGAGGGAGAACACGACGCCAGTGAGGATGAGCGCGAATGAGAGAGGGAGTGTAAAAATTTTGGGTTTAATGAAAAAGATACTTTGATAATCGGTCGTCTACAAACCCGATTCTAAATGTATGTTTTCCTAATCGGTTGTTTACAAAACCGATTTAAAATGTCCAAATATACACCTTTCTAATCGGTTGTTTAAACAACCGATTCAAAATGTTTAAAAATGTCTCTCCAGCTTCCAGTAAATTGCGAAATTGCCACTGCGCCCACATTTGGAATCGGTTATCCAAACAACCGACTCCAAATAGTGCTTTTTAAAGTAGATTTTGCACTAGTGCTAAATCCATTATTGTACAAATCAACTCTAACTTCTTCTTCATTTTTTATAAATCGAAATGAACATTTCAAGCACGGGCATCTAATTCCGCCTTGTCGCGCAAATTCTTTATGACGCTTAGCACAAAAAATAAACTTTTCTACTCCTTCTACAAAACGTCGCTTTAAACCGGATCTTCCAGAAAACAATTGATCATACATCCAACTACGATCCATAATTTCAGGATCTATGTACTACACTACAATAAATACTATCATTATCATAATTTAGGAAACCAAACTCAAACAATACCTAAACAAACAACACCACAATTAGTAATATATTATTATATTTCGTATTTATTAATAAACTAATATATTATAATATTAATATATTATAATATTTGATATTTACTTAATAAAGAAATTCAAACTAATAAAATCAAATAACATTTTATGACAACTAATAACTTTGATAACTAACCGTAGTGAAGAGAAGGCTCTGACACTAGTGGAAAAAAAGGGCTTTAAAGTCGGATATTTTGGGCTTTTAAAGTCGGATCCTAATCCGACTTCGATCGAGGCGACTTTGAAAGTCTGAAATTTTAAAGTCGAATTGACGTCCGACTTTAAAAGCCAGTTTTCAAGTCGGATAAATGTATACATCCGACTTTAAAAGTTTGATTATATTGTGTTTTATCCTCTCTGTAACACTTTTAAAGTCGGATTAAGAGTAATATTCGACTTTAAAAGCCGTGTTTTAAGTCGGATACAACGTGGTATAGAGAAATATCCGACTTTAAAAGTAATTTTTTTTGTTTTGATTTTTTTTTTGCTTCACCCTGCATATACAATCATTCCTACACATACTTTAGGTATATATAATAACACAATTTCAGCTAGGCAAGAGGGACACACACGGGTTTTATATATAATAACACAATTGGCAATTTCAATACAATACAAAGTAAATAATAAAATTGATATGATTGGATATAGATGTTACAATGTCACTGCATCATTATTTAACTCAAAAATAGGAAGTACAACAATTTTAAATTTTCATTCAATACAACCTCAACAACTAATGGGTACTACTGCTCCAATTCCACAGTTCCATGCCCCACCACCTGATCACAAACAAGTAAAACAAGACCCATCACATAAAGGAATGATAGCTATCCAGAAATAGATTTTAGAAATTAGATATGATTATCATATTCTTTCAACTTTATCAGAACCAATTTGTGAAAATTGCAAGCAACAAAAATATAACAAGAACAATATACTGTCCAACATAGAGAAAATAACAATTTTGTTGAGCAGCAAAAGCAAAAGAAGAATCTCAAGCAAACTACGAAAAAGATTCTCAAACACAACCTCCACATAACCACAAAAATCAGCAGCCATGAGAGAAGTCTGAAAATAACCACCAAAAGCATCTCTATTGGTCAATCAAGGTACAAAGGATAGAGGTAAAGGAGTATGCAAATATACCATTGACAAATAAACATACTCACCATAAAGAACCATTGACAAATAGTCAAATATACCAAATGTCAGTCAAATAAACCAAATGTCTTTCTGATACCTTCATTTTGTCTTCAAGTTTTTCACAGAGGACCCGATTTAGTTCTTGAACATCGTGCTGCATGAAAGAATCATATGTATCCCATCCAAAAGACTTCGTCAGCTCCTTTGTTGCAACACTGGTGTCACTATATTGCAGTTTGTAGAATAAACTCTGCAGAGCCAAAGGGATGCTTCCAGAGGGCATATCATTCTCAGTTGTTGGTAGGGATGTCAAAACGGGCTTGGCCCACCGGGCCGGCCCGTTGGCCCGCCAAAAAAAGGCGGGCAGGGCTAAGGTTTTGATGCCCGCCAGCCCGCGTTGCCCGGCCCGCTTCGCCCGCCAGCCCGCGGGCTAAATACTGTGGCGGGCCAAACGGCCCGTTTGCGTTTTTTTTTTTTTTTTTTTTAAAATTCAGTGTTAATTGACGGGCCAGCCCGCCAGCCCGCTAGCCCGCTGGCCCGCCAGCCCGCCACTTCGCGGGCAGGGCATGAATTTTTAGCCCGCATGCTGTAAACGGGCCGGGCCGGGCCGCCCATTTTTTCGCGGGCATTCGTCTTAACGGGCCGGGCCGGGCCGGGCCGCCCGTTTTGACATCCCTAGTTGTTGGCATATGGTATACAGCCTGGAATTTGATATCAAGGAACCAACTTAACACGTGACTTTCCAATCAGACGAGTGAACTTCAGGCAAGACAAAATAAGACCAACAGTTCTAACCTTTCTAAAATAGGGAATATGGTACAGAGTTTGGAGTAGAGAATTCATATAACAGGTAGCTCCCTGGTTCTTAAGCCCAACATAGCCGGTCTCCTTCTTTGAATCATAATTCCAGTAATCAACAATCTTACGAACAAGAACCTCGGCTTCAATTATAAGTGTATCATTCATGAGATACCCTCTACTAGGATCATACAATTCACCAAGAGGCATGAATGATGTGAAACCCCAACCGCTTTCTCGTGCATTAAATTGATGTTGTGTGACTGCATAACAAGTGAAATGAAGTGACAAGATCCGTGGTTAAGTTTAAAAATTATTGAAATTTTCATTTTCTTCTTTTTCTTTTTAAAATTCAATACAGGTAACAATAACAAGTTCAACTGACAGAAATAGATTATAGATGGTGCATGCAGGTGGAACCAAAGCTTAATAAAATGCTGCAAGCCTACCTATAGTGAATTCAGAACAGAAGGACGTGCATAAAATAAATTATGAAAAGCAAAATAATTAAAGAATGGGTAAAGCTGTCAAAAGATTTATAAAAACTAGTCTTAGCACCCGTGCGATGCACGGGGTCGACTAACTTTAGTTGATGTAAATACCTCTTCCGTTTGTGATGATACTTTTTTGATCACACATGTTCCAGGCCCTACTAACACTAATGCAAGAAAAAGCCGTGCAGAAATACATATGAAAAAGAACATATACAATGGAATTATAAAGTTACAAATCTTGGTATCCAAACAGAGAGAGAAGAAATAGAAGGCGTCTTGTATATTCAAGTGCAGTCAAAATGAAGTTCTGTTCAGTACAACACCTATCTGAACAAATAACTATAGTCTAACTAACAGTTAACTATACAACTAACAGTTAATTAACTAAGGTGGTTATCTGAACAAACTAATTAACTGAGTTAAGTGCAACTATACTCCTAATAACTAATAAGACACTAAGCGAATATTGACTTACAAACCCAATTTCAATGCACTTAAAATCTATCATCACATCCTGAGCCACAAAATATTGAAAATTTAATGAAAGAATCTTTGAAGGGCATTCATGAGTCATGACTTACAAAATCAGTAACATGTCTACAAACTCTTGCTTGGCTGCAGAATGCATTCAAAAAAGAAACCAAAATCATCATCAAATAACCTATTATTTTTCTCTAATAGTCATCTGTCTCATTTTCCTATATCATCTCTCTCTATTTACTCTAATTGCTTCTTGAAAGATATTTCATTCATCAGTTCGAGTCCATCAAGGACAACCTCAACCTTCATAAAAAAAAACAATAAGTTAACATTATTTTTTGAGCAAAACCAGGATTAATGACTATCAATAGATACCAACATATTATAGTCAACATGGTCAAATAACTAAGAAGCTAATTATTGGAGTTGCTAGCTCCATACCTGGTGGCAAGTCAAGAATGGAATTATAGGTCTGAATCTGAAATCTGAATGTGAATTGCACATATTACATTCATCGAATTCCAAGTCTGAATCTGAATGGAATTACATTCATGAGGCCTCAAGAAATGATAATGATAAGGGAAGAAACAAATATTGAACCAAATGCATCTTAAGGCTTTTTGGTCCACGCCTTTAAACTCAACAAATAAAATTTAATTAATCATGGCAAAATTAAAATTCAGTGGATAAGGTATTATGCAATCGAGACAAAATTAAATTCTTTTTACATTCAGATGAAGACTATATTCTCCAATATCAGTGCGTGATTTATACATCTATAAGTTTACAGCTATCAAGCATATCACCCATCAACAAATGCCAAACAGATCATTGATAGAAACGACACACTCTTCCTTTGGTTAATCTATAAAGTATAAACCTCAATAAAGCATGCAATTTTGAAAGGGAATGACAATGGATGGTGTAACATCCCTAATTTTTAAAGACTCGTACTATGATGCCTGAGACCGAGTAATTATTTGTGGGAATAGTCGGTCGTGTCTCGGGGATTAATAGTCGAGGAAAAGTCCAAAGAAATCCTACTCTACGTTTAATTGTGGCTTAGTCATAATTTAAATGAACAATTCAGCTGAAGGGTAAAATCGTCATTTCGCCTCACATCGAAGATTTATCAAGTGATTGAAATAATTAATCGCAACTCGAGAGAGAGGTGGTCGAGAAACCTATGCCGAGCGGAAAGCCATAAGATTATTGGGGTTTTAGCCTCAAGACCAAGAATTAATGGGCCAAGGGCAATTTGGTCTTTTCCACCCAATTAAAACCCTCAGCCCCTTTGAAACATAACAACACTCCTCTTCATTCCCATTTTCAGTCTGAAACTCAGAAAATAGATGAGAGAGAGGGAGGAGAATGCGAATGGAGAAGAGAGAGGAGAAGAAGAGGAAATCTCAAAACCTTGGTGCATGTAAGTGATCTTCATGCCATCCTTCACCATTTTTCTTCCTCTACCCTTTGATACCACTGGTTCTGATCATCCTCCCCTACATCTCCATCCACCATTTTCGAGTAGAAGAAGGATGGAGCTGGGATTTCCAAGTTAGAAGGTGAAGATGCAAGTTCAGCAAATTTCTGGGTAAAACCCGTAGGGTATACCTTCGGTGATTTCATCGAATCTCCCTTCACACAACTCCGATGATCGTGATTCTTGTTTCCCTAGAAAGTAGACAAAAAGCTCTTCATTTTGGGCACAAGAACCGTATGATTTCATGGAGAAATGAGAGAGATATCCTGTTTACAAGTTTCGGTTTCAGAATCAACACTGTCCTGGACCAGTCACCTTGTTTTGTTAATATCTCTCAATCTACTGGATGCATGCGCGTGAAACTTCTTCCATTTGAAAGTAGACGAAATTACCTTCACAATGAGCACTGGTTTGGATATATTTGGTCACGGATTGACCAAATTATGCCTGTTGCAAAACTGAGTCATGTTGCTGGAAAACAGAAAGAAGAATGCTGGAAATATGTTTCGTCAAATTTGAGTTCGGTTCGCCGAAGTCTCGAACGCCATCAGTTCGATATATTGAAGTGGGGTCCAGTAGCGAGGATGATTGACTTAGTTACTGGTTGCACAAGTGGGACCCATCAAGTTCAGATGCGGAGGCACTTGGAGCGTGTACGTGACTACGGGGATTGTTCGAGTGGTTACAATCTGGCCGTCCGTGTTCCGGCGTGATTTCTCGTGGGATCGTCAACCGGGTGAGTTCTACTCACGGATAGGGATATTTTTCGTGTCTTGAAATTATATCGGGTTGAGTCATAAGGCAATTATCAATTTTCGAAAGATTTTGGAACCGAAAACCGTTTTTGAGAAATGTTGCGTTTTTACGGTTTTTATTGAATTGTTGAACAATTTATGAAATTGTGATTTTAAGTGCTTTCACTGGAATATGGTCTGGAATGTTGTTTATTAAATCCGTTTTCAGGTTGGAGAATGATCGGAATTCGATTTGGGCGAGAAATGGAAAGCGGAATGAGAAACTAGAATTCGGTAACAGAAAAGGCCGCACGGGTCGTGCGCCCCTGGGCACGGACCGTGCGTCCTCTTCGGATTGGCTGTGTGGTTTTGGTAAATCACGCACGGGTCGTGCGCCCCTGGGCACGGACCGTGCGTGAGCTGCTGTTACCGGACTCCGATTTCTCATTTCGTCGCTCCTTTCGATCCCGAATCACTTCTAATATTCTTCCCAACCCATTTTAAGGATATTGCCTTACTGACAACCGTATTTTGAACTTGTTCAACTCATGTTTTTGAAAAGGGCTTCAAAAGCATAACTGATTGAAAAGCCGAAACCCTAGTATACGTGTGAGTACACCGACTGATGGACTGACTGAATATATATGTTTATATATGTCAAATGAAAATAATTATAATGTCGGAGGTCTAATTTATGAATTCCTCAAAACGGATTATAGATCGATATGGATATTGTTTATCCAATTGCTATGCGAACGATCCTTTGGTGATCGAAAGATATAAATTATCTAATGAGCTTATATGACTGATCCTTTGGTGATCAAAATGAAAAAGAAGATATAAATTATCTAACTCTCGAGAACTTGATGCGTATTGTCATACGTATTGCGTTGGGTGACGACCCGACAAGTAGCATACTAGGAAGGGAAGTCATGAGCCCTCACCCTAGGCCCTGAATGTGTTTTGGCGTGGTCAACTCACGGGTTACCGGGATTAGCAGGCGTTGTGCGGCCGGTTTGTGCTAAGTAATTCACGAATTGCCGGGATTAGCAGTCGTTGTGCGGTCGGCATTCGATTAATAAGTAATTCACGAATTGCCGGGATTAGCAGTCGTTGTGCGGTCGGCATTCGATTAATAAATGAAGGACACGAATTGCCGGGATTAGCAGTCGTTGTGCGGTCGGCAATTCGATAAATAAATAAGACATTGTTATGTCAGCTTTTGTTGTAACGGTTTCATAAATTGAACCGAGTGTCAGTGAGGGGGCACGGTAGGACTCACTGAGACAAGTTGTCTCACCCAATCCATATTGTTGTTTTTACAGAGAACAGGTTATAAGGACAGCAGGCGGCACAGTTGGTTGTCGGGTTCGAGGAGAAGATTGAAGATTGATTCATTTATTATTGTCCTTGTTCTTCTGTAGTTGTCTCTGTATTCGGTCGTATGACCCGAGGTTGTAAAATATTATTTTTATAGTTTCCGCTGTTTCTTGTAAAGATGTATATCTGAACAGGAATTTTTATACTCTGATATGTACCAAATTGTATATTTAGGTATTTCTTTGTTAAAGAAATACAGGGGTGTTACATTTGGTATCAGAGCGGTTCGGCCTTGTCGGACGTAGTGACCTTCGGGTCGAGAACATAGGATCGAGTCAGCTAGGGACTTAGACAATTATATGTCAGACCTTTTTAGTATGTTATGTGACGTATTGAGTCAGGATCCACTCAATGTTTCATGTAAAGTACTGAAAATTATGACAGGTAGTTGCCTCAGCCCCGAAAATGTCCGAGACCCTACATCATAGGATTCTCAGCCTTCTCGTTTCATCAGAACGTGCAGCGGCAGTAGAGGCCTACATATTACATTTGGAAACAATGATGGGCATCCGCGATGGTTTGAGGAAACTCTGGGCGGCTGTTCAGTAAATAAATCTGATGCGGCTAGTGAGTCGCGGCGTGAAACGTCTTAGATCTTATCGAGAAGTACAAATCAAGCGAAGCCATTGTGCGGCAGTAACGTCAGTGTACTGAAATCTGTCAGATTAGTTAACACCCGAAACCCTGACCTTTATTTAGTCAGCGTGTCAGTTTCCGAGATATCGTTTTCATCGTAAATCTTACCTTCTGGTGTCGGTCAATCCCAGTTAGGACAGAAGTCAAGGAAAATCCTTATCGGTTAATTTTAAGCATAGATTCCAATTCTTCTTCTTCCGAGTCACAATGTGACAGATAATAAAGCCAATTGAGTAAAGATTCTCCGTCGTCAGTATTGACTAGTGGAATCATAAGTGCCGATCAGGTTAAGTCCTGATCAGGAATTATGAATCAGATCCTTCAAGGCAAGTTAGTATGTGAAATCGGTAGAAGTAACCTTATTTCAATCCGCTGTTGGAAGCATTCTGATCACGGTCTGTGAGAAATTCTCGTTAGTCTTCCGACCCATTTGTTCGTAACTTCTGCTCCGAAACTCCGATTTTTATGTTCCGAGAGGCGTTGGAAAGCTAACGGAAATATCTACACCGATGAATGGGTTGTGAACCGTACCTTCAAATGTATTTTGAAGTGTACCTCTGTTTTAAATCTGAACCATAAACTCTAAGCATTCGTGGAATGTGGACCTCCCTGTTGTACGGGAAATCGGTAAAAAGATCTCCAATCAGTCAGTTTAGACTCCTAGAACCCGTTCTTAAGCTATATTGATTAATGTAATGTGATAATTATGTCTGGATAGTCGCGGAAGTTCGGAAAGAAGCTGGGCCAAGGAAAATTCTAAATGATAAATTCGACGAATCAATACGAAGACACTTATGGTGTGCTCGTGTGATTCCCAAAATAACTTTTTGTTTTCAAAATCCCCTGGTGCCACCGCATTTTCAACTTCGTGACTAATCCAAGAATAATTGCTACACTGAAGCTAATTGAGAAACCAAGGATTACCTAGGATGACTCTAAATCTCATCTTCAAAAGAAAACCTTATGTCGTTCTCGTAGGGTTCCTAATATCGAAATTCGAGTATCCTTAGGATCTGAGTGATCAAGATCTATGAAAGATAGGTATCAAAATTCTAAGGCTAGTTGATCTAGAAAGAGCTATGACCTGTATAAGGGCGACGAACTGTAGGCTTGAGTTCTAAGGAGAAAGTCATAATGGTCGAAAGACACACCCTTATCACTATCTTGGATTAGTTAAAACATCGGTTGTACCGGTCACTACTTGAGATGTTTGAAATGTCTCTAAGATAACCGAAGACGTGGGTTACTAAAATGTTTGCTCGGAAGTAATGGAAGGCTAGGCAACATGTGAATATAATTGCTAGTTGGAGAGGTGTCAAGCCATGTTAGGGCAATCATCTTTCGGCAGTAGTAGTGCTCAAGCTTCCGCTACTGTAGTGGAACTACAATCGTTAATCTGGATCCCGTTAGGGTTGACAGTAAATTGTTATGACTTTGATCCATCGGATGGATCGAAGCTAGTTCCACCATTCTAATAATCTATCGGCAAGATGTCAATAAAGCAAGTATGTACTGAATTCAGAGTTGTTTGATTTAGCCAGTGCACAAGGCTTTCTGAGAATCCGATGAGTTGGGCAGTGTAGTGCTTTCCCCTTTTCACCCACTACACCCGTATGATGGAAGAATGTCTGAGAATGAACCGTATGCCGGTCTGAAATTAAATGATTGGACAATGAATGTATGACACATGAGACATTGATAGTGCATCCTATAACCATTGTGTAGTCTCTTGAGACAATTGAGTCGTGTCTATTTTGTCACGAAATACAAGCCTTTGTTCTAACCTCGAAGTTTTGTCTTGGACTGATTCGAGAAAGGAATCGAAGGGAAATGAATTGAATCGAATAGAATAGCGGCGTGGGAAAATTTCTAAAACAAATACCCACTTTCCCTTTCGGCTCAATGTCCTTCCCGATCCCTTCCTCGAACGAACCCAATTGTTTTGTCTTAACGGAGCCGAACTCAAGCACGATAATAGAAGTATGTGAGATCTTGATCGCACAAATGGCTGGTTCCAACAAAGTAACACTTCTACTCTCACTTTCGAACTCGTAACTTTTAAATATCAGAGAATGAGATTCCGCTTTGTTGGAGCGCCGTGCAATGAGTAAGGTCATCTATAAGTTGGGGTGAATTAAGTTTTGAGATAGTCGTATTTTCAAACTATCGTCATTAGAAACCCCCATTGAAAAGAATTTTCATTCAAATGGAACTATTGTACTTTCAAGTTTTGGAACCGATTTAATGAAAGAATATTTTACTCTTATTTTAGAGTTTTTCCTGGATTCGGTTGCAAGGAAAAATCGGTTCTAGATTCCTTGGACTGAAAGTCAACCTGCTTTATAAAATAGCTCTGTTTGCTACAGTCGAGATTTTTAGTAAAATGAGTCAAGCACTTATGTGAGTGTAACTCGGGAAGAGGAGAAAACTTTTCTTCTGGATACCGTATGGTTTGATTCCAAAGAAGTTCTCTTAAAGTCATCATTTCGTTCCAATTCAAGTCATGGCTAAGCCGGAACCTTTTGAGTTCTTGACTTCGATAGTGCAGAATGTATAAATACCCTAAACTATGAATTCGTATCCTCAACAGGTTGTAGGCATTCCATGGTCCATAACAATTAGTGTCAGCTTTCAAGAGGTCGGAATAGTTAATTCCTGAAGAAAGTCTGTATCTTCATGATGTCTTTCACGTGTCTCAGTTGAGAAAATGTATTCCCGATCCACTTCAGCCGTTGAACATTGAAACGATCGATCTTCGACCGGATTTATCATTCCAACCTTATCCTAGTCATATCCTAGGGCGTGGCGTGAATACATTGAGGTCAAGGACTATTCCGATTGTCAAGGTAGTCAGAGAAGGCTTCTCAGCCGAAGAGGCTACTCGGGAATTGGAAGAGGACATGATGATCCGATATCAATATCTTTTTGCTTAAGGTTCGTCTTGTCAATTTTGAGGACAAAATTTTTAAAAGTTGGGGTGATTGTAACATCCCTAATTTTTAAAGACTCGTACTATGATGCCTGAGACCGAGTAATTATTTGTGGGAATAGTCGGTCGTGTCTCGGGGATTAATAGTCGAGGAAAAGTCCAAAGAAATCCTACTCTACGTTTAATTGTGGCTTAGTCATAATTTAAATGAACAATTCAGCTGAAGGGTAAAATCGTCATTTCGCCTCACATCGAAGATTTATCAAGTGATTGAAATAATTAATCGCAACTCGAGAGAGAGGTGGTCGAGAAACCTATGCCGAGCGGAAAGCCATAAGATTATTGGGGTTTTAGCCTCAAGACCAAGAATTAATGGGCCAAGGGCAATTTGGTCTTTTCCACCCAATTAAAACCCTCAGCCCCTTTGAAACATAACAACACTCCTCTTCATTCCCATTTTCAGTCTGAAACTCAGAAAATAGATGAGAGAGAGGGAGGAGAATGCGAATGGAGAAGAGAGAGGAGAAGAAGAGGAAATCTCAAAACCTTGGTGCATGTAAGTGATCTTCATGCCATCCTTCACCATTTTTCTTCCTCTACCCTTTGATACCACTGGTTCTGATCATCCTCCCCTACATCTCCATCCACCATTTTCGAGTAGAAGAAGGATGGAGCTGGGATTTCCAAGTTAGAAGGTGAAGATGCAAGTTCAGCAAATTTCTGGGTAAAACCCGTAGGGTATACCTTCGGTGATTTCATCGAATCTCCCTGCACACAACTCCGATGATCGTGATTCTTGTTTCCCTAGAAAGTAGACAAAAAGCTCTTCATTTTGGGCACAAGAACCGTATGATTTCATGGAGAAATGAGAGAGATATCCTGTTTACAAGTTTCGGTTTCAGAATCAACACTGTCCTGGACCAGTCACCTTGTTTTGTTAATATCTCTCAATCTACTGGATGCATGCGCGTGAAACTTCTTCCATTTGAAAGTAGACGAAATTACCTTCACAATGAGCACTGGTTTGGATATATTTGGTCACGGATTGACCAAATTATGCCTGTTGCAAAACTGAGTCATGTTGCTGGAAAACAGAAAGAAGAATGCTGGAAATATGTTTCGTCAAATTTGAGTTCGGTTCGCCGAAGTCTCGAACGCCATCAGTTCGATATATTGAAGTGGGGTCCAGTAGCGAGGATGATTGACTTAGTTACTGGTTGCACAAGTGGGACCCATCAAGTTCAGATGCGGAGGCACTTGGAGCGTGTACGTGACTACGGGGATTGTTCGAGTGGTTACAATCTGGCCGTCCGTGTTCCGGCGTGATTTCTCGTGGGATCGTCAACCGGGTGAGTTCTACTCACGGATAGGGATATTTTTCGTGTCTTGAAATTATATCGGGTTGAGTCATAAGGCAATTATCAATTTTCGAAAGATTTTGGAACCGAAAACCGTTTTTGAGAAATGTTGCGTTTTTACGGTTTTTATTGAATTGTTGAACAATTTATGAAATTGTGATTTTAAGTGCTTTCACTGGAATATGGTCTGGAATGTTGTTTATTAAATCCGTTTTCAGGTTGGAGAATGATCGGAATTCGATTTGGGCGAGAAATGGAAAGCGGAATGAGAAACTAGAATTCGGTAACAGAAAAGGCCGCACGGGTCGTGCGCCCCTGGGCACGGACCGTGCGTCCTCTTCGGATTGGCTGTGTGGTTTTGGTAAATCACGCACGGGTCGTGCGCCCCTGGGCACGGACCGTGCGTGAGCTGCTGTTACCGGACTCCGATTTCTCATTTCGTCGCTCCTTTCGATCCCGAATCACTTCTAATATTCTTCCCAACCCATTTTAAGGATATTGCCTTACTGACAACCGTATTTTGAACTTGTTCAACTCATGTTTTTGAAAAGGGCTTCAAAAGCATAACTGATTGAAAAGCCGAAACCCTAGTATACGTGTGAGTACACCGACTGATGGACTGACTGAATATATATGTTTATATATGTCAAATGAAAATAATTATAATGTCGGAGGTCTAATTTATGAATTCCTCAAAACGGATTATAGATCGATATGGATATTGTTTATCCAATTGCTATGCGAACGATCCTTTGGTGATCGAAAGATATAAATTATCTAATGAGCTTATATGACTGATCCTTTGGTGATCAAAATGAAAAAGAAGATATAAATTATCTAACTCTCGAGAACTTGATGCGTATTGTCATACGTATTGCGTTGGGTGACGACCCGACAAGTAGCATACTAGGAAGGGAAGTCATGAGCCCTCACCCTAGGCCCTGAATGTGTTTTGGCGTGGTCAACTCACGGGTTACCGGGATTAGCAGGCGTTGTGCGGCCGGTTTGTGCTAAGTAATTCACGAATTGCCGGGATTAGCAGTCGTTGTGCGGTCGGCATTCGATTAATAAGTAATTCACGAATTGCCGGGATTAGCAGTCGTTGTGCGGTCGGCATTCGATTAATAAATGAAGGACACGAATTGCCGGGATTAGCAGTCGTTGTGCGGTCGGCAATTCGATAAATAAATAAGACATTGTTATGTCAGCTTTTGTTGTAACGGTTTCATAAATTGAACCGAGTGTCAGTGAGGGGGCACGGTAGGACTCACTGAGACAAGTTGTCTCACCCAATCCATATTGTTGTTTTTACAGAGAACAGGTTATAAGGACAGCAGGCGGCACAGTTGGTTGTCGGGTTCGAGGAGAAGATTGAAGATTGATTCATTTATTATTGTCCTTGTTCTTCTGTAGTTGTCTCTGTATTCGGTCGTATGACCCGAGGTTGTAAAATATTATTTTTATAGTTTCCGCTGTTTCTTGTAAAGATGTATATCTGAACAGGAATTTTTATACTCTGATATGTACCAAATTGTATATTTAGGTATTTCTTTGTTAAAGAAATACAGGGGTGTTACAGATGGGATCCAATTCAATTCCTGAATCATTAGATTATTTTATCAAATCTATCATTTCATACCTTGACACGATCTGCGTCTGACAATGGCTTTAGGTGGAACTCTTTACCCAAAATCTGAGCTACAAAGTTAATTACAGGGAGTGGTTCTATAAATGCCTTTGATATGTGTCTGGAAGAAAAACAAAGCATGATTATAAGAAAGAAAAGAAGCATCTTAACATCGACAAAAAAACAAATTAAAATGACTTGGCAGGTATTTAAGAACCTCAACAAAAGGGAAAAAAAATGAAGACTATGGTAGAAGTCTCACCAACATTGAGTGATATTCCCATCTATGTAGGCCTTATACTCTGGTAGAAACCATGCCACGATTCTAAGCCGCCACCAAGCTTTTTTGGTTTCCTTAAATCTGCCGAATAGAGAAACCTCCCAATTTACACATAGCTAAACATGCAAAAAAAAGGCACAAGAAATAAAAGATAAAACTGTATATATTGAAAGAACAATTACAAATGAACCTCTGAAAATGGGTTGCTGCATTGCTGCATGTAGTATCTCCCACTATTTGAATGCTGATTTTGTCCTTCCTTCAAAGTGCCTTTACCTTTTTCTGTACAAATTCAATTCAAAGCTACAAATTGCTTATCTGCCAAAGAAGTTGCTAGCTTTATTGTCAAAGAAGTTAACAACGGATGTCATAAAAATTCAAAAGAGATATCCTTTCATGAGACAATCTTGTAATATATAATGGATGAAAAATAATTTTGAGGCTTCAAACAGATGTTCATAAATATACAAATATGTGATTAAAGCTTCTATGACAATAACAAAGAGCCAACAGAACCTATATTGCAGTATAAGAACAATGTCTACATTGCACGTAGTCTTAGTCAAATGAAAATGAATGTATTGGAGTTTAAGCATAACCAAAAATTTCAGCTACCCGAAGTTAAATAATAGACGGGGAGTAAAGGATGGGGACTAAAGGATTTTACCCATTAATCTCCTAACCTTGCAGTATTTTCACAATTCCAGAGCTAAACATGTACATATTTCTTTTAAACTCTATAAAGCATTCAAATGTTCAATCCTCTCTCTTTGCTTCTCACCATCAGGTTTCAATGCTCTTTTATCTTTATATTTGGTTGACCTTTATCTATAGTTTTAGGCAATATACTTCTTTTTGATGTGATATATACTTTTGTTATACTCCACATGTCAGTTTTACATTTTGGATTAGCCATGTTATTCTATTATATATATTTTCACATATTATTCAATTGAAACCACCTCCAATGAAACTATGAAAGCAGAATTCTTCAATTGAGCAGAGACATGGATAAACAACTCAATAAAGCAAACTTCATTGATCATCAAAATAACTCTCCAGAATGTGTCTCTGCCAAATTGAAAACCAATTGAAATGCTTGCATGTCTCACAAAAAGTAAAAAAAATGAAAAAAGAGAACACGTGATAGTCTGGAAAAAACTAAACAAATGGAATGTAAAAGAAAGGCATTCATAACCCATACCTTTTGATGGAGATAGAAATTGTGGATGAATCTGCTAAGTGCTTTCCTGGAAAGAGCAAATTGAACTCAGTGAACCAATTCCTCCATTGCTCCTCATCCCCTTTCATCCCCCATTGTCGTTGCTTTGTTTATTCCCAAAATTGCTCCTTTCTTCTTTCAGCTCCGGATCGTGCAAGCATTGCAAAGGGTCTGAAATTAAAGAGATCAAATCAAATCAAAAAAATCAGAAAAAATAAAATAGTGCAAAATGATTAGAGAAATTAAATAAATGAGTGATGATGAAGAAGAGGTGGTGGAGGGAGAGGGGTCGGAAGGCGGTGGGGAGGAGGAGAAATGCGACGTGAGGTGACAACGGCACCAGAGAGTGGCTCGAGAGACTGGGGAGGAAGGAAAAAGCAAAGCCACGCCTCGGTGACGAACTTTTCCCTTCCTTGAAGGATCCTGACACAAAGCGTCGCCGGCATGGCCATTCCTCCTCAATCGCGGGAAAGCTTGGTCAGCCATGGCCGCTCGTCGTCCTCTCTTCTCAATTCCTTCGTGTCCTCCGTCAGATCCACCACCTTCTCACCGTCTTCATCGACCTCGAAGCAGTTAAACTTTCTTTCTTCTCGCAAGCAGCTTCTGTAGTAAGGAATGATATTTATAATGGGAAAAGATCATCAAATAAGAAAATCCTAGAAAATCGAGGAAGAGAGTGAGATCGAACATGAAAAAAAGAGGGAGTGAGAGTGAAAGAGATCAAAAAAAAGTACCTTTTCGCCTCCGCCGTGGATAAGCGATTTCCGGCGAGCTCGCTTCGGTGTCCTTCCTCCGTGCACCGTCCTCTCCTTCGTCTCGTTCAATCACCACATCTCTCTCGCGTCTCGCTCTTTGTTTCCCCCTTTCGTTTTCGTGACTCCATTTCTACTCTACCGCATGTCTATGGCTATGCATCTTCCATTCTTCTCCACCATGGCTGTCGCTTTTCCTCTCTAGCCCTCACCACCAACCTTGGCTTCACAGCCATCCTCTCTTCTCTACTCTCTCCCTCTGATCGCTTCTTTCAGCCATAGGTTCCTTTCCTCTCTCGGCTCTCGCGAACAAAACGTGGTGTTGGTTCCTCAGAAAAGCAAGAGAACGTGTTTGACATGCAATTAGAAATTGAATCAAATTGACAAAAATACCCCTGAAGGTTTGGCGGGAGTGTGATGGAAGGTTGCAATTTGCGCCAAAATCAGGTTGGAGACACTGCCTCCGCTTATATTGTTTGATAGATTGACTGAAAATAAAAGATCAAAGATTATTCATTACAAAAGAATCTTCACTCTTCAGCATGCAATTGAATTACAAATTATCTTCCATTAATTGCAATAAACATCTTGCTAAATTCTTCACTTTAAAATCCAGCAATGCAATATCCTACAAACATTTATGGGCTGGCTAATCTGTGTCATCTTGTAACAAGTGTAAAGATCAAACTAAAAGGACTACCTTTTCTCACAGAATACTTATTATGGATTTGATTAACAACTGCCAAGCTAAACTGTGCATATCTACTCCAACCATAGGGCAAACTAGTTGAATCTGCGACATCCAAATACATGGACAAATAGTCCACATTGTTTCCTTTTGGGAAAATAAGTACACGCCTGTCCAGTATAAAACACAATTCAGGACCAAAAAACACTGAAATCAAGTAAACATAGGAGAGAATATTCACACCAACAAAAATTGAGCATCATTAACCAATTTGGTAAATCTCCAAGAAAAGTACCATTTATAACCACCAACAACAAATATTTCTGAATAGAGCTTCTTTGTATTCACCCTAGAAAAGTTGTCAATTCTCCAAGTGAATCTGGATTGCGGAGGGTCAGGGACAGGCTGGTTCTCCACAGTATTGGCAGTTTCAGTTTGAGCTACCACTACAATCATCACACGAACAAAATGAACAATTAGCTATCCTGTTTGCAATTATCTTAAAACTTCAAACACAAAAAGGGAGGGATTATGACATGACCAAGCTATCCTGTTTGCAATTATCTTAAAACTTCAAACACAAAAAGGGAGGGATTATGACATGACCAAGCTACACCCTCAATAACTTTCCAGGAACACTCAAAAAACAGGCGAGATAATTAATAGCACAACCAACAAAAGGCACTGAAATTCCAAAATGCAAAGCAATCAACGATTGGACATTTGGAGTTGGATTATTTTGTATTGCTTCTAGCCAACAAGCGGATTTGTGCAAAAATTGATCCAAACAGCACATTCACTGAAAGGTCTTGCCCCCGAGCGAAAGGCCAAGAATGGGGGAGGGGGAGCTCCAGGTTTTTGGCCGACTTCCTATCCGATTCACTGAAAGGTCTCTACCAAAATGAAAGAATGCCACCTAATATGAACAACCACACAATAGGAACAAAACAAGTTTGTGTTAGTAACTGCGAAGTCACGCAGACTTAAGAACAGAAGAAATAGGGGAAAATCAAAGTTAGGGTTTTAGAACAAAAAATCGAAATAAAGGTTTTAGAGAAAGAGAAAGAGGAGTGGTTTACCTTTCAGAACCAAAAGAAAGAGAACAGCAGAGGAAGATGGAAGCGACGACGGCAGAGAGGAGAGAACGGCGGAGGAAGATGGAAACTTGGCCGAGAGAGCAAGGAGAAGAGAGATGGAGACGAGAGAGATGGAGACGAGAGAGATGGAAATGGGGTTTAGGGTTTCAAGGAGACGAGAGAGATGGAGACGAGAGAGCAAGGAGAAGGAAGATGGAAGCGACTCGGTCTTTTTTTCTTTTTTGGTAACCTAGAGTTTCAGTATTTTTTTAATCAAAAAAAAATTACACATATAAAGACGGATGTAATTTTTCATCCGACTTCAAAGATAAGCGCCATAAATTTTTTTCCAGGTTTATTACAAAATTTCCACCGCGTCCGTCTTTTAAGTCGGATATTTTGGCATCCGACTTAAAAATTCCCATTCTTTTCCTGTTTTTTCACTAGTGTGACTTGATGCGGATCCCCAACTTAAACAAAGAGGAACACCAAGGAAACTAAACTCAAACAATACCTAAACAAACAACACCACAATTAGTAACTAACTCATATTATAAAATTCATAAACTAAAACTATTAACTCATACTACAAACATACCTTAGATTGAAGAAATTTGTCAAAGAGAGGAAGATATTTAGTAGAGAGAAGAGAATTCGTAGAAAGGAAAAGAGGAATTTCAAGAAGAGAATTTGGGTGTGAAGAAGAAATGTGGAGAAGAAATTTGAAGAAGTTATATATAGAGGAAGAGGGGGGGTGCAACGGATACACTGACAAATCCGCTGCTAAAACAACTTTCCGACAGATTAAATTTTGGCAGAAAACGGGATTTCCGGCGGATTTTAGTATCTTTCCGGCGGATTTTCAAAATTTAAATTTTCCCGCATTTTTCAAAAAAATCCGCCGGTAATGACGTTTCCGGCGGATTTTCAAATTTTAAAAATACGGGTTTTTTAAAATATCCGCCAGTAATACCATTTCCGGCGGATTTGGCCGGGGACAGACTTTTTCAGCGGATTGAGTTGAATTTTCGGTGGATTTTCAAAATTTAAGTTTTCCCGTATTTTTCAAAAAATCCACCGGTAATGACGTTTCCGGCGGATTTTCATATTTTAAAAATACAGGTTTTTTAAAAAATCCGCTGGTAATACAATTTCCGGCAGATTTGGTCGGGGACGGAATTTTTCGGCGGATTGAGTTGAATTTCCGACGAACTTAAATAATTTTTTAATTTCCGAATTTTTTAATAAATCCGCCGGAAATCCCATTTCCGGCGGATTTCTTTTAAAAAAAAGTTATATTTTGACCAAATAAATCCGCCGGAAAATTACCGGAGGAACAAAATCCGCCGGAAAGTCCCATTATTCTTGTAGTGGAAAGGCAAATAAAAAGGAGTGTCTGGAAAGAAAGTGGTATGATCTGGAAACCCTTTTGTGTTCTTTAGAGCTTTGGCCATAAAATAAAAAAGATTATTTCTAGCGAACTTTTTGAGTTGGGCTGGTGAGAAAGAAGAGTTAACTCCGGAGGAAAACAAACCTAATTGTGGAGGCATGATCTCGTAGAGGTTTAACCATTAAGATTAGAGAAAAGTGTGGGTTTCAGTAATGATCTGAATGGGTTTCAAAGGTCTAGAAAGCAAGTCAGGAATCGGGTTTTGATTTCCTATGATATGTTTTTGTTGTCGTCAAACTCTTAGGTCCTAGCCGTGGGTTCGGCCAGGGGTTTGGATAGTCTTTGATTCCCCTGTTCTTCAAGCGTTTGCATTGAGGAGGGAACTCTGCTCCCCAACTGTGGGTTTCCTAACTTCTCCAAAGAGTGCCAGGTTGGGCAAAGGGGACACGAGGATTGGATTATCTACTGACTAATGCAAAAAAGTAAAGTAAAGTAAAGTGCGATAAAGATAAATTGTGAGAGAAAAATAAGTTTTGTATTGATTGATTGTGTATTCTGTACAAGTTACTCTTCTCTATATATATACATAATCCCTCGTCGGCCACTAAGCGAGCCAACATTTGCCTACCGCTGGATCAATTAAATATCAACGCCTAATCTCGTTCTAAGCCCTAAGGAATCAGAGCCATAACCCACGATCTCACTAGCAAGGTTAGTGGGACAAAACTTCTTCGCTCCACTCCTCAAGGCTTCTTCCTTTCGTTAGATCTTCAACTGCTCCAACGTTCTGTACACGTGCTTCTTTCCCTTGCCGTCCAAGCAATTCACCCTTACTTCGGCCATATAATTCCTCGACTGATCCTTGTCCTCGGCCTACAGCCGTTATACCTAGGCAACCGAACCAACGTGGCTGTGGTACTCTATAGGTTGAAACTTGCTCTACCTCGGCTCTATCTGATGTCCCTCAAGCTCAATCCCTCCTCGGGGCGTCTCACATTGTATCTTGCCTCGAGCTTCATCCATTATCCCTCGGGATCAATCTCTCCTCGGGGTGTTTATATTACCTCTTTGCTTTGGCCGCGAGGACGTGACTGATGGTACAAAAACCCTTGATGTGACCGGATGCGACTGTTGAAGCAGCTTCCTACCATTATGTGACACTTGGCGGTTCGCTTCACTTGGATCGAAAAGGCAGCGCGGCGCTTCCCAAGGTAGCGCCGGTTACCTCCCTAAGGCTATAAATAATCATCATGCCTACTATATATGGTTTCTTGCACACTCATTCTTCCTTACACTTCGAGAGAAACCTTCGCATTCCCTTCTCTTCTCAGATCGTTTTTTCACCAACCATGGTAGCCAACCAACATGCTTCTTCCTCTGTTACCCCTTCTCCTCAGGGTGCTTCCTCGTCCATTTTCACCACCATTGTCCCTTTATCTGTTCTTCGCCCTATCGCCACCAACGCGGATCACAATTTCGAGGTTTTTAAACAACGCTTTGGCTCCTGTAATCTCCCCTTCAAGACTTCTTGGTTCAACGCTGAGGCCAAGTTCCATTATCTCCGGGGATGGCCGAAAAGCAACCCCGATTACAATAACTGGGTGGCCCGCTTGGCCAAACAAAAGGGGGAAGCCTGGAAGGCTTGGGTAATCTACGACATGCTCATGGTGTCAACTTAGGAGGTTCCTCACGACGCTAATCTCTTGTTCCCTATGATGTCTTTCTGGTCAACCACCCTGAATGCTTTTGTATTCCATGGGGCATCCTGACCCCCACTTTGCTAGACGTCGCCGCCATCCCGGGGCTTCCCGCCGGCGGCATTGAGGTCCAAGTCGACCCTGATTTTGTGGGCGTTGACCCCCCATATACCTACGCTTCGGCCTTCTCCAACATTTTGGCTAAAATCACCAAGTCCTCCGGACCGGTCACCTATGGGGAGCATCATGCCTTCCTCTGTACTTCTTCAACAACTTCTTCTACAACACCAAGTCATTTGGTGTCGTCAAGGAACTTTCTGTTTTTGTTCACCTGCTGCAGACAGGCCAAAAGTATGTCTGGGGTCCCTTCTTCCTCGCTCTCCTCTATAAAAGCATAGATAGCTTTCTGAGGCAAGTCGAGGGCAAGGGCTCCTATTCCAAGGCTGAAGGTCGCTTTTGGTTTCTGCAACTTTGGGCGCAGCTCTACTTTCCCAATTTTGCTCCTGACTTGTGTACAGATTCTTCGAATGTCCTGGGGTGTGCTCTTGCTGCCACCGCCAATTTGCCTATGGAGCGTGTGGAGGCGCTTCGAGTCTTGCTGGACATAGACCCCAATGGTGTTTCTTTGTGTCTGTCCCTGGAGAAGGGCCTCGGCCCCCAATGGATCTTCACCCTTCAGGATTTGGACCCCTCCTCCGGTGACCACTACAACATGGTTATTCATTGGAGTCGTGGAAAGATTCTCCTCACCGCCGAGGAAAGATTCTCCTCACCGATCTTACCAAGCTTTTGGCGGACAAGAAGGCGAGGTTCCTTTCTTTCTCTTGGGGTACCTATCACTGCCATGTTGGTCAGACTAGCAGCTATGCTTCCTGGTGGTCGCTTGTCCGGGAATATCTCTTCCCTCTCCCCCCCACCGAATATCTTCAGCGGTACTTGGGATCGGCCGAGGGCCTCTCCGCTCATCCCACCTCGATGGCTTCCCGTGCAAGTCCACCACCTCCCACGGCTGTCCACTCGGTGGCTAAGCTAACAGAGACAGGGAAGAAGAAAAGACCATTGCTTTCCAGTCCTTCCCCTCATCGCTCTTCAGCTTGCCTGAAGTCCATTGGGCAACCCTCTTCTACCACCACTAAGTCTTTTGGCTTTTGTCCTGTCATTCTTCTCATTCTGTTAGCATAACTTGACCTGACATCATCCTTCTATAGCCCAAACGCCGGAGGTAGTCGCCCTGAATGATGATGAAGATGAAGATGATGACGACGATGTTCCTCTCCTACACCATAAAAAAACTCGAGAGCTGCTTACTTCATGCCACTGGGGAACAATCCCCCTGCCACTCATGCCACTGGGGAACACTCCCCCTTGCCACTCATGCCACTGGGGAACACTCCCCCCTTTAAAGCAGCCGCGGGTAAGCTCTTTCCCTCGTCACGCCTTAGGCGTTTTGCCATTTGCTATTTTTTCTAACTTTTGAATACCCCTGCAGAGATTCCGCACTTCGGTGGAATCACCTCCATCCCTTCATGCTCAGGTTCGCAGCAGTCCAAGTTCAAGCTCTGTAAGTTGTCCTCCCTAACCTCTGCGTTTCTTCGTTCGTGGCTATCACCACTCTTTCTTATTATTTCCTCTTGCAGGGACTTGTCCGTGATGCTATGGTGGCCGATCCTCCATCCTTTGAGGAAGCCACTCCTTCCATCGCACCCCAGCCTAAGGCCCTTGCTACACCAGACGTGACTGAGGAAGAGCTGGAACGTTACTTCCTTAGCCTTGAGGCTCCAGTGGCGGTTGCCTCCCCTGTGGATGCGGATCTTGGCCGAGTGGAGGTCGCTTTGGCTGGGGAGATCCCAACTGATCCTGACCAAGTAGCAGATCTCAGGACTTCACTATTCCGGCTTTCCAGCTCCTCCGATGTCCCTTCTTCCAAGAAAGAGGTTCTAAGGGAGATAGCACTGCAGCTTGGGGACATTTCAAGTTTATATGGTCGAGCCAAAGCTACCCAGGATTGGGCCCAATCCTCCTTACATCAATGGGAATATCTTCAGGCCAAAAAGGCTGGCTATCGACCACCTTTGTTTCCCTCGACCAAAACAAGCGTGCTACGTCAGCCGAGAAGGAGAGGATTGCCTGCAGGATGCCAGCCATTGAAGATTAGATAGCTTCTCTTCAGCTTGAACTGGCCTCCCTCACCCCTTAGCACTAGTACTCTGCAGCCGCTAGCAAACTCTCAACCATCACCTCTGATATTGTCCAGCTTTTCCATCGCAGCTCTGCCCTGGATCCACACCTTGCACTCCTACTTCCTCAACGACCTGGCTTGGAAACTGATTTTGAAAAGAGCCGGGAGGCCCTTATGCAAGCAGTCAATGGATGGGGTATCCTGCGAATATCCTACGAGCAAGCCCTCGCCCCACCAGTTCTGGACACCGAGGAGTTACCTTTAGCTCAGACAGATGGCGAAGCTGAGGCAGGTAAGCAACTCCTTTCTCCAGAACCTTCACCTAATTTGGGGACCACTTGCCAAACTTGGGATCTTTCCTTCCAAGTGGCAGAATAGTTTTCCAAACAAGGTCACCTTCAACAAACTTTTTTGGCTTGACATGCTTGCTGTAGGCGCGGGCCATTTTGCCTTTATTTTCTTTATCCTGCTGAGGGCAGCCAGTCTGTCGTCATCTACCGAGTCCAACTCCATCAGCATGGCCTGCTGGTACTCATCCATGCAGGTAGAATGCTGTCGAGCCACTCTCAATGACGCCACACTAATCTCAAGTGGCAGCACGACATCCTGACCATATACCTAACAATAGTGAGTTGCCCCCGTGGCGGTAGACTTGGAATTCCTCATGGCCCATAGGACCTCATTGAGGGTTTCGTGCCATCGTCGAGGTTTGTCCTCTATGTTTTTCTTGATGAGCTCGATGATGATTTTATTGGTAGCCTCGGTTTGTCCATTAGCTTGGGCATAGTAAGGAGATTAATGTCTCATCTTGATACCATACTCTTGGGCAAAGACCACCACTTGTTCTCTTGTGAACATTGTGCCTTGATCGGCCGTGATGGTCTCGGGGATCCCAAATCTACATATGATTTGGCTCTCTGTTTAACACACCCTAGGAGTATGGCTTCCACCCATTTAATGAAGTAGTCGGTAGCTACGATGATGAAGTTATGGCCCTTTGAGCTTGGAGGGTATATCTTGCCAATTAAGTCCATGGCCCACCCTCTGAACGGCCAAGGCTTGACAATGGGATGGAGCTCATCTGCGGGCACTCTTTGGATCGGCCCATGGAGCTGGCAAGCTTTGCAACCTTTTGCAAATTGGAAACAATCGGCCGTGATCATCGGCCAATAGTATCCGTGTCTGTAGATGAGCCACTTCATGATGGGGCCAGACCCGTGGGAACCACATATCTCCTCTTGCACTTGAGCTATCACCATACAAGCATCCTTCCTCTCGAGGCATCGTAACAATACCGCATTGGCGCTTCTCTTGTAAAGCTCGTTCCCTATCATGATGTATTTAAGGGCCTTCTGCTTGACCTTGAAGTCAGCGTTAGCCGTTGGGTTACGGAGCTATTCCGACAAAACTCCGATCTAGGCATCGGCGGGGTCAGCCTCAGTTGGTACCACGACATCTTGCTGTAGTACCTCGGTCATCTCTTTATACCCCAAGGCTTGTTGGGCCAAGTCATTTGCCTCTTGATTCTCGTTTCTAGGAACGTATATGATCACGACATCGGCAAACAACTTTAATAAGTTATGAGCCGAGGACCGTAGCTGTTTGAGCTTTGCGTTGTAGCACTTGTACTCCCCAATGATATGTTTGATCACCAGCTGGGAATCCCCCCTTACCTCTACATACTGGGCTTTCATGGAGGCCAAGATATCAAGTCCCATAATCAAGGCTTCATACTCGGCCTGATTGTTGGAAGCTTCACCCCCTATCCTGCACATGAACCTCCATGTCTTGCCACAGGGGCTAGTGACTACTACACCAATGCCTGACGCTGTTTGAGTTCTCGAACCGTCAAACATGGGGGTCCAAGGCTTCAATCCCAAGTAGTTGATGGGCTCGGTTGGTAGATCACACACCTCTATGCATGGCTGTTGGGCTAGGAAATCAGCCAGAGCCTGTCCCTTGACAGCCCTTAGAGGTACATAAGTTAGACCAAATGCATTCAACTTAATGGCCCACTTTACAAATCTCCCTTGCAAGACAAGCCTATTAAGAAGGTACCGGATGATATCCACTTTGCACACAACTAAAACTTCCTTAGGTAATAAGTAATATTCAAGTTTAGTACAAGTATTGAACAACGATAAACAAATTTTCTCAATAGGAGAATATCCGATTTTGGCATCATTGAGGATTTTGCTGAGATAATATATAGCTCGCTCGGCCCCATTATCATCATCTTGAGCCAACAAACAGCCGATAGCTTGCTCCTCGGCCGCAATGTATAACTTAAGAGGCCTGCCTGGCTGCGGAGGTACCAAGACAGGGGGCTTAGTCAAGGTAGCCTTGATTTGATCAAAGGCTTCCTGTTGCTTAGTTCCCCAGACCATCTCTTCTGTGTTCCTTATCTTTAATAGGGATGAGAATTCCTTCATCTTCCCAGCCGAGTTGGCAACAAATCTCCTTAGGAAGTTGATCTTGCCAAGTAAGATTTGCAATTCCTTATTTGTCTTGGGAGGTCTCGCTTCTAGTATGACTCGAGCCTTGTTTTTGCCCACCTCAATGCCTTGGTTGTGTACCAAGAAGCCCAGAAAATTCCCTTCAGATACGCCAAAAGCTCATTTAGTGGGAATCATCTTAAGATTGTGGAGTCTCATTCGCTTGAGAACTTGTTCAAGCTCAACGAGATGGGCCTCGAAGCTCTTGGATTTGACTACCACATCATCAATGTATACTTTCATGCTTTTACCAATAAGATCATCGAAGATGGCGTTCATCGCCCTCTGATACGTGGCCCTTGCATTTTTGATGCTGAAGGGCATTACCAACCACTCATAGATACCTAAAGCGCCAGGGCACCTGAAAGCAGTCTTATGGGTGTCAGCCTCTGCCACGTATATTTGGTTGTAGCCAGAATAGCCATCCATAAAAGTCAAGATGGCATTGTTAGCCGTGACATCGACCAGCATATCGACCACAGACATACCGTACTCATCCTTCGGAGTGGCCAAGTTTAGGTCTCTCTAATCTATACATACCCTCACTTGGCCATTCTTTTTTATCACAGGGACTATGTTAGACAGCCATTCCACGTACCTGGCCGTTCTTAAGAATCCTGCTTTCAGCTGTCTTTCTACCTCTGCCTTGATTTGGGGCATCAATTGGGGAGTGAATCTCCTCAGTGGTTGCTTATGAGGCTTGCAGCCTTCTTTAATGGGCAACCTATTCTCTACCAGTGACCTATCCAGACCCGGCATCTCATGGTAATCCCACGCAAAGCAGTCGCGGTGTTTCTTTATCAAGGCTATTATCTGATCTCGTTGTTGTGGTTGCAACTTGCCACTGACCTTGGTCATCCTTGGTTCGTTTTTACTTCCCAAGTTAACTTCAACTAGAGGGTCTTGAGCTTCAAAAGTAGGCATCCTCCTTTGGATGGGTTCTATATGAGGGGGTTCGGGCAACCTCCCGCCCTCGGGTTTTTACCTGCACACCGAAGAACTTCTTGATGGTGTCAGCTATTAAATTCGGGTCCAGGAGTTGGGGCCCCGATGGACTCTCGGGTGGTGGCATTGGTGGCCACATTGTATCTGGGGGACCCTGCGCCCCTGGCTGTGGTGGTGCTTGAGGTGGAGCATCTGTCCATGGCTGCCCAGGCATCACTTGGGCCAGGTTAACAGAGCCAGTTCCTGGTACAGGTGCCTGATTGGCTCGGTGAGGTGGAATCTGGTTCCATGACTGCTCGATCGGGGTACCATTCATCTGTGTCTGTAAATAAGAACTCGCCGGGTAGGTACCAAGTGCTCCGGAGTATGGCTGACTGGGAGGTAGGCTTGTAGAGCCAGGTGGGTTTTGGACCCATGGCTGCTGATTGGGACAATATACCCGCCTGTCCTGCCAATCCCAGATTTCGGAGTGAAGGCTTGTTGTGACACCCTTTACCCCGAAAGTAATTATAAGAGAAAGAGTACGAAAAACGAGTGAATTGTTTTCAAAACTAAAAATTGCAACTCATTTTCTGAAAAGTTTTCGCAAGTATAAGATGTCATCCAACTCCTTAAATTTTATAAACAAGTTTAATAATAATATCAAATACTAAGCGATAAAACATTTCTTCCAATATAATAACAATAATTATTTGAATTATAACACTAAGAGTACATCCCAAATCCCGATGTCACATAATCAGAGCAATTAACCTTTAATCCAATAAACTAAAAATAGAGTGAAATCAACGTGTAAAATCAAATCTCCCCCACTGCACGGTCGTAGAATGTAACGACGCCTGGAACTCAATCTAAAAAAAAGGTGCACGGGTGAGAAAGAGCGTCCAAACCATATAAGGAATATAAGACGAAAACTAAAACAGCAAGACTACCACAAAACAAGGAAACAATCCGCAGTAGTGGATACAACTTTCATAACACGCATGCACAAACAATCCTTAATTAATCTTCAGCTAATCCTAGTGTCGCGACCTCACGTACGGACCTAGGATGACAAGCAACAACAACAACAACAACAGGATTATGACACCTTGCCAGATACTGCTTTACAATCATCAACAACAACAACAATAGGACCGGGATACCTTGCCCGAACGGGACACCTTGCCCGATAACGCCCTACGACGAACAACAATAGGACCGGGATACCTTGCCCGAACGGGATACCTTGCCCGATAACGCCCTACGACGAACAACGATAGGACCGGGATACCTTGCCCGAACGGGATACCTTGCCTGATAGTGCCCTATGAAGGACAACAGGAAGAGGACTATGAGGACCGGGATACCTTTCCCAAACGGGATACCTTTCCCGTAATGCCCTGAAGAACTCCCAAGAGAGGACTATGAGGACCGGGATACGTTGCCCGAACGGAATACCTTGCCCGATAATGCGCTACTAACAACAACAACAACAACGCTTATCATCATCACTATCCTTTGAGGTACGGCTCCCCCATACTGCGACGAGTCCTTGCCCATACTGCGACAAGGTTCCTCCTATACAATTTCAACTATTGAGGTCCGGCTCGTCCATACTGCGACGAGTCCTTGCCCATACCGCGACAATGTTCCTCTTACAATCATCAACCTTTAAGGTACGGCTCGCCCATGCTGCGACGAGTCATTGCCCATGCTGCGACAAGGTTCCTTCAACAAATCTCGATCACGAAGATACAACTCTTTCATATTGCAACGGGTTCTTGCCCAGGCTGCGACAGGATTCTTCAACACGAACCAGCTTGCTAATCATCGACGAAGGATAACTTGACCCTTGAGCGACAAATTTCCGATGACAATACACATAAAACCAGTCAACAATAACAACAAAACATTACCAACAAGTCACTTAATGACTTACCAATTTCGGGTCGATCTCGGCTACGTTAACAGATATTAAGATATCGATCTAGAACTCAAACAATATTAATTTGTATCATTTAGTCTTACATATTATTATAATCCATTAGTCTATTAGACATTAACTCGTCCTATAACTGTTATAACTAACTCTGCCTTCTCATTTTTAATTATGAGTAATACTCAAGTAATATGGGCTCATTAATTCGTTCTTACTATTAACTCACCCTCACTGTCAATTCGATTCTTTGTCTGAGTAATTTGCAAGTCATTCAAATCAAGGAACACCGACCGACATACAATTGCCTACTCATACTAGATTCATTTCCTAAAATCGGCTTATTAGCTATAGTCATCCCTACCATTAAGTTATAGTCATCCAAATCATTATGTTACAGTCATGCAAATCAAATAATTTACAGACACTTAAATCATTTACAGTCATCCAAAATAATTACAGTTATCCAAATTGAATTATATTTACAATCATCCATAATAATTACAGTTATCCAAATTGAATAATTGAATAAATTAAATAAATACAAACAAAAATAGGAATAGCGATAATCAATACGATTCTAGTCCTATCCCCTATTCCCCATATAGAATAGAAACACTTTCCCCTCGTACCTGATATCGAAGTGTCTTTGAAAGGCGAACCGACAATGATGACCAATCACGAGTTCTTGAGCGTGATTCAATTCCGACGGGACAATTGACTCGAACGAGTATAATTATGCAACAACAACAACAAAGAAAGTCCAAAAGTCATACGCTAAAACACTAAAAATACTCGATTGCCCTGTTAATGAATTAATTGTGTTGTGTTTCGAAACGAAATACCTATTCGATATGCAATGGTGGTGGCGTTGGTTTGAAAACATGATTGAAGAATTCAAGGTGCATTATCTCAAAGGTGGTTAGAAGTTGTTTTTTCCCGAGATCAAACAGTTACCAAGTTACTTTGGGGCTCTAGCATAGGACAATAGTCTAGATTAAAGTAACATTGAGTCTTTACGATAGACTATGATGAATTGAACGAATGGAGGAGTGTCGGTCACGATCATGGATTGCTCGAAGGTGTAAACTAAATAGGGGATGGCTTCTGTTGAAATCTAAATTGGCTTGTACACAACAGTCATGGCGATAGAGGCTCCATGTTTAGCGATTTGGGGTTGCCGTCACGAATTAGGAAGACACGGGATAACATCAAATCAGTCCCAAGTTGAACAAGGAAGAGGTCAGCTTGTACATGGCTATCCTTTCCGCAATTTGCATCTGAGATGCTATTCGAACCACTGCAGTTGCGAAGGGCGAGTCGCAGCGGAGAGGAAGGGATATCGTGAAGAGGGAACGCGGTTTCTGGTGCCACTTTTCATAACAAACGAAGCCATAAATTATAAAACTAAGGTCATGATCAGAATCAATGGCAAAATTCGAGTGGAAAGGTAAAATTTGAGGGTCAGTCGTGAAGAGAGGAGTGAGAACGCGTTGGAGGAGTGAGGGGTGCCTAGGGTTCGCTGGTTCTGTGTTTCAGAGGAAGAAGAAGATCAAACAGAACCGGGTCGAGTTCTAGGTTGTGGGCCGCGCGAAATTGTTAAAGGAACAAGGGTACAATCAGCGAAACAGAGGGTGTATGCGAGTAAACAAGCCCAAAATCAATTTTTGTTCGCTTTTAAAGCCCATTTTCACCACCACTATGTTTTAACACCTCAATTGCCCAAAATCATTTCTAAAAATCAATTATACTTTAAACACTAATATTTTAAAAAATAAAATAAGCCACTCAAATAATATTATTTCAAATACAAATATACTAAAAACCAAATAATTAAATAATAACAAAATATTACTATTGTAGTATAAAAATCCAATAAAATAATATTTCAACATATTTTAATAGCTCAGCGCACAATAGATTAAAATAATTTAATCCTATCATTCAAAATAATTCATAAAACAAGCACATACTAAACTAATCACAACGCACGAAAGTCGGGGTGTTACAATTCAACCCCCCCTTAAATGAAATTTCGTCCTCAAAATTTATACAACTCCTAAGGACAACATACAAGATAGGTACTTCAAGAGTTCAAACACAAGGAAGGTTTTTGTAACATCTTCGGAGTAACTAAAGACATTGTCAACGAGTCAAAGGATGGGAAAGAAGATGTCAACAAACAAAAAGGCGAAGACGGGACAATGGAAATTTAACAATCAGGAATAGTGAACATTCAATGTATAAAATACCTCCAATATATTCCGGATTGTAAATAATGTGTCGCCCTAACACATCCTTACAAACAAGACTCTATCGAAGATTATTCTTCCACGTAAATATACACAAGTATCACAACTCAAGAAAAAATAGTCGTGACACACTCTAACAAAAGCAAGGGATCTTCAAACTAAGAATGGATAACGAACCTTGTCTCCTCAGTTCTATAATACAATCCTGAGTGATATCGAGTCATTGGTCACTATAAGGGTGATCAACGAACTCAGGTCGCAAAATAACACACGTCAACTCTAAAATTAAGCACTTTACTAACAAGCATAAAAATCATATCCAAAGATGTTAAATAAAACTCACAAAAATAAAATAGCACTCACCAAGTATAATTACATTATCACGACAACTCAACAAGACAGTTGTACAGAATTCAGGCAACACGACAGTCACACAATCGACATATCAGAAAGCATAAGGATCAACTAATTTGGAGATCCTACAAACTCAATAACTGAATAATAACAGTAAATAAAATAAAAATAACAGCAAAGTAGAAATCATGCAAGCACAAAGATTATGTTATATATATGTCAACTTGAAGTAATAAAAACAAGTTAAGAAGACAAAAACTCAAGCAACCTTTTTTTTTACACCTATAGAACATGTAATTCTACCAAGTTCAAAGAGCTTCATGTCATAAAAACAATCAAAACAATTTTTTTTTAATATAAAGCGAACTTACTTTAGAAATTTTTACATAAAATGGTTTTTTGGCAAAACTATTACAACCATTTCGGGCTTTTATTACATGATATATTTTTTTTGGAAAAAACAAACATGATACATAGAGAGTATATTTATGCAATGAACCAATCTTACATCATTACCTCCTAAGAAAAAAATTCACACAATTAATCAAAAGGACTACTTTCATTAGCATGTACCTACTATAATCTATATTAAAATGATAAAATAAAATTTAGACATTTTACATCTGCAACAAATGTCATTTCACAACTAGGAAAAATTAGTGGGATAATAATAATATAAAAATACAACCCCATATAGAATAGAAACCCTTTCCCCCCGTATAGTAATGAAAAATTAAATAAATACAAACAAAAATAGGAATAGCGATAATCAATACTATTCTAGTCCTATCCCCTATTCCCCATATAGAATAGAAACCCTTTCCCCCCGTACCTGATATCGAAGTGTCTTTGAAAGGCGAACCGACAATGATGACCAAATCACGAGTTCTTGTGTACGATTCAATTCTGACGGGACAATTGACTCGAACGAGTATAATTATGCAACAACAACAACAAAGACAGTCCGAAAGTCATACGCTAAAATACTAAAAATACTCGATTGCCCTGTTAATGAATTAATTGTGTTGTGTTTCGAAACAAAATACCTATTCGATATGCAATGGTGGTGGTGTTGGTTTGAAAACATGATTGAAGAATTCAAGGTGCATTATCTCAAAGGTGGTTAGAAGTTGTTTTTCCCCGAGATCAAACAGTTACCAAGTTACTTGGGGGCTCTAGCATAGGACAATAGTCTAGATTAAAGTAACATTGAGTCTTTACGATAGACTATGATGAATTGAACGAATGGAGGAGTGTCGGTCACGATCATGGGTTGCTCGAAGGTGTATACTAAATAAGGGATGGGTTCTGTTGAAATCTAAATTGGCTTGTACACAACGGTCATGGCAATAGAGGCTCCATGTTTAGCGATTTGGGGTTGCCATCACGAATTAGGAAGACACGGGATAACATCAAATCAGTCCCAAGTTGAACAAGGAAGAGGTCAGCTTGTACATGGCTATTCTTTCCGCAACTCGCATCTGAGATGCTATTCGAACCACTGCAGTTGCGAAGGGCGAGTTGCAGCGGAGAGGAAGGGATCGTGAAGAGGGAACACGGTTTCTAGTGCCACTTTTCTTAACAAACGAAGCCATAATCAATAAAACTAACGTCATAATCAGAATCAATGGAGAAATTCTAGTGGAAAGGTGAAATTTGAGGGTCAGACGTGAAGAGAGGAGTGAGAACGCATTGGAGGAGTGAGGGTTGCCTAGGGTTCGCTGGTTCTGCGTTTCAGAGGAAGAAGAAGATCAAACAGAATCGGCTCGGGTTCTGGGTTGTGGGCTGCGCGAAAATGTTAAATGAACAGGGGTGCAATCAGCGAAAGAGAGGGTGTTTGCGAGTAAACAAGCCCAAAATCAGTTTTTGTTCACTTTTAAAGCCCATTTTCACCACCATGTTTTAACACCTCAATAGCCCAAAATCATTTCTAAAAATCAAGTATACTTTAAACAGTAAGATTTTATAAAATAAAATAAGCCACACAAATAATATTATTTCAAATACAAATATACCAAAAACCAAATAATTAAATAATAACAAATTATTACTATTGTAGTATAAAAATCCAATTAAATAATATTTCAACAAATTTTCATAGCTCAGTGCAAAATATATTAAAATAATTTAATCTTATCAATCAAAATAATTTATAAAACAAGCACATACTAAACTAATCACAACGCACGAAAATCGGGGTGTTACACTTGCCCCCCTGCGTAGGCCGGATAGTTAGCCGCGGTAGAACATCAGTAGGATGATTCTTGCGGCAGGCCCATCAAGCATGCGACCTTCTGGCCAATTGCACTTATCCCTGCTGAAGAGAAGCCGTGTTAGTGAAATTCGTCGTAAACTACCCCCCAGTGTTGGCACTGCAAAAGTACATGGCTGAGGAATTACAGGAGTAGGAATTACCTGATGAGAGAACGCCTGCTGAGGCCCAACCATACTCCCACTTGGTGGACACTGTTGCATGTTTTCCATTTGAGTATATGAAGATGCCTGCTGAGGTCCGAATGGGTTGGTGTATGGTAAGGTCTGATGCGTGCCTTCCAGAGAGTTAGGTTGTCCTCCCTATGATTGGCCGGGGAAACCGGGGCTTATTGGGCTACTAGCTTGCGTAGCACGCCTCTGCTCCAATTCCTTGGTCTGTTGCACCTCATTGTGCACCATAGGTTTCACTATGTCGGCCAATTATTGGGACACTTGGTACAATATGTCATGTATCCCCAAATCGATTTGTTGTCGAATGAATGATGTGGTCATAACCACGGGCTACTCATCTTGGTGGAGTTGCTCATTCGAATCAGCAGTAACCGTTAGGGTGGTAGTCCCCGAAACACTTACTGGCTCCGTGATCTTAGCCTTGGAGGCAGTTCCCTTTCTTGACGCCGAAGGTGGCTCCATACTTAGGTTTCTGCCGGAGCGCAAGTGCATACGCCAACAATAATCCAGTCCAGGCGAATCAAACCTGATAGTTTGTTCACCCATGCCTGTTCCACGGGGCGTGCCAATTTTTGTCGTCGTCAAACTCTTAGGTCCTAGCCGTGGGTTCGGCCAGGGGTTTGGATAGTCTTTGATTCCTCTGTTCTTCAAGCGATTGCGTCGAGGAGGGAACTCTGCTCCCCAACTATGGGTTTCCTAACTACTCCAAAGAGTGTCAAGTTGGGTGGAGGGGACGTGATGATTGGATTATCTATTTACTAATGCATAAAAGTAAAGTAAAGTAAAGTGCGATAAAGATAAATTGCGAGAGAAAAATAAGTTTTGTATTGATTGATTGTGTGTTCTGTACAAGTTACTCTTCTCTATATATATACATAGGCCCTCGTCGGCCAGTAAGAGAGCCAACATTTGCCTACCGTTGGATCAATTGAAGATTAACGCCTAATCTCGCTCCTAAGCCCTAAGAAATCGGAGCCATAACCCACGATCTCACTAGCACGGTTAGTGGGACAAAACTTCCTCCCTCCACTCCTCAAGGTTTCTTCCTTTCGCTTGATCTTCAACTGTTCCCACGTTCTATACATGTGCTTCTTTCCCTTGCCGTCCAAGCAATTCACCCTTACTTCGGCCATATAATTCCTCGGCTGATCCTTGTCCTCAGCCTCCAGCCGTTATACCTAGGCAACCGAACCAACGTGGCAGTGGTACTCTATAGGTTGAAACTTGCTCTACCTCGTCTCTATCTGATGTCCCTCGAGCTCAATGCCTCCTCGCGGCGTTCACATTGTATTACCTCTTCGCTTTGAGCCCCTCCTTTGAGATTGTCCCGTTAGCAAATATCTTTTGGAGATTTGTCGAGTCGTTTGCCTCGGCTCCCTAGTCTTTTCTTAATTCTCTCTCTCAGCCCTCGGCCTACGACTTAATTTATTTTTGGGTATTAACAGTTTTACATTAAAATCATATCTGGAAAACCAATCATTGAGTCTGAGAGTTTGAGGGTCTGGTGGCCTCTTATTTTTTTAAAAAAAAAATTGGGGAAGGGGGAATTTTATTAATCAAAGTGACACTAATGACCGTTTTACAACTGTCCCCGAGGGGATTCGAACTCAGCACCTTGAGGATATAAGGCTAGCTCTTACCACTGAGCACCTCAAGTAGGCATCTTGTTTTTGAACTCAAGAATCCTGGGAAGAGAGGAATTGTACATTTGGACTTCAAAATGGAATCCTCTCAAGTGAAAATCAAATTTTTGAATTCTGAATTTTACAGCAAGAGCTTCTCTATAAGTGGTATGATAATGCTCTTCAGCTTCTTTAAAATGTCCACTAGCAGGCAAACAGTAATGTTTAACTCCAGTGATTTCTTCTAACAAGACTGCACCCCAATATTCATCACTGGCATGTCGTTTGATATAATTGACAATACCCAGAAATTGTTGGATCTGCTTTACCATGAGATTTTCACCTGGAAAATTCAGTAATTCTTCAACAATATGAGGTTGAGGTTGATATTTTTCTTGAGAGAAATGCATTCCTAAAAATTCAATTTTTGTCTGGGTTATTTGGAAAAATTGGCCCAATAATTGTTTATGAGACTTTTCATCCCTTGAGAATAGTAGCACATCATCAATATAAATGAGGATACTATTGAGGATGGACTCAAAAATTCTGGTCACTGCCTTTTGAAATAGTGATGGAGCTACCTTAAGCCCAAATGGTAAGATTGTCCATTGATACTAAGCATCGGGAATACAGAAAGCTGTTTTGTAACGGTCTTTAGGATGTACACCCAATTGCCAAAATCCTGACTTCATATCAAACTTGGAATAAATCTGGGCAACTTTGATGAAGATGTTTAATGAAGAGGCTTTTGGAATGGGAAATTTATCATCTTTGAGAAAATGATAAACAGGTTTGTAATCAATTACTAACCTCTTTTTCCCTCTTATTTTTTCAGATCTCTTTTCCACATAAAATGCTTGACGAGCCCATTCAAATTTAGTAGGTTCTATTAGTCCTTGTTTGAGCAGCTGATTGCATTCTTCTCTAGCTAAGGCTAAGTCTGATGGACTCATTCCAGGATGGGTAGCCTTAGTCGGATTGATGTCTTCATTGAGCTTAAGTGGATGTTGGACAAAAAAGTCTTCATTTATCCACAGAGGATTTGGATGAAAGAATTTTTCATGACTGTCAGCACAAAGCTTGAATAAATTGGATTTAATTTCTTCATATCCAGCAGGAACTTCAGAAAGAGAATATAATTTCAATATTCACGAGTAAGGCTTAAATTCTCTTTTAAACTTGATTCCTGTAGGAAGAAGTTGATCCCTATTTGCTACTGAATAGACATCCATTCCGACAACAATGTCTTTATTTGGAAGACTGCTACCAATGACTTTAGTCCAAACTATGCATTCAGGGAAAAATCTGATTCCTAGTTTTCTTTCGTCATGAGATCAATCCTGAAGACTTTTCCATCTGCTGCACCAAAGTATGCCGCATGTTTTACCCATGATTATGGAGGGGGAATGCTCGGATTCATCATTGTTATCAGGGCACCAGTATCCATGTTGGCTATGATCTTCTTAGGATGAGAAACCTTAGATGCAAGGACTTGGATCTCAACACAAGGGAGAGGAGGAGTAGGCAGGGTACTTCCTATTTATTTGAATGAGTAATTAGGGAAATATCCATCATCTCCTGATTTAGTGAATGATTCTTCATCAGAAGAAGAATTTTGCATGGCAAAACTTGTTTCTTCATCAGCAGAGCTTTGTTCCGAAAACAAGGATTCCAAATCTCCTTCTAAAGGTTGAAGAGAGTTGATCAACTTTGTGGCTTTGTGGGTTTTATTAGGACAATTTTTTGAAAAAATCCTTTTTCTCCACAAACAAAACATCTTTGATTCTTTCTTTTCCCTCAAAATCTTTTCATTTTAAAGAACATCAAGGCTTTCTTTTTCTTTCCTCTTCTGAAGAATCTGGGAGTTTTGGTGAGCCTTTGCAGATGATTTTTCTTTTTTGTGGTACAATTGCACCTTTTATCTTTGCACTTGATTTCAGAATAAGGCTTTCTGCATGCCTTGGTGAACTTGGATTTTTGTTCTACAATTTCTGAAAAATGTTGATGCAGTCTGTACAACTTGTCAAGTGCCTTTAAGTCACCTGATGGATTTGGCCAAGACTCATAGTCTTGATATCTTTCTGAACTGTTGCTGCCATCTTGTGGATTTCTGGCTGAAGATCTTGTGGTAATGAGGAGACATAGGTATTTTTGAGACTAGGGTCATTAAATCCATTGAGAACATAATACCTTTGGGCATTCTTTGGTAATGTTTCTCAAGATCTTTGACTTTGAGAGAACAACATTTCATTCCAAAGAATTCTTGTTTGCTTTTTCAATCAAATATCTCCATATCACCGATAAAGTCATTGTGAAGAACTCCAAGAACAGAAGCAGCATTTTCTAGTCGGTGTAATTCATATTGTTTGAATGCCCCAAGATTGTAAAATCATTCTTTTAACATGTCTGTCATTCTACAGCAAAATTTTTCAATGATTTTGTAAGTATCAGAGCCTGTCTTCATCATCTGAGTATCAAGCCATGCTCCAAATTCAATAAGTCTTTTTCTTCAGCGGCTAGGTGGTATGTCATCAAGAGTGAACCAAGGGCCACTAGTTACTCTGACTTTTTAGTGATTGGGGTCTCTTCATTTCCAAGTGATTCTTCATAAAACGAACTTTCTTCCTTTACATTCACCATAAAGAGTCTATTTCTTTCAGTTTTTGACTTCGTTGAAAAATATTCATATAATTTCTTTCAGTTTTTGACTTCGTTGAAAAATATTCAGAGGTTGAACAAGATTCTGAGGTTTCTTGAGAAAGATTGTCTTCATCAAAAGAGGAAGAATTTGAGGATCTTTCAATGCTTTCTTTTGAGGATTCTGTTGGAGAATAACTTTCTTGAGAAGAGTCATATTTTTTGTGATTTTCATGGCTTGGAAACTTTTATCTAGAATTTCTTCCTTTTGGAATTTTGGGGACTGTTTGTGATGGGATCCACTTTCCTTTCTAGAGAAGGAAAATGTTGGTCATAGTTTGAAGTTGAAGCTGAGAACATGAAACAAGGAATTGGTTCGGTAATTTTTGGAGGATTCAAAGGTTTACAATGATCTGATGGAGACCATGTAACAAGAGTAGGGTCATCAGGTGGTAAAAGGTTCTCTTTTCTGAGAATTCTAAGGGGTTCTTCATAAATAGAAAGAGGTTTCTTTTTCTCGTGAATTCCTATGACCATTATCAGGGTTAGACTTTCTTCTTGGTGGAGGAGATGGTTTGCATGTCCCTTTCTTTTTAGTTTTTTGAAAAAATGACTTCCCTCTCTATATCATCATCATCATCATCATCATCATCATCATCATCATCATCATCGATCCAACAATCACATTTTGGATCACACATATTTGGATCTACGTCCCAAATAAAATGACCATCTATCTTGTCAGTATAGATAGGTTCTCCTTTAGCAGTAACAACATAAATTGGACACCAATCTTCCTCAAGTACTGGTTGTATCATCATAGTTTGGAAAATAGAAGAAGAAGTAGAACTTGATCCCTCATCTGGTTGTTTAAAGATTGTTTTGATTGTTCAATCAGTAAATCTTCTGAAAGTAGCTTCTTGGGACTGTATTGGTCTTCTATCAAATTGGAGCTTCTCATAATTGGTTATCCATTCAAGAGGAATTAATTGAGTTGATTCTTCTCTTGAGTTTTTTCTTGGGATCTGAACTATGGAGGGTATTTCTTCTTCTCTGTTGGAGACAACCAACGGTGAATCAGAAGAACATCTTGAGAGTGATAAATCTATCGAGTGGTTTTGAAGACGATAGGTTATTTGATGATGAAGATTTGCAGACAAGGCTTCTGAAACTTGATCAGATCCAGCGATATGAACACAGACTTTCAGCCTTTTAAACAGGGTACTGTCATCAAGACTTACATTGTAATTTGGAAAAATGGTGAGAAAAATACTACCAACATAGAGCATGGTTAGAACAATCCGGATTACAGCATTTTCATAATGAAGATAGCTCGAATCTAAGAGAGCTATTTTGCAGAAAACTGGCATATTTTTTCTTCCATGAAGAGAGGGGATTAGCCTGACTGCTCCAAAATGAAAAGCTATATACCCTTCAGTCTTCCAGTGATTTATGAGAATTTGAGGGATTTCTAAGTCAACATATTGCTCTTGATTTGTTGCTCTAAAGGTGCACTGATCAAGTCGAGATGACTGAACGTATTCTTTTATGTAAGGGCGATTTGATGGGATCAAGTTCTTGATAGACACTACAAGAATTATTGGTTTTTCCGGCCAGGAGTTTCCGGCGGATATGGATCCGCCGCAAAGTTACCGGCGGAATCTACGCATTTCCGGCGGATTTTATCCACCTCAAAGTTACCGGCGGAATAATTGACCGTTGCGGCGGATTAAAATTCGTCTTGGCTTTTGCGGCGGATTTAACGGTTCTTGCGGCGGATTTGGGTTCACAAATTTTTTTTTTTTACGAGATTTTAATTAACCGCCGCAAATGCACCTCCGTCCTCCGCAAATCCCTTAAGTCCGCCGCAAATCCCTTAAATCCGCCGGTAACTGCCGTTTCCGGCGGATCTTGCCTTTTGACCGTTTGACTTCGTTTCTCCTATATAAACCCCTTCTCCCCTTCTTCTTTTTTCACACCTCTACCAATACTCTCATTCTCTTGATACGGCACTCGATCTCTTAATACGGCACTCACTTGAGCATTGTCGGCAGCGGGGTTCCAATAGAGTGGCGTACGTCTCCATTTTTTTGTAAAAAAAATTCCACATTGTCATGAAGACCCCTTCATCTTTTTCGTTAAAAGTAACCCCTTTATCAGCATAAAGTTCATCCTCATTATTTTCACCACAAGAGACATATACGCTCATCAAACGCTCGGTATCATCCTCCAACTTAACAACCCGTCCTTGCAGTTCCTCAAACTTTCTATTTAGAGATTCAATCATCTTTTCAAAAGATGGTTTCTTGTGAAATTTTCTATTTTGAAAATATGGTTGAATCTCTAAATAGAAAGTTTGAGGAACTGCAAGGACGGGCTGTTAAGTTGAAGGATGATACCGAGCGTTTGATTAACGTATATGTCACTTGTGGTGAAATAACGAGGAGGAGCTTTTTGCTGATAAATGGGTTACTTTTAACGAAAAAGATGAAGGGGTGTTCACGACAATGTGGAAATTTCTTTACAAAGAAATGGAGACATACGCCACTGTAATGGAGCTGTTGCCGACAATGCTCAAGAGAGTGTCATATCAAGATAATGGCGTAGGTCTCCGTTAAGGGGTAGCAGACATTAAATATATATTTTACTGTTTTTCCCAACTTTTATTGCTTTAGATTATTTTATTCTTTTGTATGGATATTTTATTAATTGTATGGATATTTTTTTGGTGATAATATTTTACTGCTTTTCCCAATTTTTATTTTTTTAAATTTAAAATTAATTAGTTATTGGATTTTATTTTTTATCAATAATTAAAAAAATTAATAAAATAATATATATTTTTAATTAAAACGATTTTTTTAAAAAAATAATAATTATTTTTTAAAAATAATAATATTTTTTTAAAAAAAATAATAATTTTTTTAAAAAAATAATAATTTTTTTAAAAAAATAATAATTTTTTTTAAAAAAAAATGGTACTTTGCGGCGGATTTGTGTCATTTGCGGCGGATGTTGAGTATTTGCGGCGGATTTTTGCGGCGGATTGTAGCTTTTGCGGCGGATTGTTTGGTGTTTTTAAAAAAAAAGGCGCGGTATTTTAATTTGAATATCCGCCGCAAAGTACCACGAATCCGCCGCAAAGTACCACGAATCCGCCGCAAAGTTCCGTAAATAAAAAACCCGCGGATTTTAAATTTCAAAATCCGCCGCAAACCTCCATAATCCGCCGCAAAGTTCCGAAAAAAAAACCGCGGATATTGAATTTCAAAATCCGCCGCAAACCTCCAGAATCCGCCGCAAATCCCTTTTGACCGTTGGGCTGCGTTTTTCTATATATATCCATTCCCCACTTCTCATTCTTCACACTTCTAACAATCCTCCCATTCTCTTCTTAAAATTTCTCTTTTACTCTCTCCCAAATTCTCTCCTTCTCTACTAAATCTGTTTTTGAAGTGAAGCGCTTCCTCCCTACGAATTGTCTTCTGCTCTTATTGGGAAATTTCTTCAAGGTATGTTTTTGATATGAGTTAATAGTTTTAGTTTTTAATTTTTTTTTTTAATATTCGTTTTTAAATTATTTTATAATAATATGAATTTGTTACTAATTGTGTTGTTTTTTGTTTAGGTATACTGTTTGGGTTCCTCCTTTTTCCTCTCTGCTTGAGTTCAGGATAAGCTTCAAGCCTGAGCCTTCTCTTCACTACGGTTAGTTGTTAAAGTAATTAATAAAATATTACTTACTTCACTATTTTTAGTAAAATTTTGTTACAAATTTTGTTTGCAATAATAATACAAATTAATTTATATTGAAAAAACTTATTTATTAAGTTCACTTATAAATTTTATTAACATATATTGTCTTATAAAAATTGAAATTTAAAATTAAATTTGGAATTATTATTTATAATGTTTAAATTATTAGTATATAACATTATTAAAAAATTAATTATGTTGCTTGTAATTAATTGGTAGTTTATTGAAATATCAAAATAAAATGAGTAATATATAAATATATATATATCAAAATATGAAGTAATTGATAGTTTATTTTATTTATATTGTAGTGTAGTATACGTATAGTTCTTGAAAATGGATCGTAGTTGGATGTATGATCGATTGTATCTTGGAAGAACTGGTGTAAAACGACGTTTTGTAGAAGGAGTAGAAGAGTTTATTTTTTGTGCTAAGTACATTGATCATGGAGAATTTGGGCGACAAGGCGGTATTAGATGTCCGTGCTTGAAATGTTCATTTCGAGCTATAAAAAATGAACATGAAGTTAGACTTCATTTGTACAATAATGGGTTTAGGCCAAATTATTGGACATGGAGTCGTCACGGGGAAGGAGCGCCAGGGGTAGCTGCAGTTCCTGCGGTTAATGTTCCGGTTGAAGTAGTAGATCACACATCAAGTAGTTATCCAGTGACTACGACATCTGAAGGATGGGGAATACAACCGTTAGATGTTTATCAGGGAATGATATCTGACGCTGTTGGAGTAAATTTGGATTTTGAAGAACCAGATGCTGACGAAGTTCCAAATGAGGAAGCTCAAAGGTTTTACATGTATTTGAGTGAGACAAATAAACCCATATTTGAAGGATCTACAGACTCAAAATTATCAATGTGTGTTCGGTTGTTGGGTCTTAAGTCTCAATTTAATGTTGCTGAGTTGTGCATGGAATATATGACCAAAATGATGTTGGATGCAACCCCCATTAGAGGGAGTTTACCGCAAAGTTATTATGAAGCTAAAAGAGTGGTATCGAAGCTTGGCTTAAAATCTAAAAGGATTGATTGTTGTGTGTCTGGTTGCATGCTCTATTATAACAATGAGTTTGGCATAAATGATGGAGAGTTGTCGGAATGCAAGTTGTGTGGACAACCACGCTATCGTGTCAGTAGATCAGGGATGAGCAGAGGCAAACCGGTTCCACGAAAATCAATGTTCTATCTGCCTCTTATTCCAAGGCTACAGAGGATGTTTACTTCAATGGAGACCGCAGGTAAAATGACATGGCACCATCAAAATAGAAATAATTCTGGTGAATTACGTCACCCATCTGATGGTGAAGCTTGGAAGCATTTTGATCATGTTCATCCAGATTTTGCCAGTGATCCACGCAATGTTCGGCTTGGTTTGTGCTCTGATGGTTTCACACCATATATTCAAGCCTCGGCAACACCGTATTCATGTTGGCCAGTTATTGTTACCCCATACAACATTCCTCCAGAAATGTGTATGTCCAAACCATACATGTTTTTAAATTCTATTATTCCAGGGCCAAGTAATCCAACAGCTGGTATTGACATCTATTTGCAACCTTTGATTGATGACCTAAAAAGGTTGTGGAATGGTGTTTTAACTTATGATGTGGCACGCAAACAAAATTTTGTGATGAGGGCGGCTTTGATGTGGACCATAAATGACTTCCCTGCCTATGGAATGTTGTCTGGATGGGGGACACATGGTAAGATGGCGTGTCCGATTTGCATGGTTGACACAAAGGCTTTTAGTCTTAAATACGGAGGAAAAGTTTCATGGTTTGACTCGCACCGTAGGTTCTTACCTATGGATCACCCATTTAGAAAGCAGAAATATGCGTTCATCAAGGGAAATGTTGAAACAGCTGGACCTCCTCGTCAGTTGACACCAGAGGAAGTTTGGAATACTGTTAGGGATATCCCTCCTGTGGAAGTCGTAGCCGGTGTTGTTTCTCGTCCAGATGGCTATGGACAATGGCACAATTGGACAAAAAAAGTATTTTTTGGGAACTTCCCTATTGGAAAGATAATCTATTGAGACACAATCTCGATGTCATGCATATAGAGAAGAATTTTTTTGACAACATATTTAACACTGTCATGAACGTGAAAGGCAAAACGAAAGACAATGAGAAAGCTAGGAAGGATATAGATCATTACTGTAGACGAAAGTATTTGTTGTTGGTTGAGCAAGGTACTAGGATTTTGAAACCCAAAGCCAATTATACTTTATCTACCGAACAAGCGAAAGCAGTTTATCAGTGGATAAAAGAGTTGAAAATGCCAGACGGTTATTCTTCCAATTTATCTAGATGTGCGGATGTGGATAATGGGAGGTTGCATGGGATGAAGAGTCATGATTGTCACGTATTCATGGAGTGCTTACTTACTATCGCTTTTAGTTCGTTGCCAACACACGTTTTGAATCCGCTCATTGAAATAAGTCAATACTTTAAGAATTTGTGTTCTGCAACGCTAAAAGCTGATGATCTTTCAAAAATGGAACAAGACATCCCACTTATCTTATGCAAGTTGGAGAGAGTATTTCCACCTGGTTTCTTTGATTCTATGGAGCATCTACCGGTGCATCTCGCATATGAAGCTAAACTTGGCGGACCTGTCCAATACAGATGGATGTATCCGTTTGAAAGGTCAGCTAATTTTTAATTATAATATAAGAAACAAGTTTAAATTAAAATATATGACTATTATATTAATATCATATTCTCTAGGTTCATGGGTGATTCAAAAAGATCGGTGAAAAACAAAGCTAGAGTTGAAGGATCGATATGTTCTTCTTACCTACACCGTGAAACAACACATTTTTGTTCTCATTATTTCAAGAATCAGTTTGCTCCTGGAAGCAGTCGAAATGAAGTGGATACTGAATGGCGACATCCTTTGGCTTTGTCTGTCTTTTGTCTACCCGGTCGTCCATCTGGGAAGGAGTCAACTCACTGGCTAACAGATGAAGAGTTAAGTTCAGCACATGTCCATGTGTTGATAAACTGTACTGAGGTGCAACCATTTATTGAGTATGTTCCTCAACATTAACAATCGATCTTAATTAGTTAATATAGTAGACAAGTGTAACAATTAAATTATTTCTTTTTAGGGAGTTCTTGTCATCAGAGGCAGTACGTGAAGACCAATCTTCTGCTCATATTCATGCACATTTTCCAATGTGGTTTAGTCAATATGTGTATTCCCTCCCGCCAAATCCTACCAACCAACACTTGAGGAACATATCAGACGGTCCTCGAAGATGTGTTAAAGAATAGCACACATACTTTGTCAATGGATACAAATTTCACACCAATGAATGGACACAGGGCAGAGAGACAGTCAATAGTGGAGTGTGCATGAAGGGGGTCACTGGAGGAGGTGAAGATGATTTTTATGGTGTGGTTCAACACATATATGAACTTCAGTACCCCCATCTAGATTTTAGTCTAAAGGTAGTGGTTTTTTATTGTAATTGGTTTGATCCGTCTGCTCGAGGAACAAAGGTGAATCCAAAGTCAAATACAGTGGACATTAAAATGAATGGTAGATATCGACCGTATGATCCGTTCGTCATTGCACAAAATGTGAGACAAGTCTATTATGTCCCTTATCCATCAATGCGGACTGATAGGCGTGGTTGGTGTGTCGCAATTAAAACAAAACCAAGAGGTCGCATTGATCAGACAAATGATGACACGGTGGAAGATATGCCATATCAAATGGAAGAGATGTCTAATGTAAATGAAGTGATTCAAGTTGAACCCATTGTTCGCTTATGTGATGAGTCAAACACCGGCGATGAAGTTGTTGATGACGAAGATGCTGATGGTTATGATGCAACAGACCACATTGGTGTATCAAGAATTCACTCCTCCGATGATGATGATTTTGAGAATGAATGGGATTCAAATTAGAATGAATGTAATTTATGTTTCAACAATTCTATTTTTAATGAAGATGTTATTTTTAATGAAGGATGTTATTTGTTTGAGAATGAATGGGATTCAAATTATTTATTTTAATGCATGAGTTTTGTATATGTTTATGTTAACCTTGTTTAGTATATGTTTGTTTTGTTTAAATGTATATGTTTAGCTAGATCTATACAGATATGGCATCTCATGATGACTCGGGATCCGATCATGACGGCGCATATGTTCCTCCTCCACCTCCCGATGCCGGCCTCCTCCACCTCCCGATGCCGCCAGCACTAGCAGGCGGAAGACATCTACTCGCCTAGGGCGCCGTGTTCAGCCTACGTGTGTTGTTGTTACTACTGGCGGATATTTGCCACCACCTGTGTCTGAGGATGGTGCTAGTACTAGTACTGCAGGGGGCCCATCGATTCCTGTTGGTACTGAGGGCTTATCCCCGACACATGTTGATGCGGATGGGGTACGCACATTCATTGATGGGACTGATGTGATTAGGGTTACACCTGATGGGCGTATCATATTGCAGATTGTTGGCGATTCGTAAGTCTATATATATATATATATATATATATATATATATATATATATATATATATATATATATATATATATATATTATTTATTAATTTATTTTTGTTGCCATTTATATATAACTTATATTTGGTGTAACAAAGTTCATCTTTTTTTAATGCAGTTTTATTCCTTTGAAGGCTTCAGCTACCGCCATCACAAAAACAATCAAGGAGAATTTTACCAAGAGCTGGAAGAACTGGACGGAAGTTAGAAAAGATAAGGATGCAAATAAGAAGATGTTAAGATCATTTTTGGTAAGTTATTCGATTCTACGAAATAATTAATTTGGTGTATTATCTTTTATATTGACTTGATTAATTAATTAATTATTGCCTTATAATTAACAACATTATTGTAAATTTCTTAAATAGGAAAAATGTACATGGTATCCAGGGGAGCAAGCCGCAGTTGAGAGAGTGTTCCATAAGAGATGTTCTCATCGCTATTCTGAATTGATGCGGAGGGCGCGCAATACGGGTACGAAGCCATCTTATATGGGAGACTCAACTTGGGCTGAGTTTAATGAGTATTGGCAGAAAGATGAAGGATTTAAGAATTATTGTGAGAAAGCCAAGAAGAACCGTGCTTCTGAAAAAGGTGGCTGCACACACACGGGGGGGAGTGTTAATACTGCAACGCATTACATACGTTTGGTAAATTTATTACTTAATTTATTCATTGATTAATTAATTATTAATTATTTATAATAATTAACTAGTCATTTTCAATATGTGTATTTAATTAATAATATATATATTTATGTACATATATATATATATATATATATATATATATATATATATATATAGGTGGAGAGGGAACAAAGGCCAATCACTTTGCCTGAGTTGCATTGCCACATGCATATGGTGGAGGAGACTGGTGAGTACGTTACAGATCGGGCGAGGCGTATTCAGGTAAAACTACGTACTTTTACATTTATATATATTAATTAATGTTTATTATTTATATTAATAATTAGTTATTTATTTGTTGGGTTATTTTTTTCAGGAGAGCTTTGAGGGTGGGATGGCTGAGTACCATCAGTCACAACAGAGCAGTGGGGCAGCTGTCGATCCAGTGGAGGAGGCTAGAGTAGCTCGTGATGTTTGGGAGAGAGCAGTTGGTCCCCAAAAGACTAATCGTCTGGTAGGATCAGGTGGTATTGGACCGGCTGCTTTTCGAACAAGCATTATTCCGAGTCTATCAGATTCACATTCTGGATCCTCGACTGGTCGCAATTATGTTCCCAATGCTGGTGAGTTGAATGAGGTTAGGCAATTGACGCAGCAACTGAGCGAGGCTCGGCGTCAGATTGCCGAGCGGCAGCAGCAAAGCGATCGGGAAATTCAGGCGATTCGGGATCGAAGTGAGCGGGAAATTCAGACGATTCGGGAGCAGGCTAGGGTAGCTGAGGAGCGCATGGAGGAGCGCTTTAAGTTCTTGCAGGATCAGATGGTGTCTCAGCACTCGAGGCCATCCTCATCAGCATCCTACCTGCCGCCGCCACAGCAGCATTACTACCAGCAGCAGTATGCACCCCAGTATCCCCCGCCGTATGCATCCCAATATCCCCCGCAGTATGCGCCGCCATTCCAGCCATACCAGCAGCAACATCAGTCACCCCGCCAGCCATACCAGCAGCCCCAACATCAGTCACCCCTGATCCAGCCAAACCAGCAGTACCCCCAGCAGCGGTCACCCCCGCTGGACATTGATCTTAATGTCCAAATGTCATCGCTCAGTGCTTTACTTCAAGATGATACATATTATAATAATGTTGATGACATTGACCGGCAGGCACCCCAGTAGCTTTAGATTATTTTATTTTTTTGTCTGAATATTTTATTAATTGTCTGGATATTTTATTAATTGTATGGATATTTTTACTGCTTTTCCCAATTTTTATTTTTTTAAATTAAAAATTAATTAGTTATTGGATTTTTTTTTATCAATAATTAAAAAAATTAATAAAATAATATATACTTTTAATTAAAACGATTTTTTTAAAAAAATAAAATTTATTTTTTAAAAATAATAATAATTTTTTTTTAAAAAAAATGGTACTTTGCGGCAGATTTGTGTCGTTTGCGGCGGAATTTTAAATAAAACGTTTTTTTAAAAAAATTATATTAATTTTTTTTAAATAAAACGGGTGTTTTGCGGCGGATAACGGGTACTTTGCGGCGGATAATTTGCGGCGGATATTGGGTACTTTCCGGCGGATATATTGCGTCAAAAATTTGTCCCCTTTTCCGGCGGATTATCCGCCGCAAATTTGCGGTGGATTTTGCGGCGCCACTAAATCCGCCGAAAAATTGCGGCGGATAAGCCGCCGCAACGCGTTTGCTTCGAGCTGGCTACCGGCGAAAAAATTCTGCCGCAAAGTCAAAATATCCGCCGCAAATTTGGCTTTTGCGGCGGATTTTGCCCGCCGCAAAGTCCAGCTTTTCTTGTAGTGAGATCTGGTAAATGATCTTTGTCTTTTGAAAATATTGTAAGGACTTAGGAGAGGAGTTACGGTTTCAGCAATTTGAGCATCATCATGAACATATGAATACTCAATAAGGTTTTCGATTTTATGGGAATCAGTCTTTTTACAAGTTTTGGGAAGAGACGGGGATGAAGTAAGGGTAATAGGTTGAGTATTTGATTCTTGTGTTTCCAGGGTTAGCTGGTTTCCTTTCTTACTCACTCTCTTTATTATATTCATATCATATGCACCCCCTCTCTTTTGCACAACACATGTGGCTCTGATACCATACTGGCTGGGAGCCTCACATATCATGAGATTAGTCTTAATTGAAATGTCAAGCGAGACATAAAACAACCACACACATGGACACAAAAGTCTCAAGCACATACCAACAATTAAAACTATCATCTCATAATAGAGAGGACTGTAGCGTGGATCGATAGTCAGATGTGTTCTAATACACAGGATCCTCATTTCTCCTGTCACACAGAACTAACCTGATCAAGGACTGTGCTTAATAGAATTTAAAAAGGGCTTGAATATGTTTTTGGTCCCTGCAAATATGGGGTCTTTTTATTTTAGTCCATGCAGTTTTTTAAACATCCTTGTAAATACTAATTTTTTTCATTTTCGTCATTGTGTTAATTCCTCTGTTACAAAAATGTTGATGGCAAACATAGTTCCTATGTGGCTTTTTTAATTATTTTATTTATTTTAAAGGTATCCACGTTGGATTAAAAAAGAAATGTATTCTCCAAATCCCTAAATCCCCAAATTTTTCGACCTTCAATCCCCAAATCCCTCAAAGCAGACCTGAAGAAAAGAGGAAACGCCACTCTATCTTCTTAAACCTTCAATCCCAAATCCCATCGACCTTCACTCCGTGTAAAGAAGAAACGCCACTCTATCTCTGCTGTTGGATTCCATCTTCTTCAACCCAACACCATCAACGCCCAATGGTTAAAAACACTTTGAAGTCCCCTTCTATTATCTAGAGACAACAAGGTATAGAGATGCTCATATTGCCACACACCATAACTACAAATATCTTTTTCTCAAAAGGAATAAAGGCATGAGAGTGAGAGGAAAAAGCTTTGGGCCGAGATAAGTGTCATGAAAGGAGGGAGATGGTGGTGTTTCCGACGTTGGAGGGAGCTGTTCGCAGCGGTGCTCTGATGATGGAGAGTGATAGTTCCGACAATGGAGGGTGACATTTTCGGCGATGGTGATGGCTTATGTGTGTGTGGTGTCTGGTTCTCTCCCTTTATATTTTTAATACTTTCCTTCTTTTTCTAAACCCCTCACCATTTTTGAACCAATGCTTTTCTTCCTTTTTTTTCCACAGATTCCTCTTCACATTTTTTTACTTCGATCTCTCCCAGAAAATACCCAGAAAAAAACCCATCTTCTTCAAAGAAACCCATCTAAGAAGAGAAATCAACACCCAGAAAAATACCCATAAGTTTGTTGTTGTGGTTCTGATTTTTGCTGCATTGATGGTGGGTATGATTCGCCTTTTCTTGTTCTCTCTGAATCGATGTTGTGAGATTGCACAGTTGCGCTCTCAATTTTGTGACCTAATCGCCTTCTCTGGTTTCTTTTTTGATTGCACTGTTGCGCTACTATTTCTTCATGCACCTCGAGTTTGCCTTGGGTTGCACCTTCTCGTTCCTCAGTTTCCTTCGATTTTTCAGTGATTTTTTATGGGGTTTTGGGGCTGAGTATTTTTGCTGTTTGAGGGTGAGAGAAATGCGAGTAATTGGTGGTTGTGTGTGTGTGTGTGTGTGAGAGAGAGAGAGGTGATAGAAAGATTAGTTTTGGTTGAAGATGGTGATTGAGATGGGGAATGGAGAAGAAAGGGAATAATAAAGAATAATGAAAATTAAAAAATAAAGAGTTGGCATGCCAAATAAATAAAAATAAATATTAAATAACATATCAGAATTCCAGAAGCCATCTAAATGTCCTCTGTTAAATGCACATTTTGACCTGATCCAATCTCCACCTCTTTCAAGACTTAAGTAGGTCTTTGCCCTGAATAAGACTTTTCCAGACCCATGAAGAACCTCTAATTAACCATACCAGCATGCCAAAAATCCACATTAGGAAAGTAAATAGCTTTCAAAGTGGTAGCCCAATAGGAGGAAGGCTCTTGAATGATACGCCGAACCTTCTTAGCTAGGAGAGTTGTATTCATCTTGTTAAACTCCTTAAATTGAAGGCCACCAATGCTTTTAGGAGAGCAAAGGTCATAAGTGTATGAGTGACAGTAATGTTAGGAATATCTCATATGTTTACGGTTTATTTTTGAGTTTGCAACAGTACGTCATGTATGGTACCCCATTAATAGGTTGTTAAGTTTCACATGATGGATTGAAGTGTTGTGCTATTGACAAACAAAAAACTACCAGCTAGTCCGGCCAGCTTGCTCGCTTAGCATTTATATTTTAAAAAAGACAACTCATGTTTGGAACTATTTTTTATGCTTTTATGTGTTTTTTGTTGAGTTGTGGGGTGTGTCAACTTGTAACTTTTTAGTGCAAACTTTCTTTTTAATTATATTTTGTACTTATTTATTTATAGGTGGAATAGTAGGGAGACTAGGCATGATCAACTTCTCAGCCCACCATTCATTGGTGGGTCGGCCCATTTGTTCCGCCACTGTTTTGGCTGGCTCATGGAAAAGTGGGATAGACTAGCTCGCCTTGCCATCCCGATTACCATTTTATGCATAGGGAGTTGGGACGGCAGAGCATCGCGGCACTCAGTTGCAATGGTGGCTCTTTGGCGTCACGCTTCCCTATCGCGGAGGCAATCGTGGCTCTAGCATGTTGAAGATGAATGCAAAATTCCAAAAAAAAAAACCTATGTTGTAAAAGATTGGGGTTATTTTAAGGATGAATTCAAAGATAAGTTAGAGGTATAATGAAATTAGGGTTTTAGTCGTATTTTAATAGCGCACCTTGCCTCAAATACGTGTCGCACAGTCAATCGACTCTATTGTCTGCTTTCTGCCCTATATTCTATGTCCTCTACCCTTCGCCCCTTACCTCTTTTCTCACGCGCAGTTTTCCCTTTGCCCTTTGTTTTTGTTTGACGAATGGCATCACCTTCTCAACCTCAACAAGAATCTTGTGGATTCGTCATGCCAGCCAGAGAAAATCTTAACATTGCTTTGCGATCAAATAACTTGAAAAATATCAAAAATAGGAAGGCTCCAACATGTGAGTTATGCATAAACAAAGTACTGTATGAATAACTAGAGGCAAAAGACACAAAATGGGAATAAAGTGAGACATTGGAGCTTGCAAAAAAGTGCCACATGAACTGAAACTCCATTGAGGGAAGCATCTGACAAGAAAAGGATGTGGGAAAAGGTCATCAAGCGAGTCTTCTTTACGTCGTCTTGTTGCCAAAAATGATAATGTTAAAAAATCCATGGATGTACATTTGTTTACGAACCACAGACAACCATCAAATTGGGGAAATCCATGTCAATCATGTTAAGTCTATAACCTAGAGCTAGTTCATAAGCATAGAAGACCACAATTCTACCATCAAATTGGGGAAATCATTGTAATTGACTTTTTGCCTCATTTTCCCCAGGGTACTCGTTTTCCTCATTGAGTCTTTTTCCCTTAAGATTTTGGCCCAGAGAAGTCTTTTTCTCTTGTATATGTAAGGGGGAGTTTGTTTGGGAGATTTAAAGAGGATTCCAAGGAATCTAGGTTGGGAATGAAAGATTCCTACATTTGGTATGAGAAAAAAGAAAAGTGCATTCCAAGGAATAATGAATAGTCTAGAAATTTTCTTCCCATATTTGTAGGAATCTGATGCCTCCCAAACTAAATCATAACAAAAGATTATTGCAAAAATAATTATAAGTTAAAAATCTCTTTAACTTTATACTTGTATTTTACCTTGAATAACTTAGTAAGTTAAAATAACACTTCATATAAACAGGGGTATTTTGATAATTACAATGTTTATTCCCAGGAATGTATCGCATGAACCAAATAAGTTTGTAAACCATTCCCAAGAATTGGATTCCTGAACTTGTAGCTAACTAAACATGTTTTAGAAAATACTCAGTAATCACATTCACAGTCATTGAATTCCTGAGCATGTGATTTCTAGGAATGCAATTTTTAACCGGAAAACAAAAGGCCCCCTAAGGGTTGGGGTACCCATAGCAGTTCATTTAATATAATATTTTTGTTTATAAAAAAAAATATAACTTAAAAAGGATTTTTATTTTACACCATCCCTTCTTACTTTTCTACCTCCCCAACCCATTGGTTATCTTCGTACTATCTTTGATATAATTAATGGGAAAAGCATGAAGGGAGGTGAGAAGAAAAAACCTGTTAAAAAAATCTTAAATGCACTTTTGGTCCCCCTATTTTACTCAATGTGCAATTTTGACCCCCTTATTTTTTCTCGGGCAATTTTAGTTCTCCTATTTTACTAAATATGCAATTTTGATCCCCCTATTTTTTTGAGCAATTTTGGTCCCCTATTTTACAAAATTTTGCAATTCTGGTCTCCATTTTTTACAAAATTTTGCAATGTTGACCAAATTAGAATTTCAAACTCTAAGGTTCTGATGTGTCAACGTTTTAATTGACATGGCAATTGACTAAAAATATTCATTAAAAAATATTTAATTTAATTTTATAAAATATTTTAATTGAAATGCCACTTCATTTCTTTTATTAAAAAAATATTTACTTTAATTTTATAAAATATTATTTAAAATAATTAAATAATTTTTATATTATAAAAGTCAGATAAGTGTTTCGAGGGGAATCGACGGTGAGGCCGAGGAAGGAGGTGTCGTCGGGGAGGCTAGGATCTGATATGAAAATTTACACCGGCATCGGAAACAGCAGCAATGATGCATAGATGGAGAGATTCGAGAATGAAGTGTTGGGCGTGTGGGTTTGATGCTAGGGATTCTAGGTTAGAGGACAAATGATGAATTGATGACTGTGCATAGTTGAATTGAAAACAAAACCTCAAATGTTTTATAAAATTAAAGTAAAAGTTTTTTAATAAAAGAAATGAAATGACATGCTTACAAGGCTTAGTCAATTGCTATGTCAATTAAAATGTTGATGCCACATCAAAATTCTTAGAATTTGAAATTCCAATTTGGTCAATATTGCAGAATTTTGTAAAATAGGAGGACCAAAATTGCCCAAAAAAATAATAGGGAATCAAAATTGCGTATTGAGTAAAATTGGGGGACCAAAAGTGCATTTAAGCCAAAATAAAATGCACAACTTTATGTGAATTTTTTCAAGATTCCATGAAGTAAGAATTACCATATATTATGTGTGTAAACCCCACACCTAAAGTAATGGGAGGTATCGCCATGTCTTGGTGCTTTATGAACTAGAACCTCATCAATGTAAGTCCTCACTTTCGAAGCAGAAACATCATGGATCACTTTTAATTTAAACTGTCTTCACCATTTGTGTGGAGCCATGGATGCCAGAGAATCGTTGTGGGTTCCAAAAATAAAAGTAGTGGTGCGAGGATGGACATCGTTAACACTTGCATAATACATACGTTAGAAGTACTTATTCAGCACAATACCATGCCTTTCAAATTGTCATACCTCTAGCCCTAGAAAGTAAAAAGGTAAGGCCATTGAAATTGGCAAGTATTAGAAAAAGCACTAAGTTAATCAACTATCAACAATTGACAAGTACTTATTCACCTCGAGGCTTAGTACTTCGGCTCGCTGCTTAGTGAGTAGCGCCGTGAGGGGTGTGGTGGGCCCATCTTGCTGCACACCCTATCATAATCCAGGTTGACCCCACACATTGGGCTTCGAGCATGACACACTTGAGCTGCCACACTCTGCTCAGCCCGAAGTGGTCAGAACCATTACCAAAATAAAGAAACTTCAACCAACATGAAGGGAAAAATTGGGCCTCAAACCACATTGGTCGGGACGCACAAACACTCCCTTGCTTTCACGAGGTTGCCAAGCTAGCTTGGTGGAATGCTTCCTCGTTTTCACAAGGTTGTTGCCTCATGACTCTCACCTCCATTAGGAAGACATAGCTAGTTGGGTCTCACAATTTCTAGGTCCGACTTCGCTAGTGGCTTGCTAAAGAAATCTCCAAAGCCATCCGTACTCCATTGGGCTCGCAACGTGGCCCACAACCTGAGCAAGGATACTGAGCCCACTTCAGCAAGTTCCTTGCGTTACCCAACTCAGATGCATCGAGTTTAAATGCCTTTTCGACTACCTACCGAGCTAGCAAGCTCGGTAAGGACGACTTCAAAGCTTTGTACACACACCTCATTCCTTGATGACGTATACACTATCATAATCTATGTTCATTGTTCAAAGCTTAAACGTTGTTGAGTGAACATCCGTAGCACACCGACCAACTCGGTATATAAATAACGATGGTAACACATGCGTGGTCACGTTGTGCGGACTGATATTTCTGTCAATTTTAGCTATATATACCAATGCACACCCCCACGAGTATGGTATGATTTCTGCACTCCTCTCATAAGCTCCATCTTAATTATGGACTTACTTGGGGTTCTGAGTACCTTGTAGGTGGCGACCACCGCCATTTCTTACCGAAACCGGAGCACCACCGAATCCTCCTCGACTCCACCACAGGGAGGTACCTTTCTTGAGTTTCGTTTGGAACAAGTGTGTATTCTAGCATGAGTGAGTTAAGAGTAAGTGGGGTTGGGTGAGAGAGTGAAGTCGGTCGGAGATATTTCTCATAGTTTTTTAGTTGATCCCCAAGGTCCTTATTATTTATTTCTTCTTTTGTTTAAATTCTCGGTCTTTGTCTTTAATTTAACTAATGGGTAACAATTTAAACACTAAATTAATTAAACAGAACTGATTACTAGTCTAACTTTCATTCTACCCAAGAGCACTTAGATGATATGGTGTGGGTCTCTTCCAGCTTAGTTAAGGTTCTGGAATCAAATCCAGCATTGGGCATGCAGCAGTGTTAAACATCTTGAGGGAGAACTTTGCCACCCATTGTGGTTTTACCCGACTCGAGGCAGTGGAGGTGCGTAAGGCGTTCGTAAATTTAAGGACGCACCCCACCAACGTGTCTATTGGAGATGCTCTAGTCGCGGCAGTTGCGCAGAGAATACCCGGTTTGTACAAAAAAATGTCTAACTTCCATTCGAATAAAATTATTAGAAATTGGGTGTAACACTCGCTCATATACATAAAATTATAAAATAATAAATTATGTTTATCATAATCAATATAATAAAACAACTTTGTCAAAAAAATATAATAAAATAATAATAATTAGATAATAATTATAATCATATAAAATAATATTTTCTTTTAAAAAATATCAAAACTTAAATTATATAAAGATATTAAATAAAACAAGATTTTCGCCAAGAGATGCCTCCATCCCGAACCCAATCAAAGCATATTTTCTCCATTAAAGTCAGAGGTAAGAGTCTTGTTTCCATGCTTTTTTAAGCAACTTTTTGTGGATCACTTTTTGGCTTATCACTTTTTAAGACCATTATATCTTCAATTATCTTAAAATTTAGGGTTAAAAACTAAACTTTTACCCAAGGTTTTGTCCGTAGGTAAAAGTTTTTTTAAAAAATATAGACTTTTACCTACGGACAAAACCGTGGGTAAAAGTCTTTCTTTTTAAAAAAAAAAACTTTTACCTACGGACAAAACCGTGGGTAAAAGTGTTGTGTTTTATTGAAAAAAAAACAAATGATATTTCAAAAGTGGGAAGTCTCACATTGCTTGGCTTTGGACTCACCAAAGTCTTTAAATATTAAAGCTTAATGAGAGCTTTAAACAAGCAAGTAGAATGGACTCCCTCGCGCGCACAAACAGGGACCAACATGGCTTGGTTCAGTGCAAATCTTCCAATTTCTCCCCCCTGCGCGCACGACCAGCCTTGCGCTAATCATTAATTAATGAAATATTATTTTTATACTTGAGACGAGACCGGTTGTATCTCGGGGAATTTGCGCTGTAAAGACGAATAAGCTTCAAACTGTTATTTTTATACTTGAGACGAGACCGGTTGTATGGGGAACAATGGGGGGTACAAAAAAAACCACCCCTAAAAAATTAGGGACTAAAATTAAAAAACCCAAATTTTACAAAGAACCAAAAACATAATTAACGCTAAAATTTATAAACCAAAAATTTAAAAGCCCCGAGAAGGCATAATCGAGATAATATTACCTTCTATATTTTATTTGACAAAAAGGAAATTTCTTAAATGTAGTACAATAACAAAATTTAATTTTTGTGCCAAAAAAGACACAATAAGAAAGCTTTCTTAAATGTTTTTAAAAAATAATGAATGAATATTTCAATTTTTTTTGCTGTTTTACATTTTTAAGTATTTATAATGGATTCTCTCTAATTAAAATGTAGGTTTCGTTTTTATAATGGATTCACCCTTAACCATGCATCGACTCATTCATACATGTAAAATAATCTTAGTCACACATATATATGTTGATACTAGAGACAATGGTGTCATAGTGCGCACAGGCTTAATCCACGTAAGATGGGATAGTTGGTGGTGGTTTGAAACCATGTGTTGAACCACATCGTTAGTATTTGTGGAGCCTGCCTTAAATGTCTCATACATAGTCTTCTTCCTCTTTCAAATTGGTGGTTGACTAATCATGACTAATCATCAGAACATATTTTAATCGACTTATCTCATAAAAAAGCCTCATGGATTTTGCAGTTAGGATTTTAATGTATTTATGTCATAAGGTTTTGAAACAACACTGAAATTTTAGCAAATATATGTATCGAAATACCAGATAAGCAATCATACATAACAACTTTTTTTAGTTTGGCGATTCTGGTCCCTGTATATTAGTTTTGGTGAATTTGGTCACTCAATTTTCTTTAATTTGAATTTCTGGTCCATATGTTTTTGATTGCACTTAATTTTGGTATTGTGCACTTTTTCAGAATTCAAGATTTTGGACCAAACACAGTCTCAATCAAAATAATTAAATATTACTTTGTTCTTGCATTTATTTAAATCAAATGTTTTGGTGCTTGATTGATTTTATTTCGTTGTTGATTTAAATGTGTATTTGTGAGTGTTAGAATTAAGATACATATATAGATCAAATGCTGAAAGATGGGTGAGATTAGAAGTATACTTGCACCACAATAACGGGCTGGGCGCAAGCCCAACCCATGTGACCCATTTAATTTGCTATCAACGGAAATCTTTTAAGTTAGAAGAGGGAGAAAAACACTTTCACATTCCATTTTCCAGCAACAACACAAAACACAAGAGAGTGAGAGAGAGAGGAGTTCGAAGTGAGTGAGAGGAAAAGAGGAAGAAGAAGCTCGCATTTCCCTACTACACTCACTAACTTGAAAACCTTTATTTCTCACTACAATTTCATCTCATTCCCTCACGAAAACTAGAAACCTCATTTTCAATAACCCAAAAACAGAGTTTGGAAACTACCTTTCAATCCCTTGATTTTCGTTTTGCATGTGGTGTTTGGGAGCATAAATCGAAGTTGAGAAACTTGCATGTGAATATGGCAGTTTGGATATGAAGCTTGGGAGGTTGCATTTCAGTAAGAGGCATTCAAGTGAGGGTTTTGAAACTACCCACATACCTTTCAGTAGATCTGCCGATTGTGAAACTTCAGCACCCCACATAATTGACACATAATCCGCAACTCTGGGTCTTGTGACTGATGCTCATACACTTAATGCTTTATGTCCACCAACGATTCCTCTGCCTGTAGTTGCACCACGACCACCTACTCGTCCAGCTCCACATCTTACTCCGACTGGGATCTATTCTTGTGTGTGTTGTAATACCCCAATTTTGTCCGCCCAAGTCAAAAAAAACATTCTTCAGGAAAATAGAAGCAATAAGGTAATTCATAATTTGTGGAAAACAATGGACTGGTGCATTTATGTGTGTGTTCGTCCCCTATTTCGCATTTTTATTTGAATTACGCGCGCGCGCCAGTAGTAACTGCGTGAGCTGCCCTGTGCCCCCGTCATTTGGCACGTGTCTGTATTTTCATCAAAAAAGGCCATTTATTGATCATTATTAATTTTTGGCACCCAAAAACACTTTTCTTAATTTTTAGGAATTTTAGGAAATAAAATAGTGCGTATTTTTGCATTTGTGGGCATTTAAATAAAAGCGAATTAATTATTTTTGGACCAAAACCAGGTCAAGGACGTGGCATACATGTTACTCTACCAAGGGTAATTTTTGTATAATTTTTGGAAAGAAAGTCCTAGTCCAAAATAATTAAAAATGCTTTTTCCCCATTTTTAGTGCATAAAAAACCCAAAAAAAAGACCATTAAATTTTCCCCAATTACTAAATGACAATTTTTATTGCCAAGAATAATTGGAGGGAATATTTTATGGTGCTCAAAAATATGTGACACTTTTTAATAGGTGCACCTTCACTTCCATGCCCAAAATTCAAAAACTCAAAAAAGAATGAAGTGTCCTCAATAAGACAAAAGACCAAAAACAAGTTTTTTTTCCTCTCTCTCTCTCTCTCCCCCCACAATTTCAAAATTCTCTCTCTCTCTCTCTCTCTCTCTCTCTCTCCACAATTTCTTCCACACTCTTCTATTCCTTATTCCTTAAGAATATGCTTTTTACTATCCTTAACTTTTCCATTTTGGTGACCATCACTCACTCCCACATAGATTTATGCCCTCTTTTGTAAATTACCCCACCCACTCACACTCACCTCTTCACAAGAAAATACAAATTTACTTCTTTGGTAACATTCCATCTCAATTATACCCTTAACCCTATTTTTACCTCACATCACATATGAGTCTCCATTCCCAAAATAGGACAAGCTCTCCCTCCCTCTCTCCTCTAATATGCGAATACCTCCTCCTCTCCCTCACTCTCATTTTTGTGTTTTCTCACTACCCACAATCCAAGTGATCTCTAATCCTAGCCCTCCATTCAAATTTAAAACCCAATCCTAGAGCACCTAGTAATGAACAATGACCCAATTACCCCTAGACCTAAAACAACTCTATAAATACCCTCTCATTTCCACACATGAGCAATCTTTGGCCCCTCATTCCTCACTCACACAACCCTCACACAACCTTCCTCTCCTCCAAAGACCCCCTAGGCCGTAGCCTACCCCCCCAATTCCTCCTCCATTCTTTTTCAATTCACTCCCATTTTCTATCTCAAATCCACTCCTACTTCACATATCATCCTTCTCTTCTACTAAAACCTAATTGTTCATCATCTAACCTCAAGAATCAAGGCAAGGGGCGCAAGTTTCATTGAGGTTTGTGGAGGATTTAGTTGATTTGTGGTCTTGTTCTTCATATCACTCCCTTCATAGCTTGGATTCAAGGTAAAACTTCAAAACTCTTGCATTTTCTTCATTCTTGCATAATCTCTCTTCTCCTCATCTCAACTCCTTCATATATTGTTGTTGTTGCTTTGAGGAGCCATCTCAAACACTATTGACAAGCACTTAGGGAGGCTTGGGTGTTTGAGGTGGCTCATTGGCTTTGAAGGAGTTGTTCTTGTGTTTTCTCATATTTCCTTGCATATTCACTCTTGTTTGCATAGTTTTCACAAAATAAGAAACCTATTTCATGCTTGATTGACATTCGGCCATGAGCTCATCTTTAGAGTTCTTGTGTGTTCTTGTTTATTTCATGATTTGGGGATGAATAATGGTTGATTTAGGGTATGTATGTGTTTGCTGGTGTTTTTAGCAAACAATCACTAGTTTTATGAGAAATGTTTGCGAGATCAAACTAGAAAAATCTCTGTGCAATTGCCTTTGAACACCAGTGTTTTGATTAGAAGAAGTTTAAAGAAAAGGGGACAGTTTACCATAAAAACAGAACTAAAATAAAAGAAGCAGTAAATGGTTCGCAAAGATGTAAACAAATTCGAATTGAGTTGAAAAAATAATAAAGAAGAAACGGTGCACAATCACATACAATGAACAATGATTCTTCTACTCGTTTTTCGCTTTGGCTTGGAAGTTAGAGTTTCAGAATTCTGTAACTTGCGTAATGATTTGTGCCCCCTTTTATTTTCTATTACAAAATAGTATATATACCACTAGAGGTATACATAAACGACTAGTAACCGCCCTTAACTGCGCTTTGAATTCGAACTTCGACCGGTTCGCTGGTAACTGCTTGTCGAAACCTTGGACACCACTTTGTCGAAAAGACCTTTGCTCTGTTTCCCTATAGAATCAACGCATCGACTTGTCGAACTCCTTCCTAACTATCCACGCTCGAAAACTTCCTTTGTCGAAACTGGTAGCAGATTGACTTGAATGAGACCTGTAACTTCCAAAGTATCATTAATAAGGAACTGAACCTTTATAATACCTATTCAAATACTACTGTCGAAATCTCGAGGTAACAGATTTCCCCCCAAAAAATGTCTCTTTCGACAGTTTGAAAGGTAGAAGAAGAAAGGACGTTTTTTGAAAACTGCGAACCGTCGCTTCCAACTACCTTCTGCATTTAAATAGTGAGAGAAAAGTGCCATCATGACCTGCACAGATAAAGTGGCGCAGCTAAAACGACACGAATAACATAAACTGCCTAATTGGGTCATGTGGCATAGTTGATGGGCCATCACGTCCTTGAAAGGTCACAAACGTGTGCGTTGTGGTAATCGTGGGAACCACTGTACACGCCAACATATAAAAGCAAATGAGTCCTTTCATTTTACTCTTTACTCGCTTGAAACCTTAGAGTCATTTCTGAAAAAACAAAACCTTTTGTATTCTCCATTTCTATTCTTGAACTCATGGCTTTATCCTCCAACGCTGCTACGAAACCCATCAACAACCCGAAAGAAACCGACGAACTTAAAGATGCTCAACCAGTTGAAGAGTTTGTTGATGAACCTGCCCTTACTGATGGACGAACACTCATTTGGCAAAAGCAAGTACTAATTCCTTCTGCTGAACCTTATACCCATGCCTTTTTAGGCCCTTTTCCTAACATCTTGCTAGAAAATGAAGAAGTTGAAGAGATTTTCCCTAGGCTTCGTAAGCTTCGGCCTAGAATCTTCTTTGAAAAACCCTTCCATTTAGATTTTCTAGTCACTCCTTATAGATTTTTTGGTCAACGTGACTAGAAAATCTATATAAATTGGCTTAACAAAGCGGAAGCCAAGAAAGCCAATATCTGGAAGAAGCAGGGTATTTTCGACCTAATTCAGTTGTCGAGGTATGGGCCTAAGTATAACAGCACCTTGATTTTGGCAGCCATGCAATTTTGGGATTGCACCTCCCACAGTCTCCATCTCAAATGTGGTATGCTATCCCCCACTCTCTTAGACGTGGCTGCCATTACTGGCCTAAAGCCTTTGGGTGAAACTTTCGACCCTAAGCTTCTTACCGAAGATTATGATTTCGACTTCCAAAATGCTGCTTTTGCCTCTTATATTAGTGAACAACACCAAACTGATACCAAAGAAGTATCTGATTCAGAACATATAGCCTTTCTTACCCTTTGGCTATCCATGTTTGTCCTTTGCACTCGTTCTCTTCAAGTTACCAGGTCTTATGTACCATTAGCCACTCAACTCCATGCAGGGAGAGACATCAATTTAGCCAAATTAATTTTAGGAACCCTGCACCAACAACTCGATAATGCTGTTGCGGAGTTAAAGGAAGATGAATCGACCACTTCCTTTCTGGTCTCTGGTCCTATGTGGTTGTTCCAGTTGTGGCTCATAGCCACCTTTGAGTCTAGACTTGGCCTGTTCGTTCCAAAACTAGCTCGACCAGGCATGGAGACAAGAAGGACCGAGGGTATCCGTTTAGCCCAGTTGAAGTCAAGAGAAATAGGCATTACTATAGAAGAATCTTTCTGTATTTACTTCGAGATTTTTCTAAACTGCACCCAATTCAAAGATTCTATGGCCCCTTTTTTGGACCGACCCCATGGGCCTGCTTGGTTTAGAAGAGCATTTTCCTCTACTTCTACTGAACATGTCGAAGAAACTAACAGAATTTGGCAAGCATACCTTTCCCCAGCCATCCTTTCCACTAGACTCACTCCCAGCAGGAAGAAAGAAAACTTCGGAATTAGCAGATATTTCCCAAGTTACTATGCAAGGCAATTTGGCCTCTGCCAAACTCGACCTGCGCCCATGCATCTTCACAGGCGAGAATTTATGACTCCAGAAACCGAGAGAGACTATGAACGGTCTTTCAAAGAGTTTCATTACAAAGCTCTGGATTTCGAGCCTCTCAACTTCAATCCCAAATTTTCCTGTACTGGCAAGTTCCATGACTGGTGGCTCGAGTATTACACTAACGCTGCTGGCGGAACCATTGACACTTTTGACGAAAAGCTCTTGAAGAAACTGAGGTCTGCTTTCCCTTCCCGACACAAAGGTATGTATCTTTTCGACATTTTTATGTCTTTTAAAATTTCACTACTTGTAGTCAAATTTAATTATTGCTTGCTTTCCAATATTTCCGACATCAGAAAAAACTATAGCCAAGTCGAAGGGAAAAGGAAGCAAGAAAACAACAAAGAATCCCTCTCCAAAAATCAAGAAGAAAACTGAAGCAAGCCCTGCCTCGAGTCTTACCTCACAAAGGGTACATTGTTATCACCTCATTCCAAGTTTTTCCCTGAGTAAGGACTCTCAATCATGTCAAAAACTTTTCTTCTTTCAGAAAGTATCCAAAGCACCGAGCCCTCTTCAGAAGACGAAAATTCGAGGAAAACAAGTTGTCTCTTCTATCTCTGAGGTAACGTTTATAAACCTCCTCTTTGACTCGAAAACTCTTTCAAGTTCATCACCTACTCTATAATGTTGCCTGCATTGTAAACTGATTTCTCTCTTCAGGACACCGAAAGTGAGGATGATATTCCTCTTAAACAGAGGTCGAGGAAGAGAACTTTACTTGACCCTCAAAGGGAAACAAAAGGCATTACTATCAAAGAGCCTTCCGAATTTCAACTTTCCCCTTTAGGCAAGAAGCGTAAGGTAAGTATTCCTTTAAATTTTATCTTAAACTTCGTTTGTTTCACAACTGCGTTAATTTCGACACTAATAGCGTAACTTAATGCAAACAGGTAGATGAACCTGTCCAAACTCCTGTTGTCGAATCTTTAACTGAAGTTGCAGCACGAGAGCTTTCTTTTGCTAGGCCTTCTTCGCCTACACTAACACCTGGTCTAGCTGTCGAAGAAGTCCCCCCAAATCTTTCAATGGACAATGTGGCCCAAGAACTCATTGCAACGGAAACCCCGTCGACAACAAACATGGAAACCACTTTTGTGGAGACCATTAATCCACCTGTCGAAGCAGAACTCCCAATTGTTGATGCTGACACTTCTAATGCTGGTAATTCTGAACCTAAAGCTCTTGCTGAAACAAACACCAAAGCCCAAGACGGAGCCAACAATCCAGAAAAAGAGGAACCACAACAAAAGGAAGTCATTTCTCCAGAAAAACTCGACGCACCTGTGGCTGATGTAGGAGAAAAAGATCTTGGCCAAGCTGAATCTAAAACTCCGACTACCTCTGCTAAAGAGTCGACTAGTAGTGCTGTCAGTGAACAAGAGCTTTCTGAGATGAAGAAAAAGAGCCCTTTGGCCGCTTTAAGAATTATGTTGAGTCTTCAAAGTTCGTCAACACACTTGACTAACAGCTCTTCGACTACTTCCTTAGCCTCTATTAATCAAGAATCGACAGAAGACTTGATCCGACAATTGAAGGCTAAGATAATAGATGGGGACCTTGTGACGAGGCTTTCTCAAAACCTTTCTGAGTATCTTGAAATCAAGACTCTCATTCAGAAGATAAATAGGCCAGATCCTCCTCAAGAATTCCTCCTTTTCTCAATCGAGTTTGGTTCTCTCTTCGAGCAGCTCTCTCTTCTACTCAAGCAACGGTCTAGTACTCTCAAGAAGAAAGAACAAGAAGTCCAACTCCGTGAGAAGGAACTTGACTCTCTTAAGGTTGCTTAGAGTAACATTGAAGCTCTTGAGGCACAAGCAGAAGAAGCTAAAAAAGAGATTGCCGAATGGGATCTAGAAATCCAACGCTACGATGAAGAGATGAGAATTCTTCAAACAAAGATGTCGAATGCTAAGTACCAGAAAGGTTTGGTCGAAGAAAGGATGAGAAACTCTTCCTCTTCGCAACAGGAAACTGAAGCATTGACAGCCATAAAGCACTTGGAAAATGCCAGTCAACGCCAAGTTGCTATTTCTGAACTCGACAAAAGTTTGAACCTTCTTGAGACTTCCATCTCTTTGAGTGCTAGCATTCTTGAAAGGTGCAAGGCCTCTTTGAAGAATTTTTAAAGTTCTGTAATAGTTTTAGAGATTTGACAATGGTTATGTAATTTTCTTTCGTACTTTACATTACCATTTCTGAACAACTTTCCTTTATCTACTTTTGTTCAATTTTTATTTCATTCAGCGTTGGCTTATACTGTTTCAAGTACTTGCCATTTATTCTAAATATCCTGTTTTCGTCACCCAGTTCTTCGACTTCATAAGCGCCATTCGAAAAACACTGCAACACGCGAAGTGGGCCTTCCCACCCTGGTGACCATTTACCTAAAACTCTATCTTTTTTGTCCATAGGTAACAAGACTTTCCACACTAACTCTCCCTCTTCAAAGGTTTTCGATTTAACCTTTTTGTTGTAAGCTTTAGCTACTCTTTCTTTTTGACGAATAAGCATTTCTAACGCTAACAACCTTTCTTCGTCTAAATCAACCAATTCATCGAGCATCATATTCCAATAGTGATCATAGGGAATTTCATGTAACATCCTCAAAATAATTAGGCGAATTATTTGGATGTTAACCCAATAGGAATAATTTAGTACTCGACTGGTAAATTTATTGAGTACTAAAATTATTTAATGAATGTCATTAGATCGTTAACCGGATAATACGGGTCAAGGAAGTTTCGAAATCGAAATAAGGGATTAAGATCAATACGGTAATTGGACCACGCTACCACTTATTTATTAATTAAATATGTGTGTGTGTGTGTGTGTGTGTGTGTGTGTGTGTGTGTGTGTGTGTGTGTGTGTGTGTGTTTAAAGAAAAGAAAGAAGAGTCCACGAGAGAGAGAAAAGAAACAGAGGAAGAAAAGAAGAGAAGGAAAAGAGAAAGAAGAAGAGGAAAGAAGAAGAGAAAGGAAGAAGAAGGGTGAACCCCATCCCTCCAAAATTCAGCACAACCATCATCTCCCTCTCCTCTACAAAACCCTATAACTTGGTAAGATTCTCTTCAATTTTTCCCCCTCCTCATGACCTACGAATTTTTAGGGGTTTTTGGAATTGATTTGTCGAAATCTCAAGTTGTGAGCTGGAATTGATGATTGAATCATGATTAGGATCGAAGCCAAGAACGGTAGAACGCGATTTGGAGCTCGAAACGAAGTTGGGAGCGGTTTGGTGTTGATTGGACTCGATTTGAGGTTTTGGTGAAGTCTCGGTGATTTTGAAGTCTCGGCGTCGCCACTCGCTTCGAGGGTGAGTTTTACTCACGCTTAGGATGTTTTTATGTTTCGAGTATTTTTACGTCAATTGATGTCGAGAGATCGTGAGTCAAAACCGCTATTTGGAAAATATGTCGTTTTTGATAAAAACCGTTTTGATTGACACATTGATTGATTTGAATGATTGTGTGATATTGGTTGAATCTGTTTTTCTGGTTGTTTGGACTGTTTTAAATCGGAACGAGAATCGGAATTGAGCGGAATCGCGGTTTTCGCGCGAAACCGCCAAAATCTGCCCTTGACAGACCCCCCTGCTGTCTGTTCGCGCGCCACTTGCGCGCCACGCGCTACTCGCGCGCCATTTGGCAGAACCTGCTGTCAGTTCGCGCACCACTTGCGCGCCACGCGCCACTCGCGCGCCAGTTGGCAGAATTTCAGCAACCAAACACTGTTTTTCGTTTCGCGATAACTTTTGATCCGGGAACCCGATTGAGGTGTTCTAAGATGCGTTGGAAAGCTTATTCAGAGGCCTAACTGAATATTCTATTTTTAAGGCAAAATGATCTGTTTTTGATATTGAAAATTGTGTCGAAAAGTGGTCAAATAGAGTGCGAGTGTGAACTTGGATTTTATAAAACGTGGAATTAAAGTGTTTCATTGATTGTCTGATTTGATGGACCGTGGGTTCATAGTGCTGTAGATATATATATTATATCGAGTTTGGGTGACGACCCAGGTTGACATACTAGGCGGGGAAGTCATGAACCCTTACCCTAGGCTCTGTGCCATTAGGAAACACTACTGGTTATGGGGTTCGCCGGGATTAGCAAGTGGATTGCAGTCGGTGTTGTGTCAAAAGTTTGTACTACGTTCATCGGGATTAGCAAGTGGATTGCAGTCGGTGGTTCGTAGAAAGGCCTAGGATGTTAGTTCACCGGGATTAGCAAGTGGATTGCAGTCGGTGTCCTACTAGATCGAAGCCTTATTGTATGGTACACCGGGATTAGCAAGTGGATTGCGGTCGGTGTCGTGTCACGCCGTAAAAATGTTTTAAACGGACCGTGAGTGTTAGTAGGGGTCTCGGTAGAACTCACTGAGATTGTATCTCACTGTTTAAATGTTGTTGTTTTACAGATAAACAGGGACAGAAGAAACCTCAGAGGCACGAGTAGGTGGCCCCGGAAGAAGAATGATGACTTAGCTTTATGTTCAAGTTTATTTTCCTTCTGTTGCCTATGTATTACAACACTATGGCATTAGTGTTTTGTTTATCTTTTTCCGCTTTCTTGTATGACTCTGACTACCATAGTGCTGACAGTTTATGGTCTGAGTACCGTATGGTCTTATCTGTACATAAGACGGTTATGTTATATTTCAGCAAAAATTTTATAATGGTATACAGTGTCTAAGCAGGAAATTATTATCTCTGATGTTTATATTTTGGCACGCTTTGGTATTTTTACAAGTTAAATATACCGGGGTGTTACACCTCCTGCCTCTGAATTCTTGTTGATTGTAAACAAATCTCAACAGGTAATACTGCGTCATGTCCAAATGTTAGCCTGTAAGGAGTAGTGTTGATAGATCCTTTAGGTGAAGTTCGACAAGCCCACAATATTTGATCAAGCGTATTGTGCCAATTTTTGGGTTTTCGCCCAACATGCTTTTTAATCAAATTAATAATGATTTTATTGGCAGCCTCCACCTGACCATTGGCTTGTGCGTAGTACGGTGTCGAAGTCAATAACTTAAAACCAATTTCAGCAGCAAACTCAACCATTTTTCGACCAGTAAAAACAGTACCCTGATCCATAGTTATGGTTTCTGGAATTCCATACCTATAAATGATATGATTCTGAATGAACTTTACAATTGCCTCTTGATCAACATTGGCTAGAGGTATTGCTTCAACCCATTTGGTAAAATAATCAATCCCCACAAGGATGTATCTATGGCCTTTTGATGAAGTTGGTTTTATCTCTCCGATTACGTCTAGGGCCCAACCTCTAAACGGCCAAGGCTTGACTATAGAATGTAACTCACTCGCAGGCACACGTTGTATCCCATCATGCTTTTGGCATTCTTGACATCCTTTGGCAAACTCTATGCAATCTTTCAACATAGTTGGCCAATATATTCCTTGTCGAAACAATAACCATTTCATTTTGTGGCCTACTTGATGTGAACCACAAGCTCCACTATGCGTATTAGAGACTGCCAAATATGCCTCATTCTCACTAAGACATTTTAATAACACTCCTTCCGGAGTTTTCTTGAGTAACTCGTTTCCAATTATCACATAACTTAAAGCTCTGTATTTCACTTTTCTATTAGTGTTTCCTGTAGGATTTTGCAAATACTCTACAATAGGCCTCCGCCAATCATTACCAATCATATTGTCAAGAGCAAAAATTTCTGCTAGATTAATATCATCATCAATGTGACGTTTTTCGACAATTTCTTCACTTGTATTTATTGCCCCCCAAGTTTTTGGTGTTGACAATAACGTTGAAGATGTATCATGAGAAAGAGAGTCGACTAAAACGAGTTTGTTTTTTATCTCAATCAACTCTTTTAGGCTTTGTGCTGAGACTTTGTAGCCTAAAGCTATTTGTGCCAATTCATTTGCCACTTGATTTTTAACCCGTGGTAAATGTTCCAGGTGTACAGTTGTAAACTTCTGTAACATAGTGTTGGCAACAACATAATACTTTATAAGGTGTTCTTTAATACATTTGTATTCCTTGGTTAACTGTTTGATAACCAGTTCAGAATCACCTTTTATTTCGACATGATCTGCCCCCAATTCGAGCAAAATTTTAAGGCCTACAATTAAAGCCTCGTACTCCGCCTCATTATTGGAGCAAGATTCTTGAATTCGAAACTTATACTTCGTTGGGATATTATTAGGGGTTATAATTAACATGCCAATCCCAACTCCCTTTTTATGGCTTGAACCGTCGAAATATAACTTCCAAGGACGCGTGTCTACAATACTTATCATATTTTCGACAACAGAGTGGTCTACTATAAAATCGGCGACCACTTGTCCTTTGACTGACTTGAGAGGTTGATATGTTAAGTTATATTCTAACAAAGCTAGAGCCCATTTACCAATTCGACTGTGTAGCATTGGTTTTGATAACATATGCTTAATTACATCAAAATGCGAATAAACATATACATCAGCTGGCTTTATATATTGCTTTAACTTTGTGCAAGAGAAATACAAGCAAAGGCACAACTTTTCTATTGGGTTATACCTTGTTTCAGCATCAATCAAAACTCTACTAAGGTAATAAATGGCCCTTTCGACACCATTATCATCCTCTTGTGCTAACATGCTACCTATTGTGTTATCAGAAGCTGCTATATACAATTTTAGCACTTTATTTCTAATAACTGGCAATAAAATTGGTGGTTTCATTAAATAAGACTTAATTTCATCAAAAGCTGCTTGATGGACTTGTTCCCACTTGAACACGTCTTCTTTCTTCAATCTCAACAATGGCGAAAATGCTTGCGTTTTGCCACTTAGATTTGATATAAATCTTCGAAGAAAATTAATCTTTCCTAGCAATGACTGAAGTTCTTTCTTGGTCGAAGGAGCCTTCGTTTCCATAATAGCTTTAGTCTTATTCTGGTTGATCACAATGCCTTTTTTATGCACTACGAAACCCAGGAAATCACCTGCTCGTACACAGAAGGCACATTTTAGTGGATTCATTTTTAATCCATATTTCCTCATTCTTTCAAGAGATTGTCGAAGATGGTTCAAGTGACCATTTTCTGAGGAAGATTTTACCACCACATCATCTATATATACTTGCCTAAATTGTCAATAAAATCATGAAATATAGAATTCATTGCCCTTTGGTATGTAGCCCCAGCATTTTTTAAACCAAATGGCATCACTACCCATTCGTAAACACCTAACGCCCCTGGGCATCGAAATGCGGTTTTCGCTACATCCTCTTCAGCAATGAAAATTTGATTATACCCGGAATAACCATCTAGCATACTGAGATATTCAAATCCCGCTGTCGAATCAATTAGCATTTCTGCCACAGGCATAGCATATTCATCTTTGGGAGTAGCATTATTTAAATCTCTAAAGTCTATGCAAACTCTAAGTGTGCCATTTTTCTTTACTACAGGGACTATATTAGCTAACCATTCGACATACCTGGCAGTTCTGATGAACTTATTCCTGAATAGCCTTTCGATTTCTTCCTTGATCTTCGTCAACACTTGAGGGGCAAATCTCCTTGGCATTTGTTTCACCGGTTTCTTCCCTGGGCAAATTGGTAGTTGCATCTCTACAACTTCTCGACTTAGACCAGGCATTTCGTCGTAGTCCCAAGCAAAGCAGTCTTTGAACTCCCTTAGTAATGTTATAATTTGGGCTTTCAATGCGACATCAAGGTATGCACTAATATAAGTTGGCATTTTCCTTGAGCCATCTCCCAAGTCTACTTCTTCCAATGGGTCTTGAGCTTGCATACGCCTTGTTAAATCTCTAGGATCCTTTTCGAACCCTAATGGCCCATCATCATAAATGCAATCAAGTCTTTCTTCTATGATGATGCCGTTTTTCTCTTCAGAGTCCCTGGCTTCGACAACCATTGTTTGTTGAATCAATTCGGCTTCCATAGCCGCCTTTATCTTGTTTTCGGCCATATAAGCCGTAATCTTGTCCCACGCATTGGGGGCTGACATAAGAAACAAATCTTTAAGAATCAGTGTTCCATCCTGTTGGAGGAACAGGATAAACACCTACATCTCCCACCATTTGTCTTTCCCACATGAAGCCATACATTGGATGTAAGTTTACTGAAGCAAGTGTGCTATCATGGGGAGTATATGCTGGCGAAGATGTAAATGGCGCAATTTTAGCCATTTGTTTCTCAAAGTTTTCTCTTGTTATTTGGTTCACTTCAGCTCGAAAATAACTTTGGTCTGCCTCTATATTTTCAACCAGACCATCTTCCTTCCAAATCACCAAACGTTGATGCAAAGTTGAGGGTACGGCACCTACTCCATGAATCCATTCTCTTCCAAGGAGCATGTTATAATTAGCTTTTGAAGCTATCACCAAGAACATAGTCTTTCTCTTCACTGTTCCTACTACCAAATCTATTTCAATGGCACCTAAAGAATGGCCAGACTTGCCTTCATAGTTGCTCAAAACAACGTTGTGTGGGCTCAGATCTGTGTCGAATTTACCTATTTTCTTCAACAAACACTGTGGCATTAGATTTACCGCAGCGCCGCCATCTACCAGGACTTTGTTTATGCCAACGCCATTTGCTTTGACCTGCACATACAATGGCTTCAAATGGTCTTTCATAACCATATCTGGCCTTTCGAAGGTTGCTGTCTGTTCTTCGACGCAGCCATCGTCCATCACATAGTAACACATTGGCTTATGAAGATCCATATCTTCAGTAAAATCCTCTTCTACATCATTTGGTACCGTGATGACATCATACTCAACAGGTAGTATTGACACCACATTGCAAACAACGTCGAAAGAATAATCAGAATCTGACTCTGTTTCTTCATCGAAATCAGAGTTTTGCTCCTTCAACTCCGACAACGGAGGAAAAATCCTTTCAAGAGCAGGCCTTCTTGGCTTTTCTATAACAACAGCTTTGCCCTTCTCTTTTTTAACAACTTCACCACGCGGACTAGCATGTCTGTAATGTCTACACCCCGCATGTATCCACTTCTCATATGTAGGAGCTGCCATTGGAACGAAGGACTTAGCGGAAGCTGATAACTCGAACCCCTTCTTATCTGGATCCTTATTCGCAGCATCTGTTTGACTTGCAACAACACCATTCTCCTCTGCATTCTCTTCTTTGACATCTCCAGTTTTCTCAGCCACATCTTTTGTTGTCACCATGCTTCGTGGAACACGGTTGTTTGCCAGAAAACTTGGAACTTTATCAACATCCACAAGCACCTTCTTTTTTTTCTGCTGTCTCTGGTAACGACGCCACTGGGTCTTAGTCATGGGATTTTTCCCTTTATAATTATTCTGGTAATTATACTTAGCAGCATCCAAACCCTGTTTAACAGCTCTAGCTTGTTTGTTATTGTACATCCATTGCCCGACAGGAGCATTTGACTTAGGAACAAAAGACTTTCCGGGCGAAATCTTCAAGAACCCCTTCTGGGTTGAGGTTTTCTTGACAAACTGTTGCTTACTTGTCGACGGCTTAGTAGAAACATTAATATCGTAAGGAAGGTCTCCCTTTTCGAAGCTAAAATCTGGCCTGTTGTCAAGCCATTTTCTCTTGCGTTGTTCCTGCTCTTGGTATCCTTCGACAGCTTTGGCTGCTTCTTTATCGAAAACAACACTGCATCTTGGACACAGCATGACTTCAGAATTGTTCCACTTACATCTGTTGAGGAAGTCTATCAATTCCTCTTCAGCTTTTGGGTACACAGCATGTAGCTTCCCATCGTACTCTTTCAAGGTTACCTCTTGTTTCTTCCCTTCAGCATATACAAAACCCTCCAATTTCTTGGTGGAGGATTTAAGTTTTTTTGGAGGATCTTCCATTTCAGCATCTACCATGTTTACATTCGTTTCGAAAGGTTCTGCATACATGGCTTCAGCTTTGGGTAATGGATCAGTGTCAATCAGCATAGGCGCCTTCATTTTCTTATCAGCAAATTTCAGCCTTCCCTCATCGATTGCCTTTTGCACAATATCCCTGAAAAGTACACAACGGTCAGTGTTATGTCCCAAAAAATTATGGAACTTACTGTAACCCTTTTTCTTTCTTTGGTCAATAGTTGGCACTTTTAAACCTTTAGGCACCAATACTTGGCCATCATTTACCAAAAGATCGAAAATCTCATCACATTTAGTAACGTCGAATGTATAAGTTTTAGGCATAAACCTATCATTTTTAGGCTCTACAGGGTTGCCCCCATTTGCAGGCCTTAACACTTTACAGGTGTAAGGAGGACCAGGCTTAAGTTCAGCTACGTCTATCTCCTCTCTTTCGACATCACTAAGTGTGGTGTCGAATTCTTCTTCGACATAAGCCACTTTTTCTTTTTTATGAAACCTATTTGACGTAGATTTTTCTTCTTTAAGTCTTTCCACCTGTCGAACTCTGTCAGCTAATTGGGCCATATCCCTTAGATGGGATGTGTCCAATTTCTTCCTGATCGAATAATCGAGGCCACCCGCAGCCATTTCGACGAGTTCATGTTCAGGTACTTGTGTAAAACAACGAGATTTTAAAAGTCTAAACCTATTCAGATAGTCATCAACGGTCTCAGGCATTTTACGTCGAACGCTGGCCAGTTCTTTTAGACTAATCTTTGACTAATCGGTTTACCAAAACTACTTCAGGGATATGATTTGCCACCTCTTGTTGTTCGCCTACAACTGCTTGGGCTTCGACTGCAACCGCTCTTTGAGGGTTACCAGGCATGTTACCCATAACATTGGGAATTTGCCTATTATCAGCCGTCGGAGTCCCAAAGAAATCGGCGATTCTACCCATTTGATTTGCCAACATCTGATAACTTGTGTTGGTATTTTGAATTAAGGGGTTGAAAACCGTGCCGATCTGTTGGGTTAGCATATTAACCATATCGTGGTTACTTTCATCCACTTGTTGTCTTAATGCCGACAACGATGCATTGGTTAATGCAGTCGGGTCTCGTCCCTGCACACTTTCATAAGAAACGCGTGTAGGAGAGAATGTTGACACATGAGCCATCCCAGTAGGCATGCCATATATACCCGAAGGAAATGGTGGCAAACTCAAGTTTTGAAAACGCGGATCTAAACCGCTTCCTGTTGCCATATAAGGATCAAAGCGAGGCCCTAAACAAGGACTAGAATGAAGCCATGCACTCGATGGCAAAGACACCGACTGTGTTGAACCAATATTGGTCATTGATACTGTAGGAACGGTTATTGATGTCGAAGGGGCTATTGTCCCCACAACTACCCCTGCATTTACATTTGCAGAATCAACAGTCGTTCCTTGCACTTGCGAAACTACAGGACTAGAACTCGAAGAACTGTTAGAATTAGTACGCACCATTCTACCACTTCTTAAGCGCATACGATTGTACACACTGACAAATAAACACACAACATGAAAGGCAAAGGTCCCACTGGGCGTGCCAATTTGTTTGCTGGTGTTTTTAGCAAACAATCACTAGTTTTATGAGAAATGTTTGCGAGATCAAACTAGAAAAATCTCTGTGCAATTGCCTTTGAACACCAGTGTTTTGATTAGAAGAAGTTTAAAGAAAAGGGGACAGTTTACCATAAAAACAAAACTAAAATAAAAGAAGCAGTAAATGGTTCGCAAAGATGTAAACAAATTCGAATTGAGTTGAAAAAATAATAAAGAAGAAACGGTGCATGTAACACCCTTTTCTAAACCTCATTTATTTTAAATAAAATCAGAGTTCTTCGCAATTTAACTTCGCCATATTGAAAAAGGCGTTACACTTTACTCTCAAAAACGATCTCAATTAATAACGTCAGAAAATTTCAAAATCTCATAGCAGCGGAAAAACAATCATCAAAACACGTCTTCACATTAAAGGGGTCTTAAACCACAACTCGAAGTCTCAAATACATATTGAAATCTAAATGAATAGCGTTTACGCCCCCCCCCGGTGTTACATTTCAGAGCGACGACACGACCCGACAGAAGATAGGAAAGCCGGAGACCTTCACTCGCAGTTACCTGCAGCGTTGCCACGTAAGAGCAACATTCCAAGCAGAAGGGGTGAGCATTAACAGAAATAATAAGCAATGACAGCAGTAAATAAGTAGCAGGTAACTCACAGCAAGCACATAGGATTCAATGCATCATATCACGGCACAAGGCACAAACTCCATTAGTAAATAGATACCAACACTCGTTATAAATGGACTCATGAACGAATGCAACCCCTCTGGGCATATGCATGCGGTACCGATCTCGTAAAAGGCCACGACGGGCATACCACCAAAATAATCACGTGTTGTAGCATCACAGCTACCTCGAAGATGCATATGACAATGCGACTCATGATTCATGCATAGATACACATACTCAGAGCATTTAATTAATAAATACCATACCACCAAAATTATTATCACTCAGAAATACCACGTGTCGTAGCATCACAGCTACCTCGTAACTCTCACCTGTTTACAGCATCACAGCTGCCACATATCACCTGTACACATCACGCTAAACAGCGCGCACAACCAAAATACACACACAGCACAGAAATTGGCGCACAGCACCACCAGACAACACCAGCACGACAGACGCACGCAACACCACAAATTGGTGCACAGCACCACTAGACAATGCCTGAACTTACGCACTAGGCGCGCCCACACACACGACACAAGGGCAGCGACAATAACCCGCACAACGTCCTATTCGTTCAACCATTTTACTAAACAGCTAAGGAGCAGTATTTCTCAGCAACTGTGCACGAACTCCGATAATTAATTTAGCATATCAAACGATGTCGGAATTTTGCAAACGAATATCCTCTGGAAAGCTTGAGATGTCTAGTTTCTAGAAATAATTTTTATTTATTTGTTTAGGTACCCAAATAGTACAGTTTTGCAAAATACCTCTCAGGGTACAGAATTTCGACAGCTTCTGTTAGCTAAATTGTAACCCAGTTTTCTCTTTGAATTCTCAACCAAATGAAACGAAATCCATGTATAAATTGAAGCCCCGTGAGTCTGGTTTACAATGAGATAAAAATCATCCGAAACCGAGTTCGGTGGAAAGAGTTATGAACAAAACATTGAACCTATACCCATACGGTTTCATGCAGTTTTTCATATTCTTTTACCCATTTTGTAAAAATGTTTTCTCCAGTTATACTGACTCAAATTTAGCGAAACCAGTGCCTAAAGTGAAGGAAATCTTGTCTACTTTCCAATGAAACAAACCCCACGCAATTAGGGCCAATAATGAAGTCACAATCACAGAAATACTGGACACCTATCAAAACGGCTTCAAAACGAAATTTCAGCACATCAATTCCCTCTTTGCACAACAACCACTAGGAACCAGGTTTTTAACGAATCCACATCACGATATGATCGACAACCACAACCCACCCGCCATTATCAAGAATCATCATCAACATCATATATCATCAAAATCAATCATCACATAAAGACAAACACCATTGAAGACTCAATAACAAGACATCATGCGAAATAACAACAATAGCAACATCGCACCATCATCAATTTCAATCCAACATCGCAAATAATCCAACCAAACCCTAACTACCCATATACCCTCATCATAACCCATTATTAGTGTTAAAACCCCCCCTTACCTCTATTGACGTAAGCTCCAAATTATGAAGAACGAGACACGAACACGAACTCACGAACACATGAACGGAACACGGCTTCCTCCTTGAAAGAAATCGCGCCTTTCCTTCTTCTCTCTTCTCTCCTAGCCGCGCACCACTCCCTCTCTTCTCACTTCTCACGCTTCTTTTCTTTTCTTCTAATTACGAATGAAACCCTAATTGCTAAGCCCTTCTCATGACTTACCACTCCTTTGGGCTTTTTCATTAGTCTAATTTGACTTAATCATGGGCTTGCTACTAACACTCCTCATTTTATTATTTCTAACCCCCAATATGGACCAACACATTAAATAAAATAACCATATATTATTTCTAATATTCTATCACACAACATCCTAATTAAATTAATTAAATAAATTAATCAATAAATATTTAATAAAATTTGGGGCGTTACAGTGCACAATCACATACAATGAACAATGATTCTTCTACTCGTTTTTCGCTTTGGCTTGGAAGTTAGAGTTTCAGAATTCTGTAACTTGCGTAATGATTTGTGCCCCCTTTTATTTTCTATTACAAAATAGTATATATACCACTAGAGGTATACATAAACGGCTAGTAACCGCCCTTAACTGCTCTTTGAATTCGAACTTCGACCGGTTCGCTGGTAACTGCTTGTCGAAACCTTGGACACCACTTTGTCGAAAAGACCTTTGCTCTGTTTCCCTATAGAATCAACGCATCGACTTGTCGAACTCCTTCCTAACTATCCACGCTCGAAAACTTCCTTTGTCGAAACTGGTAGCAGATTGACTTGAATGAGACCTGTAACTTCCAAAGTATCATTAATAAGGAACTGAACCTTTATAATACCTATTCAAATACTACTGTCGAAATCTCAAGGTAACAGTATGTTTCTAGGTTTTAACATCAAGAATTAGGGTTCATACTCCTCTTTTGCAATCTTTGATTTAGTGTGAATAAAACCATGAGTTAATTGAGGTTTTACCTTAGGAATATGCATGATAGATTAGGTTTTACCTTGTTTTGTTCTATGTGTTAGTTGTCAAGATTTGCATGAAATAAGTTGGTGATTCAATGCACAATTGCATTCGGCCATGACTAGGGTTTTTGCCCTTTGGATTGCTTGAAAATTGTCATTTTGATTGTGTTTGAGTAAATACAAGTTGTGCAATTGTGTTGGTTCACTTTTTACCATTTTACTTAACCACTTCATTAACTTTTTACCAAAAAACTTAAAAACATTTTACCACTTTGGTTTTTACCATTTCACTTAGTTTCTACCAAAACATTTTCATCTCATCTCATAAAACATTTTTACCTTCATTCAAAACATTTTACCACTTGCATCTTTGCATAAAAACCCCAAAACATTTTCTCACTTGCATTTCAAACTTTTTCAACTTTATAAAATAAACCCCAAAATACTTTTACCACTTTCAAGACCAAAAACATTTCATCTTATTTCCAAAACACCAAAACCCAAAAACATTTTACCACTTTCTTACCTAAACCTTTTACCAAAACATTTTCACCCTCATGCATCTTCATTCATCCCTATTCTATGCGACACTCTCCTGCACCCTTTTGTCTACTCATTCATACATTCATTCTTGTATGCTCATGCATCCACATGCTTGCCTAATCATGCCTCATTGCTCACATGTTCATTCACCTAACCTAGAATACTCTATGCCAATGATCAATTGTATTCCTTTGTTCTTGATGCCATTTGAATGTCTTGACTTAATTGTGCACAAACCCTTCTACACAATCATGTGCCCTTATAAGACTACCAACATGTGTAGCATAGAGGCATATGTGCCCCTCTTGAGATTGCTTCCAACTTGTGTAGCAATTCCCCTTCACACACAAACACAATTGTTTTGAGAATTTTGTCTTGCATCTTTGACAATTGAGTTCTTTGATTATATTGGCATGCTTAATCTTAGTTAGTGATCTACATGTTTATGACTGCTTGATTGTTGAGTATGTTTGAGCTTCATTCATTCATTTTGCATTTGGTTTTGGACATAGAATCCGATTGAAAATGATTTACTTATTTTCTAAAACTCTTTTCCAAACCAATTAATTTTCAAAGCATTTTCAGTAAACAAAAATGAGCAAGTAGTGGAGGTCACCCATAACCTTTGTTAGTTTGATCTCTATGAACGCTCTTCAATTTCACATGAGTACTTAGCGATGATTACCCATAACCTTTGTTAGTTTAATCATTCGCTAATGCTCGTCCTACTTCGAAAACCTTTTCGAAAATATAATAAAAGCAAGTTGTTACTAATAGTCAATCAGAGCCTTTGTTCGTCTGACTAGAGGTAACAACTCTTTCTGAGTATTTAGCGGTGATTACCCATAGCCTTTGTTAGTTTAATCACTCGCTAATGCTTGTCCTATTGCGAAAACTCACCAAAAGATAAAAAATAAAAACCTTTCAGAAAAAGACAAAGGAGAACTACGTAAGCTTTGAGTTCTCCATCGCACCGGGAGATACGTAGGAGCGGGTCGTAACCCCCGTCAAGCACTTTTTCTCTAAAAAACCCTTTTTTTTTCTTTCTTTCCCATAAATAAGATTTTCACCAAGTCTCTTTCAACGCATTTTTTTTAATAAGAAGTAGGGAGGAAAGATTAAAGTATTTTCAAACCAACACACTAAAACCACACTTTTAATTAAAGGTTCCCTCTCAGTAGAGAGGATGTGTGGGGTGCTCGTACCTTCCCCACGCATAACCGACCCCCGAACCCAAATCTTCAGTTTTCAAAGGCCAATCGCTTTCCAAAAAAGGTTTTCCTAATATTTTCCTAAATAAATATTGGTGGCGACTCCGTTGTTTTAAAGAAAGTTGTAAACGAGAACAGTTCTCTCCCAAGGACTTTTTCGGGCGCAACAGCTGGCGACTCCTCTGGGGAATTTTTTTTTTTTTTTTAAAAAAAAAACAAACTTTTTTTTAAAAAAAAAATAGGGTCAAGCCTAATTAATTAAATGTGTGGTTCATGTGATTGATTTGAATATCTTGTTTTGCCTCTATGCTTTCTTCTTTTTCATACTTTCATGTTGCATTCCTGTGCATTCTTCTTCTTCTCCTTCTATGTTTGCTTTTGTTTAAAGTAATAGATGGTTGCTTCTTTGCTTATATGCTTAGTTCCCTCATGCATTTCCCCTTCTTATTATGTCTCCTTCTTCTTCGCTCCCTTTCTAAGGTAAGTTCATATATTCCCCAATTCCCTCATGATCCCCTCTTCTCAGCTCCCTTTCTGAGGTAAGTAATGTGTTTGTTGTTGGTACCCTAGGCTAGTTGTATTTGAATGATATTGAACCCTAGGGTAGACGACATGCTATTGTCTGGACTGTCTGGATTTTCATTTGCAGGTGGGGTAGTTTTGAGGAAATGCCCTTCGCACACACACACTTATACCTTGAGATGATATGTGTTGATAGAAAAAGGCCATAACCCAGGTCTTCTAGGATACCTTAGGATGAGTGGATTCGAATAGTGGGAGCCCATCAGGACCTTTGTCCGTTTGGCTACTCGCGAAAGTTTCAATCAGAGTTGTGCTCTTCCATGATGCTTCGTACCTAGCAGTTTGCTGCATTTACGGGGATTTTCATGAGAGAGACTGGGGCTCTGATGACCTTTGTGAGGGTGCGAATAGAGCCACATGAAAATTACCTCTAAAGTGCCCTAGATCGTAGGTTCTTCCCCCTTTTAGGTCACAAGGGCTTTCCAAATTGTGTGCTGCATTGTTGCATTCAGTTCAACCAATTTTTCCTCAAAAATTTTCAAAAATAAAAAATATGCTTTTCCTTTTTCAATAAACACCTATATGAGGTGGCATATAGCGTGTAAATTTTCAAACTACCACCTGTGCGAAACCAAAAAGAAAGAACATCATTGCATCTAGCATCATCACATCATCACATCATTTGCATTTCATAAAAACTCCAATTTTGGAAAATCATTCATCATGCATCTAAGCTGTTTGCCGGAATTGTAAAGTAACTTGGAATCGTGTCGTAGGCGTGAAAGAAAAAGTATCAATGGGATCAAAAAGCGAAGTGGTACTTAATTCAAGGTTTCCGGCTGTCAAGAGAATAGATATAGAGAGTTTGAAGGGATTTGTTGCCTTGATGGGGCCTGAAGAGAGGGATTTGTTCGGGAAGGCTTATGGTAATCTCCTCAGATTGTTACAATTGGACGTTCAAGAGAGTGCTATTATGGCTCTGAGCCGATTCTATGATCCAGAAATCCGGTGCTTCCTCTTCAAAGATTTTCAGCTATCACCAACCCTCGAGGAATATGAACAGATCTTGGGGTTTTCTAGGCCAAAGTCAGCACCTTACCAGTATCAGAAACATCGGTACACAGATCGGAAGTTTTCTCAGTTTTTGCAAGTCAGTGTGAGGGAATTAGTGCTTCATAAAGAAAGGAAGAATCGCCTCATGGGTTTTCAACTAAGCTATTTCGAGAGTTTATTGACAGCTCATGCTCAAGCTAGCAAATGGGGTCTTTTCAAGCAGTTGTTAGCCCTCATTATTTTCAGGATTGTTCTTTTCCCACAATTCGAGAGCTTCATTGATGAGAATGCCATTGGGATCTTTTTAGCTTTCATCAGCAAAGATAACCCAATCAATCCCGTGCCAGCAGTTCTTGCAGATACTTACTATTCCTACACTCATCACCGTGCGTTAGGGAAGAAGAAATTTTTTTGCTCCCTCCATGTCTTGTACGCTTGGCTTCTTAATCATGTCATCACTCACCAGAAGAAAGCTACGGATTTGGTAAACTATGCCTTGAGTTGCGAGGTAGAAGCTAGAAGTGCGCAAGAATGGGTACATGCCTTGGGGGATCTCAATGCTCTCAAAATCAATTGGTTCACTTACTCGTGTTGGAAGGATAGGCCTTCAATACTGTTCCAGTGCGGCAATTTCCAGAATGTGCCCATGATGGGAACCCAAGGTTATATCAATTACAATCCTTCCCTCACAATCAGACAACTTGGGTATCCCATGAAGAGTGCACCCACTCAGGACATGTTGATCCCTGTCTTTCTTGACAAGGAAGATTCCAAGAATCAAGCTCTGCTTCAGAAAATTGTAAAAGCCTGGGAGAATCCGGTGTATAAGGATAAGGATGAGATCACCAAGAAGACTAGTGAGATCTCTTTCTATCATTGGCTTCACGAGAGAATGCAAGATGCTAGTATTCCTCATCAGGGTGTGCTGTCAGTTGAAAAGGAAGTACCGAAGCCTAATGCCCCAATCGTCAAAGAATTGAGTGAGGTCAAGTCTACCTTGTCTAAGGTAGAAGAAGAAAAGAAAGCCTTGCAAGGCAAGTTGGGGAAAGTTATGGCTGAGAAAAAAAGGCTAGAGAGTGAGAATAAGCGCAAAGCGGAAGCTCTTGAAGAGGCTAACGAGAGACTCAAAAAGGAGGAAGAAAGCAAACAAGAGATGAAGAAATATTTGAAGGGGGCCAAAGATGAATTGAAGAGATCTAATGCAAAGATAGGTGAAGCCATGGCAGAAGCAAATGAGTGGAGAAAATTATGCAAGAAGTCTCTGGCAAGTGAGAGAGCCGCAAAGAAGTCCCTGACTGAATCCAGACAAGAATCTCACCTAGTGATGGAATTGAGAAGGCAATTGAGAAGCATTGAGCAAGAAAGGGTATCCATGGAAGGAATTCTCAAGGAGTATCAGCAAGCTTTGATAGACGAGCGGGAAATATCTGAGGAAGTGAAAAGGGACCTTCGCTGTGTAGAAGGAGCTTACAGGCAGGTCCGAGTGGAGAGTCAACACTGGCACGAGCGCTTCATGGCCCTAATTGGAAAGATAGAGGACCAAGAAATTGTCAAGGATCTGAGGGAGGACATCCAATTCTGGAAGAGCAAGTTCTCCAAGTTGGCATGGTTGGCAAATCAGGCAGTTAAAGATATCCCCAAAAGGTTAAGGAGGGCTGAAGCTGAGATGTTGCCTTTCAATACTCCGGTACAAGTATATGATTTTGTGAAGTTCTGCGAGGCTCTGACAGAAGAACTCATGGACCAGGCAAGAGAAGCAGCTGCAACTGGCAAGGAGAAGAAGAAAGAAGGGAAGTTGAAGGCAATAGGTTTTTAGATTTTCATTGCAATGTATTTTTCCTTCTAGAATATTCTCTAGGAAATTGTAATTTCTCTTTTGAAATATTGTAATTTTCTTAAGGATATTGTAATTGTTCTTCTCAAAAGCTTTGTTTTGAATAATTAATTGTATTGTACCTTTTTATTCTCTTCGAATGATTAAAGTTATGATACTTGAATGAAGTGCTTACTTCGTTTGTTGATCCCAACTTTGCTAATGCTCGTGGAAATGTGTTTAAATATACGCCTATGACAAGAAGCAAGTTATACCACGATTCCTGGCAATTAACATAATAATGTACATATTGCATTGCATTTGCATCCAATCATTTCTTTTGTGCTCATAAAATGTTCCGTCCGCAGAGGTAAGACAAGCTGGTTAATCACAGATACTGGACGCGTTCGCGAGCAAGAAACATGGAAAATCAGCCAGACAATGCCAATCCGGGCAATGCACCGCCGCACCAGAATGATGCAGTTCAGGGTCCAAATGGTCAGGGCCAGCACGATCCAAATCAAGAGAACCAAGCTATCCGGGCTGAAATGGACGTCATAAGGGGTCAGTTAGCTGAAGTCATCAGAGTGATAAGTGCCTTAAGGGATGTTGATCCTACTGAGGGTGCTACTGCGGCAGGAGTGAACCATCCTCCTCCTCCCCCAGGACCCGGGATTTCTCAGGCTCTTCAGAATGTGCAGTGGCCTCCCTATGGTCTACCACTAGGCTATACGCCTCCAGCTGCTGATGCTAACCCAAAGGGTGCTCCTTCGGGAACCGCAGGGCAAGCTCAGCCTAATCCAGCTATGAATGATGTCGGGGTAGGCACACCTCAAGTTCAGATCCAGATCCCTATCCCTTCAACTGCTCCAGGAACTCCGGCAGGTTTCAACTCTCCAGCTACTATGTATCCACAGACTCAAGGCCCAGTTCCTCAAAATGTTGCTCACCCACATGTGACTCCAGCTGTTGTATCCGTGAACAATCCTCATTATGGTGGCTTTCCACAGAACTACCCTGAAGAAGCCAGAAACCAATACCAGCTGCTAGAAGAGAGATTGAAAGCCGTAGAAGGGTCAGGTTCTCAAGCCAGAAATGCCCATGAACTATGCTTGGTTCCTAATCTAATCCTGCCACCAAAATTCAAGCCTCCAGTTTTTGACAAATACAGAGGGGCAACCTGTCCTCGCAGCCATGTCACGATGTACTGTCGGAAGATGACTGCCCATGCTCGCAACGACAATCTGATGATACACTGTTTCCAAGAAAGCTTGGCTGGGGCTCCTCTCGAGTGGTACATGAAATTAGAGCCAACTTATATTCGCTGTTGGAAAGATCTGGCGGACGCTTTCATCCGTCAGTACCAGTACAATAGTGACTTAGCTCCAGACCGGACTCAACTTCAATGTATGTCAAAGAGAAATAATGAATCTTTCAAAGAGTATGCTCAACGCTGGAGGGCATTGGCGGCACAGGTCACTCCTCCCCTTCTAGCAAGGAACTGGTATCCATGTTTATGGAGACGTTACCACCGTTTTACTATGAACGCCTGATCAGTAGTGCAACCTTCAGTTTCTCAGATGCAGTGATTACAGGAGAAAGAATAGAGAACGGTTTGCGCACTGGTAGAATAGCCCAGGGCTCAACACCTCCTCCTAGTCAGAAGAAACAGTTTCCCGGACCTCATAAGAAAAAGGGAGGTGAGACCAATGCGATCATCGGTATCAGTGGTCCGTCACATGGCAATTCCCCACAGGCTATTCCAATCCCTGCTCAGGCGCCGCCTGCACAACTATTCCAGTCCAACAACAACAATCAGTTCTGAAATTACAATGAGAGGAAGACAGTGGTCTTTGAGCCAATCCCTATGTCCTATACGGACCTGTTCAATTATCTCCTTGCGAATAAGATAATCAGCACCAGACAGATGAAGCCCTACCAACCTCCTTATCCCAGAGGGTATGATGCCAACGCCACTTGTGCTTTCCATGCTGGGGCAGTGGGTCATGTAGTAGAAAATTGCAAAGCCTTCAAGTATGTTGTACAAGATTTACTTGATGCTAAGAGTATATCATTCCAGAACCCTAATGTGACCACTAACCCACTACCGGGGCATGGTGGACCTTCTGCAAATGCAATTGACGATCAGGGAGGACAATGCTTGATCAGAAAGGTTGAGGATATCCAGACACCTTTGAAAGTCATTCATGCTGCTTTATGTCACTGTGGCATCATAGAAGAGGGCTGTGCCAGAAAAGAGACCTGTAGTGATCCTTGCTGTGTGGGAGCTTGCGAAGATTTCGAGCTCATTCTACAAGACTTGTTAGACAGATGCGTGGTCCAAGTTGTAACGCCCCAAAATTAATTAGACTATTTATTCAATTGGATTAATTAAAGTTACAATAATTAATTATGTTAGAGTTAATTAGTTAAATTGATGTTATTTTATTGGGGAAGTGCATAAATAAATATTGGAGGTGTAAATGGTAGACCCATAGTTCATTAATAAGCCCATAGTCATTAGTGGCCCATTAGTTGTTTTAAAAGGGATAAGGTGCTAGTGTGTGGTCTCATTTTCCAACACAACTCAAAAAAAATAGAATAGTGAGGAGAGGAATAGTACCCGCGGTACTGTTCATCAAGGGAGAGGCTTGCATTTTCGATTTTCTTGCTTGGTTGGAAGGATTGGGGCTTGTTTCTTGGTTCTAGCTTGCTAATTGTTGCTTGGGTTCTTCAATTAAAAGGTTAGGGGGCTCTCTTTCATCTATAATAGAGTAAATGATATGTTTTATATATGGTTAGGTTCTAGGGATACTTGTTGATATGTTTGTGTTGTTAATCATGTATTTGTTGTTGTATTTGAAGTTGAATTGATGAATTGATGATGTTTTAATGTTGAAATGAATTATGAGTATATTGTGCCTACAAGGTGTTTGTTGAAATCATTCTATGAACTTGAAGAGAATTTATGGTGAATATGTGATGTTTGATGAAAGGTGTGAATATGTGTTGTTGTATTAAATTGCAATTGATGATTTATGATGTCTTTGATGTTGAAAAGAATATGATAAAGAATATGTGTACAAGGTGTTTGATGTATTGTCTCAATGAGAATGAGCATGCAAATATGTGCTATAAAGTGTTTGATGAATTGCCTATGTGAAATGGCACTTGAGATTGACGAATATTTGTTGGTGATTGTCGTTAAATTGTGGTATTGGAAATGTTGGGTGTTATGCCACTATGTGGTGGTTGTTGTTGTTCTTGAGGTTATTGTTGTTTGTTGGTGTCATGGCCTAGGCTCCTAGCCTTTGGCCCATGTGCTTTGGTTGTTTGGGTAGCGTGGCATGACGAGGCCTTTATGCCCGCTTTGGGGCGCGCTTGATATTTGAATTAATTGTTGTTGTAGCACGGGCATGACGTGGCCTTAATCCCAATATTGTGGGCGTGCTAGGCGTGTGTGTGTTGTTCATGTTATGGCACGGGCCAAGTGCCCAGGTGCTTCGTTGAATGTTGCTTGGTTGTGTCTCGGTGCCTTGGTGGTTGTGGCACAAGTGTGCCTCGGTGTTGTGTCATGGGGCGCCAACTTGGGTGTGGCGTGCCCCCTTGTTGTTGTGCGCGTCTCTGGACACCGTTTCGTATTTTCAAAACTGGTACTGTTTGGTTGGTCTGAAAATTAGGCGGCTGATTGTTTTGGAAAATAGACTTAATACCGGTCGTTTTGGCACTGGTTTCGTCTAAATCGGAGTTGTGTAGCTCGAGTTATGAGTCTCCAAAGTCGGGTGAAATTTTGGAACCAATCTGGGTATAGGTTCGGTCTTGGCAAGTTTTGTGTCCTCATTCGAACTCCGTTTTTAATGATTCTTACTTAGTTGGAAAGTAGACTCAATTCCCTTCAAAATGAGCACTGGTTTCGTCAAATCTCATTAAGAAAAGAGAAGGAAAAGTTGGTTGTAAGTTGGTCATGCAAACCTGTCCGAATTGGTACCTCAGTGTAGTATTTTGAACAATGGTACCAACTGGATACTTATTTTGAAAAATGAAAATCATAGGCTGAAACTACACTCAAAGAGCTTTCCAATGAGTAGTCTTTTGTTGAAACCTGAGGTCGTTTGCTATTTTAATTTATTCGCCGAAGTAGGTGCACTGTTGTAGGAATTCTGCAGTGTTGCTGCCCGGGCGTATGCCTTGGTGCAGTGTGCTGCCAATGTTGCTGTCTGCTGCGCCAGTGTTGCCTGGCAGTGTTGCCTGTGTGCCTGGCGCAGTGTTGCCATGTTGCTGCTGTCTTGGCGAATGTCTAGGTGCTGTCTTGCCAATGTCTAAGTGCTGTCTCGGCGAATGTCTAGGGGCTGTCTGGGCGCTGTCTAGGCGCTGTTTGGGGGCTGTTAGGTGGGTGTCTAGGAACTGTTTGGTGGATGTCTAGGTGCTGTTTGGGCGCAGTTTTTGGCGCAGTGTTACCCGGTGTTGCCAAAAACTGTCTAAGTGATATTTTGTCTGTTTTTGCCTGTTGGCGTGTCGGTGTGGCCTGTTTAGGCTGTAGGACTCTGTCTAGGGCGCCTGTCTTGTATCGTGAACTTGTGATAGTCTATTTAATTGACGATGGTATTATTGATGAATTAACTGCTAGCCTTAGAGCTATTTATTGACGATGTACTTGGTGTATTCAATTGATATGAGTTGGTGCTAGCCTTAGAGCTATTGTTTGACGATGCAATTAATGATGATGGTGGATTTAATGATTGACGATTATAGGCATTGGCCTTATGGTAAGTTAATGATTGACGATTATAGGCATTGGCCTTATGGTGAGTTTAATGATTGACGAATTTGGTGAATGATGATTGATGCATTGTTCATGGTGTCGCATGCTTCATGTGCATTGTTTATTGACGATTATAGGCTTCGGCCTTGTGGTTGATTATTGACGATTATAGGTGTTGGCCTTATATTGACGATTATGCCCGAATGGCTAACTAATGACGGTGATGGTACCACATGCATTATGCCCTTGGTGTTGGGTTGCATCTCATGCATTATTCCATGATTATTGACGATGATGCCTTAGTGCCTATGTTTATTGACGATGATGTCTCTTGGTGATTATTATTGACGATGTTGCCTTGGTGATTATAATATATATGTTGTAAGACGATGATGTATGCTTATGAAGTTGTGTATTGGTGCTTCTAGTTGCCTTGTCCTAATATATTGCTTATCATCCATTCTATTATATGTGTTTAGAGACTCACCCTACTGTTTTCGTGTTGCTTCTCATGTCGGCAACCTGCAGGTATTAGCGAGTGAAGGTTATTTCTGTACCTTCTCCTTGTCGGTTGGTCTCTGCTCTGATAGGTAGCACCCGGGGGCGTTCTAGTCTTATGTAGTCGTCTTATCTGTTAATGATTAACTGTTTATTTGGCGATGTATAAGTATTTGATATACTTGTTGCTTTTCCGCTGCGTTGTCGATTATGTTTATGGTGGTGTAAACTAAACAGGTGCTTATGGGTTCGTCCCTTATGTTTTTGGGTGCTATGTATCATACTCTTTTATTGTTGATCTGTGCTTTTGAAGTTGATGGTTTTTATGAAGTAAATGTAACGCTTTCCTTTTTAACGTCTCAAACTGTTTTCGAAAACTCTGATTTTTATTAATTAAATATTAAGTATTAGAAGGGGGTGTTACATTAGTGGTATCAGAGCAGTTTGGTCCGTCCGGCCGAGTCATCCAGTCGTTGTGTCGGTTAACGACCAACTGTTGTCTGTTAATCCCGACTATTGTTTGTTTTGTAGCAATCGAGTTGATATGGCGGGAAGAAACGATGCTGCGATTGCTGCTGCGTTGGCTGCTATGGCTCAAGCGGTGCAGAATCAGCAAGATGCTGGAGGAGATGCTGGTACTAGGAGTTTGGCGACATTCCAGAGAGAGAATCCGCCGGTGTTCAAGGGGAAGTACGACCCAGATGGAGCTTTGGCGTGGCTAAAAGAGATGGAGCGCATTTTTCGAGTGATGGACTGTACCGTGGCACAGAAGGTCCGGTATGGGACTCACATGCTAGCTAAGGAAGCGGATGACTGGTGGTTGGAGGCTAGAGAGAGGTTGGAGTCTGCTGGTGAGGAGATCACCTGGGCCGTTTTTCGCAGAGAGTTCACCCGGAAGTACTATCCGGAGGACGTTAGAGGGAAGAAGGAAATTGAGTTCTTGGAACTGAAGCAAGGGGATAAGTCTGTGACCGAGTATGCCGCAAAGTTCGTAGAGCTGGCTAAGTTCTACCCTCATTATAGTGGAGCGACAGCTGAATTCTCGAAATGCATTAAGTTTGAGAGTGGGTTGCGAGCGGATATTAAGAAAGCGATAGGGTACCAGAAAATCCGGGTGTTCTCTGAGTTGGTGGACGGTTGCAGAATCTTCGAAGAAGACAGTAATGCCCATTCTAGAGTTATGAGAGAAAAGCAGAAGAGTTTACCGAGTCACGGGAAGCCGTATGAGGTTCCAACGGGTGGAGGTAATCAGAGAACTGCGGAGGGCAAGAAACCTAGTGGGGGAGATGCCCCTGCAAGCATTGTGTGTCACAAATGTGGAAGGCCTGGTCATAAGAGACCTGAATGCAAAGCTGAGGCTAGGATGTGTTACCGTTGTGGCAAGGAAGGCCATATGGCATTTGAATGTGCTCGTAAGGATGTGATTTGTTTCAACTGTGGTGAAGGAGGGCACATTAGTACCAAGTGTACTAAGCCAAAGAAGGTGAAGTCTAAAGGGAAGGCGTTTGCTCTTGCAGGGTCAGAGGCGACCGATTAGTTTTGAGGTACGCGTTTCGTGGATGGTGTTCCTTGCTTGCTATTGTTGGTATCGGTACTACTCGTTCCTTATTTGCTGCTGTATAAGTTGGAAGGTTGGATTTTGTTCTGTCTTGCGTGTTCTAAGTGCCATTGTCGTTTCCGGTCAAGATTTGTTGTTGTTGTTGTGTAATTTGTTTGTCCTTGGGGAGTTAGAGTGGGAATGTTAGGAAGTAATAATGGATTCCTAGCTAGCATTTGAGAAGCCTAGAAACTAGACGTTGAAAATTAGTTGCTTGTATCAGAGTGCGCAGCGAATTGGAGATCGTAATGAGGAATTTTGAGAAATAAGGAGATGACTTTAAGTGGAAGTAGTAAGGTAGAGAGCAGTTGGTGAGGATGTGACTTGGGAATTAGAGAGTTTTGATGCGAGAAGCATGTCCGGAGTTGAAGGATTCAAGTAGGATTTCGAGGACGAAATATTCTAAGTGGGGGAGGGTTGTAACGCCCCAAAATTAATTAGACTATTTATTCAATTGGATTAATTAAAGTTACAATAATTAATTAAGTTAGAGTTAATTAGTTAAATTGATGTTATTTTATTGGGGAAGTGCATAAATAAATATTGGAGGTGTAAATGGTAGACCCATAGTTCATTAATAAGCCCATAGTCATTAGTGGCCCATTAGTTGTTTTAAAAGGGATAAGGTGCTAGTGTGTGGTCTCATTTTCCAACACAACTCAAAAAAAATAGAATAGTGAGGAGAGGAATAGTACCCGCGGTACTGTTCATCAATGGAGAGGCTTGCATTTTCGATTTTCTTGCTTGGTTGGAAGGATTGGGGCTTGTTTCTTGGTTCTAGCTTGCTAATTGTTGCTTGGGTTCTTCAATTAAAAGGTTAGGGGGCTCTCTTTCATCTATAATAGAGTAAATGATATGTTTTATATATGGTTAGGTTCTAGGGATACTTGTTGATATGTTTGTGTTGTTAATCGTGTATTTGTTGTTGTATTTGAAGTTGAATTGATGAATTGATGATGTTTTAATGTTGAAATGAATTATGAGTATATTGTGCCTACAAGGTGTTTGTTGAAATCATTCTATGAACTTGAAGAGAATTTATGGTGAATATGTGATGTTTGATGAAAGGTGTGAATATGTGTTGTTGTATTAAATTGCAATTGATGATTTATGATGTCTTTGATGTTGAAAAGAATATGATAAAGAATATGTGTACAAGGTGTTTGATGTATTGTCTCAATGAGAATGAGCATGCAAATATGTGCTATAAAGTGTTTGATGAATTGCCTATGTGAAATGGCACTTGAGATTGACGAATATTTGTTGGTGATTGTCGTTAAATTGTGGTATTGGAAATGTTGGGTGTTATGCCACTATGTGGTGGTTGTTGTTGCTCTTGAGGTTATTGTTGTTTGTTGGTGCCATGGCCTAGGCTCCTAGCCTTTGGCCCATGTGCTTTGGTTGTTTGGGTAGCGTGGCATGACGAGGCCTTTATGCCCGCTTTGGGGCGCGCTTGATATTTGAATTAATTGTTGTTGTAGCACGGGCATGACGTGGCCTTAATCCCAATATTGTGGGCGTGCTAGGCGTGTGTGTGTTGTTCATGTTATGGCACGGGCCAAGTGCCCAGGTGCCTCGTTGAATGTTGCTTGGTTGTGTCTCGGTGCCTTGGTGGTTGTGGCACAAGTGTGCCTCGGTGTTGTGTCATGGGGCGCCAACTTGGGTGTGGCGTGCCCCCTTGTTGTTGTGCGCGTCTCTGGACACCGTTTCGTATTTTCAAAACTGGTACTGTTTGGTTGGTCTGAAAATTAGGCGGCTGATTGTTTAGGAAAATAGACTTAATACCGGTCGTTTTGGCACTGGTTTCGTCTAAATCGGAGTTGTGTAGCTCGAGTTATGAGTCTCCAAAGTCGGGTAAAATTTTGGAACCAATCTGGGTATAGGTTCGGCCTTGGCAAGTTTTGTGTCCTCATTCGAACTCCGTTTTTAATGATTCTTGCTTAGTTGGAAAGTAGACTCAATTCCCTTCAAAATGAGCACTGGTTTCGTCAAATCTCATTAAGAAAAGAGAAGGAAAATTTGGTTGTAAGTTGGTCATGCAAACCTGTCCGAATTGGTACCTCAGTGTAGTATTTTGAACAATGGTACCAACTGGATACTTATTTTGAAAAATGAAAATCATAGGCTGAAACTACACTCAAAGAGCTTTCCAATGAGTAGTCTTTTGTTGAAACCTGAGGTCGTTTGCTATTTTAATTTATTCGCCGAAGTAGGTGCACTGTTGTAGGAATTCTGCAGTGTTGCTGCCCGGGCGTATGCCTTGGTGCAGTGTGCTGCCAGTGTTGCTGTCTGCTGCGCCAGTGTTGCCTGGCAGTGTTGCCTGTGTGCCTGGCGCAGTGTTGCCATGTTGCTGCTGTCTTGGCGAATGTCTAGGTGCTGTCTTGCCAATGTCTAAGTGCTGTCTCGGCGAATGTCTAGGGGCTGTCTGGGCGCTGTCTAGGCGCTGTTTGGTCAAGTGTTTGGGGGCTGTTTGGTGGGTGTCTAGGCACTGTTTGGTGGATGTCTAGGTGCTGTTTGGGCGCAGTTTTTGGCGCAGTGTTACCCGGTGTTGCCAAAAACTGTCTAAGTGATATTTTGTCTGTTTTTGCCTGTTGGCGTGTCGGTGTGGCCTGTTTAGGCTGTAGGACTCTGTCTAGGGCGCCTGTCTTGTATCGTGGACTTGTGATAGTCTATTTAATTGACGATGGTATTATTGATGAATTAACTGCTAGCCTTAGAGCTATTTATTGACGATGTACTTGGTGTATTCAATTGATATGAGTTGGTGCTAGCCTTAGAGCTATTGTTTGACGATGCAATTAATGATGATGGTGGATTTAATGATTGACGATTATAGGCATTGGCCTTATGGTAAGTTAATGATTGACGATTATAGGCATTGGCCTTATGGTGAGTTTAATGATTGACGAATTTGGTGAATGATGATTGATGCATTGTTCATGGTGTCGCATGCTTCATGTGCATCGTTTATTGACGATTATAGGCTTCGGCCTTGTGGTTGATTATTGACGATTATAGGTGTTGGCCTTATATTGACGATTATGCCCGAATGGCTAACTAATGACGGTGATGGTACCACATGCATTATGCCCTTGGTGTTGGGTTGCATCTCATGCATTATTCCATGGTTATTGACGATGATGCCTTAGTGCCTATGTTTATTGACGATGATGTCTCTTGGTGATTATTATTGACGATGTTTCCTTGGTGATTATAATATATATGTTGTAAGACGATGATGTATGCTTATGAAGTTGTGTATTGGTGTTTCTAGTTGCCTTGTCCTAATATATTGCTTATCATCCATTCTATTATATGTGTTTAGAGACTCACCCTACTGTTTTCGTGTTGCTTCTCATGTCGGCAACCTGCAGGTATTAGCGAGTGAAGGTTATTTCTGTACCTTCTCCTTGTCGGTTGGTCTCTGCTCTGATACGTAGCACCGGGGGGGGGGGGGGGGGCGTTCTAGTCTTATGTAGTCGTCTTATCTGTTAATGATTAACTGTTTTTTTGGCGATGTATAAGTATTTGATATACTTGTTGCTTTTCCGCTGCGTTGTCGATTATGTTTATGGTGGTGTAAACTAAACAGGTGCTTATGGGTTCGTCCCTTATGTTTTTGGGTGCTATGTATCATACTCTTTTATTGTTGATCTGTGCTTTTGAAGTTGATGGTTTTTATGAAGTAAATGTAACGCTTTCCTTTTTAACGTCTCAAACGGTTTTCGAAAACTCTGATTTTTATTAATTAAATATTAAGTATTAGAAGGGGGTGTTACACAAGTTGGTACCCAAGAGAAAGAATCTAGTGTGTCTACTTTGCACTCCAGTGAACGAGGTTTCAGAAGGACAATTGAAATTCCTTGCGGTCTAAGCCCAGCTGCGGCTAGACCTCATACCTTTGTTGTTCCAGTGCCGGCAACTACCCCTAGCAGAGAAACTAGTGCAATCCCATGGAGCTGCAACGTGCAGATGAAGGCAGAGATTCCTAAAAGTATTGTGGATGTGACCAACATAGCTGGGAGCAGTGGTATTACCAGGAGCGGAAGGTTGTATGCTCCCGAGAATCTCAGGAAAGAAACACCAAAGGAAGCTGAGGAGAGAGCCCGCAAGGGTAAAGAAACTGTAGAGGTAAGAGAGGTATCTGACAAAGAAGCCCAAGAATTTTTGAAGGTGATGAGACAGAGCGAATACCGGGTGGTTGATCAGCTAAATCAGACGCCGGCCAAAATTTCAATGCTCTCTTTGCTGCTTAGTTCTGAAGCACACCGGGCTGCGTTGTTGAAAATCTTGAACGAAGCTCACGTTTCTCATGATATCACCGTCAACCAGCTGGATGGTATTGTCGGGAATATCGTGGCTTCCAACTACCTAACCTTCACAGATGCCGAACTGCCTCCTGTAGGGAAGAACCACAATCAGGCCCTCCATATTTCTGTAAAATGTGGGGATTACATGTTAGCAAGGGTACTCATTGATAACGGCTCGTCACTGAATGTGATGCCCAAGTCTACGATGGACCAGCTGGATGTAGACTGTTCTTATCTGAAACCCAGTTCTACCTTGGTGAGAGCATTCGATGGCTCAGTAAAAGAAGTATATGGAGAAGTGGAGATGCCTGTGCAAGTAGGACCTGAAGTGTTCTACGTCACCTTCCAAGTAATGGATATCAGTTCTTCTTACAGTTGCCTATTGGGACATCCATGGATACATGCTGCCGGGGCAGTACCTTCTTCGCTTCACCAAAAACTCAAATTTGTGGCTGAGGGAAAGTTGATAGTGGTATCAGGAGAGGAGGAAACACTCATAAATAGATCACCACCTGAGTACTATGTTGAATCAGCGGAGGAGTCCTTCGAGACTGCCTTCCAAGGGTTGGAAATCTCAAATGCTGTCTTTGTTAGTGAACCTATGCTGAAGCCCAAGTGGTCTAAAGCAGACCTGATGATGGCAAAAGTAATGCTGAGACACGGCTATCAAGTCCGGAAAGGCCTGGGGAAAGCTGCCCAAGGGATTGTAGCACCACTTCAGCTGAATGGGAACTCTGAGAAGTTCGGAATTGGCTACATCCCAACCCTTGCTGATAGGGAGAAGCTGGCAATTGACAGAAGAGAGAAATGGCTGCTCAAACTTAGAGGAAAGACCCCTAGCCAGAGGAGGATGATCATTGGTGTGCTGTACCCTAACCAGGTCAATGCTGTTGGAGAGGAATCAAGTGCAAGTGGCGGTGCTGCTGGTTTGGTGCGCCGTTGTGCTACAGGAGAAGAACTGCAGAACTGGGAGTCCATGGACTTTCCCGTGATTCTTAATTTAGAGTAATGCTTCATTGTAATGCAAATCCCTCGGCTCTGCCCAAGGCCTTGGGATATTTTCATTCGGGCGTGCATGTTTTATCAAACTTCGTCAATCAACAAAGTTTTATTTTGAATAAAATTCTCTTTGTTCATCTTTCCTTTGCGTGTCTCTGCTTTATTTTTATTCGTCACTTAATTTCGATGCAGATCAAATAAAATTCTTGATAATAACAACGCCCACAATTCATACTTTGATTTTGATTACCCGGTTAACCAAACCGAGGGAGATGTTGAGAATGATTGGGATACTCCTCCGGAGATTATGAGAATGATAGAACAAGAAGAGAAGATCATTGAGCCGCATGGGGAGCCCACAGAAATGGTTAATTTGGGTACCGAGGAAAACAGGAAAGAAATCAAAGTTGGTACAGCGATGGAGAATAGTGAGCGAGAGAGGCTAATTCAGCTCTTGCGGGATTATATGGATGTATTCGCTTGGTCGTACCAAGACATGCCAGGGTTGAACATAGACATTGTTGAGCATAGACTGCCGGTAAAACCAGAATGTCCTCCAGTGAAGCAAAAGTTGAGGCGGATGAAGCCTGAGATGTCTCTGAAGATTAGAGATGAAGTCAAGAAACAGTTTGATGCAGGGTTTTTGGCTGTGGCAAAATATCCTGAGTGGGTAGCAAACATCGTTCCGGTCCCCAAGAAAGATGGCAAGGTTCGAATGTGCGTCGACTACCGTGATCTAAACAAAGCAAGCCCTAAAGATGATTTTCCCCTACCTCACATCGACGTTTTGGTGGACAGCACTGCGCAACACTCAATGTTCTCCTTTATGGACGGTTATTCAGGCTATAACGAGATCAAGATGGCTCCAGAGGATATGGAGAAAACCACCTTCATAACCCTTTGGGGTACATTCTGCTACAAGGTCATGCCTTTCGGATTGAAAAATGCCGGGGCAACGTATCAAAGAGCAATGGTAACTTTGTTCCATGACCTGATGCATAAAGAAATTGAGGTGTATGTCGACGATATGATTGCTAAGTCCAAGACCGATGAAGAGCATGTCATTAACCTGCAGAAGCTGTTTGAACGTCTCAGAAAGTATAAACTCAGGCTGAATCCCGCCAAGTGTACATTTGGGGTTAGGTCAGGGAAGTTGTTGGGCTTCATGGTTAGCCAAAAGGGAATAGAGGTGGACCCGGACAAGGTGCGAGCCATCCTTGAAATGCCAGCACCAAGAACGGAGAAAGAAGTACGTGGTTTTCTGGGGAGACTGAATTACATCTCTTGATTCATCTTCCAGCTAACCGCAACTTGCGAGCCAATTTTTAAACTGCTGTGCAAGAATCATGAGGTGAGGTGGAATGATCAATGCCAAGAAGCCTTTGAGAAGATCAAGGTGTACTTACAGAACCCTCCTGTCCTAATGCCACCTGTGCCGGGCAGACCTCTCATTCTATATCTCACAGTGCTGGACAATTCAATGGGTTGCGTGCTGGGGCAACACGACAAGTCAGGAAAGAAAGAACATGCAATATATTACTTGAGCAAGAAGTTCACAGATTGCGAGACCAGGTATTCACCATTAGAAAAGACTTGTTGCGCCTTGGCCTGGGCTGCGCACCGGTTAAGACAATATATGCTGAGTCACACTACATGGTTGGTATCCAAAATGGATCCAATCAAGTACATCTTTGAGAAACCTGCGCTCACAGGTAGAATTGCTCGCTGGCAAAATGCTTCTGTCAGAGTATGACCTCGTGTATGTAACTCAGAAAGCAATCAAAGGTAGCACATTAGCAGACTATCTGGTACAGCAACCAGTTGAAGATTATCAGTCCATGCAATGTGAATTCCCTGATGAGGACATTATGGCTTTATTTGACGAAGGCAAATCCCAGGAGGATGAAAGATGGAGAGTGCCGTTTGACGGTGCCTCTAATATGTGGGGACACGGGGCTGGAGTAGTGTTGATCTCTCCTGATAATCGGTTCATACCATTCACTGCAAGGCTAAGTTTCTACGTCACAAATAATATCGCAGAGTATGAAGCGTGTATCTTGGGCATAAAGGCAGCTTTAGATTGGAAAGTCAAAAGGCTCGACGTGTATGGGGATTCAGCTCTGGTTATCCATCAAGTGAAAGGTGACTGGGAAACAAGAAACCCTGATTTGATCCCCTACCGTGATTACATTCAAGAGCTAATCAAGCCTTTTGAGGAAATCACCTTCCAGCACATACCTCGCAATGAGAATCAATTGGCTGACGCCTTAGCAACTCTGTCTTCTATGTTCAACGTCAATTGTGATAATAACTTGACAATTGTCAGAATCCAACACAGAGATCGATCTGCTTATGACTGCTGCCTGGCAATTGAAGAAGAATCCGACAGTCAACCTTGGTACCATGACATTAAGCAATACCTCACCAGCAGAGAATACCCTCCCGGTGCTACGGAAAATGATAAGAGAACACTTCGAAGACTGTCAGCGGGTTTTTTTCTTGAGTGGAGACGTCCTTTACAAGAGAAACCATGACTTGGTCCTCCTCAGATGTGTAACAAAAGAGGAATCAGTAAAGATAATGCAAGATGTTCATGAGGGTTCATTCGGAGTTCATGCCAGTGGGCACACAATGGCTAGAAAGATCCTGAGAGCTGGATATTATTGGCTGCAGATGGAGTCTAATTGTTACACTTTTGTCAGAAAATGCCATAAGTGCCAAATTTATGCAGATCACATCCATGTACCGCCGACTTCTCTGAACGTCTTGAGTGCGCCTTGGCCATTCTCTATGTGGGGCATGGACATCATTGGTCCCATTGAACCCAAAGCTTCAAATGGTCACCGTTTCATCCTTGTTGCTATCGACTACTTCACTAAGTGGGTGGAGGCTGCTTCATATCCCAATGTGACGAGTTCAGTGATTGCAAAATTCATCAGGAAAGATCTAATCTGTCGTTATGGTCTGCCAAACAAGATAATTACAGACAACGGCAGTAATTTGAACAGCAGAATGATGAAGGACTTATGAAAGGACTTCAAAATTCATCATCACAACTCTTCTCCCTACCGCCCGAAGATGAATGGGGCAGTGGAAGCAGCTAACAAAAACATTAAGAGAATAGTGCAGAAGATGGTAGTGACTTACAAGGACTGGCATGAGATGCTCCCCTTCGCCTTGCATGGGTACAGGACCTCGGTGCGTACATCTACAGGGGCAACCCCCTACTCACTGGTTTATGGGACAGAAGCTGTACTCCCCATTGAAGTGGAAATACCCTCGTTGCGGGTATTGATGGAGACCAAATTAGAAGAAGCAGAGTGGGTTCGATCCCGTTTTGACCAACTGAATCTCATTGACGAGAAGAGGGTAGCTGCTATGTGCCATGGAGAGTTGTATCAACAGAGGATGATGAGGGCTTTCGACAAGAAAATCCGGCCCAGAGAATTCCAAGAAGGAGACCTCGTACTCAAGCATATCTTGCCGATCCAGACAGATCCCAGGGGCAAGTGGGCTCCTAAGTACGAAGGACCTTATGTGGTGAAGAAGGCATTCTCCGGAGGAGCGTTGATTCTTGCAAACATGGATGGAGATGAAATCCCAAACCCGGTCAACTCGGATGTGGTAAAGAAGTACTATGCCTAGAAAAATAAACAGAAAAAATAGAAATATAAGCCAAGTAAAAATAAGCTCGCTAGGTTGAAAACCCTTAAAGGGCGGCCTAGGCAAAATCAGAGCGACCCGGTGGATTGAAAACCCACAAAGGGCGGTCCAGGCAAAAATTTGGGTCAGAAAACTTGGGCTTGAAAAAAGAAAAGGCAATCAGCACTCCCGAAGGTTTGGATAAGGGGGTGATCAAGATCATGAGTATGAACGGTGGGCGCCGTTACTTCAAGGATAGAATCGCAGGATCTGTTCCTTTTCCTTGTATTTTTTTAGTTTGAAAGAAAATTGAAATGTACTTTCAATTGGCGTGACATTCCGCACGACCAGTTTCCAATCGATAAAAGTTCAACTTTTTTTCATATGCTTGCTTTTCGTGTCTTTGCTTTCATTTATTCAGTTTCTTTCAAAATGATAACTTTTATGATTGATGAAATTGAATTGAAAACATGTGCATACATTCATAGCATCGCAAAGCATTGCGAAATCTTTGAAAATCACAGAAAGAAGTGTTCTCCCCAGTGAATAAAGCTGCAAGAAAAACAAAACAGACGCACGCACCAGCACTTAAAAGTAACAAAATCATTGCAAGCCAGTGAATAATCATCGCCCTGGAGCGGTCTTCGTATTAAGTGTCACAAGTCCTGCGGATTGATTTAACCAGCAAAAAAAGGAATGTCAAGAAAAAAACAAACGAGCAGAAAAAAGAAAGCTGCTCAGCAAGAAAACAACAAACGAGCAGAAAAAAGAAAGCTGCTCAGAAAAAGAGTAAACAAAATGAAAAAACAACGGAAGACGGAACAAAAAGAACACATCATTCCTATACCATTCATCATTCTCACAACATTCATACCATTCATCATTTCATTATGCTTTCATATTTGCATCTCAGAAGAAAGAAACAAAAAGAAACAGAAGAAGAAAAAGCAAACACCAAAATCAATCATTGCATTCATGTGCACCCAAATACCCAAGTGCATGCATTTCATGCACCATCCAAGAGAAAAGTTACTTCGGACCAGAGAGTCCCCGAAATCTCATTTTTAGAAAATCACCATGACACTGAGTTAGTAAACTCCATCAACCCCGAGTTAGTAAACTCCATCAGCACTGAGTTAGTAAACTCCATCAGCACAGAGTTAGTGAACTCCCACCGAGTTAGTGAATTCCTTCCATAGATCACAACATCGTGTACGAGCGCGCGATGGATCCATCCGACTTCGTTAAGTCTTTCGGATTAGTTGTGTCAGCCTAAGGCATAGCGTAAATCCATTGATCGAATCAGTTCCGGACCTGATGTTGATCGGCCGCTCAAAAAGGCCCCCCCCCCAGAGCTCGGACTCGGCAAGAGTCCGTTAGAAGGTTTTAGGCAACCTCCGAATTCCCAATTTACCGCTTTTCCCAATTTACTACTTTCCCGTTAATGCGACAAGTGTTAACCCCCTTTCTCAAAAGGAAAATAACAAAAAGAAAATTTGAACTTTTCTGAAGCGGACAAAATTAGTATTATTTCTATATCTTTATTTCCATTTCACCAACAAATATGAAAAGGCCAATTCATATTTCTTGGCGAAATGTGAAATAAAGAGGGGCAGCTGTAATACCCCAATTTTGTCCGCCCAAGTCAAAAAAAACATTCTTCAGAAAAATAGAAGCAATAAGGTAATTCATAATGTGTGGAAAACAATGGATTGGTGCATTTATGTGTGTGTTCGTCCCCTATTTCGCATTTTTATTTGAATTACGCGCGCGCGCCAGTAGTAACTGCGTGAGCTGCCCTGTGCCCCCGTCATTTGGCACGTGTCTGTATTTTCATCAAAAAAGGCCATTTATTGATCATTAATAATTTTTGGCACCCAAAAACACTTTTCTTAATTTTTATGAATTTTAGGAAATAAAATAGTGCATATTTTTGCATTTGTGGGCATTTAAATAAAAGCGAATTAATTATTTTTGGACCAAAACCAGGTCAAGGACGTGGCATACATGTTACTCTACCAAGGGTAATTTTTGTATATTTTTTGGAAAGAAAGTCGTAGTCCAAAATAATTAAAAATGCTTTTTCCCCGTTTTTAGTGCATAAAAAACCCAAAAAAAAGACCATTAAATATTCCCCAATTACTAAATGACAATATTTAATAGGTGCACCTTCACTTCTATGCCCAAAATTCAAAAACTCAAAAAAGAAGGAAGTGTCATCAATAAGACAAAAGACCAAAAACAAGTTTTTTTTCCCCCCTCTCTCTCTCTCTCTCTCCCCCCACAATTTCGAAATTCCCTCTCTCTCTCTCTCCACACTCTTCTATTCCTTATTCCTTAAGAATATGCTTTGTACTATCCTTAACTTTTCCCTTTTGGTGACCATCACTCACTCCCACATAGATTTATGCCCTCTTTTGTAAATTACCCCACCCACTCACACTCACCTCTTCACAAGAAAATACAAATTTACTTCTTTGGTAACATTCCATCTCAATTATACCCTTAACCCTATTTTTACCTCACATCACATATGAGTCCCCATTCCCAAAATAGGACAAGCTCTCCCTCCCTCTCTCCTCTAATATGCGAATACCTCCTCCTCTCCCTCACTCTCATTTTTGTGTTTTCTCACTACCCACAATCCAAGTGATCTCTAATCCTAGCCCTCCATTCAAATTTAAAACCCAATCCTAGAGCACCTAGTAAAGAACAATGACCCAATTACCCCTAGACCTAAAACAACTCTATAAATACCCTCTCATTTCCACACATGAGCAATCTTTGGCCCCTCATTCCTCACTCACACAACCCTCACACAACCTTCCTCTCCTCCAAAGACCCCCTAGGCCGTAGCCTACCCCCCCAATTCCTCCTCCATTCTTTTTCAATTCACTCCCATTTTCTATCTCAAATCCACTCCTACTTCACATATCATCCTTCTCTTCTACTAAAACCTAATTGTTCATCATCTAACCTCAAGAATCAAGGCAAGGGGCGCAAGTTTCATTGAGGTTTGTGGAGGATTTAGTTGATTTGTGGTCTTGTTCTTCATATCACTCCCTTCATAGCTTGGATTCAAGGTAAAACTTCAAAACTCTTGCATTTTCTTCATTCTTGCATAATCTCTCTTCTCCTCATCTCAACTCCTTCATATATTGTTTTTGTTGCTTTGAGGAGCCATCTCAAACACTATTGACAAGCACTTAGGGAGGCTTGGGTGTTTGAGGTGGCTCCTTGGCTTTGAAGGAGTTGTTCTTGTGTTTTCTCATATTTCCTTGCATATTCACTCTTGTTTGCATAGTTTTCACAAAATAAGAAACCTATTTCATGCTTGATTGACATTCGGCCATGAGCTCATCTTTAGAGTTCTTGTGTGTTCTTGTTTATTTCATGATTTGGGGATGAATAATGGTTGATTTAGGGTATGTATGTTCCTAGGTTTTAACATCAAGAATTAGGGTTCATACTCCTCTTTTGCAATCTTTGATTTAGTGTGAATAAAAGCATGAGTTAATTGAGGTTTTACCTTAGGAATATGCATGATAGATTAGGTTTTACCTTGTTTTGTTCTATGTGTTATTTGTCAAGATTTGCATGAAATAAGTTGGTGATTCAATGCACAATTGCATTCGGCCATGACTAGGGTTTTTGCCCTTTGGATTGCTTGAAAATTGTCATTTTGATTGTGTTTGAGTAAATGCAAGTTGTGCAATTGTGTTTGTTCACTTTTTACCATTTTACTTTACCACTTCATTAACTTTTTACCAAAAAACATAAAAACATTTTACCACTTTGGTTTTTACCATTTCACTTAGTTTCTACCAAAACATTTTCATCTCATCTCATAAAACCTTTTTACCTTCATTCAAAACATTTTACCACTTGCATCTTTGCATAAAAACCCCAAAACATTTTCTCACTTGCATTTCAAACTTTTTCAACTTTATAAAATAAACCCCAAAATACTTTTTCCACTTTCAAGACCAAAAACATTTCATCTCATTTCCAAAACACCAAAACCCAAAAACATTTTACCACTTTCTTACCTAAACCTTTTACCAAAACATTTTCACCCTCATGCATCTTCATTCATCCCTATTCTATGCGACACTCTCGTGCACCCTTTTGTCTACTCATTCATACATTCATTCTTGTATGCTCATGCATCCACATGCTTGCCTAATCATGCCTCATTGCTCACATGTTCATTCACCTAACCTAGAATACTCTATGCCTATGATCAATTGTATTCCTTTGTTCTTGATGTCATTTGAATGTCTTGACTTAATTGTGCAAAAACCCTTCTACACAATCATGTGCCCTTATAAGACTACCAACATGTGTAGCAAAGAGGCATATGTGCCCCTCTTGAGATTGCTTCCAACTTGTGTAGCAATTCCCCTTCACACACAAACACAATTGTTTTGAGAATTTTGGCTTGCATCTTTGACAATTGAGTTCTTTGATTATATTGGCATGCTAAATCTTAGTTAGTGATCTACATGTTTATGACTGCTTGATTGTTGAGTATGTTTGAGCTTCATTCATTCATTCATTTTGCATTTGGTTTTGGACATAGAATCCGATTGAAAATGATTTACTTATTTTCTAAAACTCTTTTCCAAACCAATTAATTTTCAAAGCATTTTCAATAAACAAAGTTGAGCAAGTAGTGGAGGTCACCCATAACCTTTGTTAGTTTAATCTCTATGAACGCTCTTCAATTTCACATGAGTACTTAGCGATGATTACCTATAACCTTTGTTAGTTTAATCATTCGCTAATGCTCGTCCTACTTCCAAAACCTTTTCGAAAATATAATAAAAGCAAGTTGTTACTAATAGTCAATCAGAGCCTTTGTTCGTCTGACTAGAGGTAACAACTCTTTTTGAGTATTTAGCGGTGATTACCCTTAGCCTTTGTTAGTTTAATCACTCGCTAATGCTCGTCCTATTGCGAAAACTCACCAAAAGATAAAAAACAAAAACCTTTCAGAAAAAGACAAAGGAGAACTACGTAAGCTTTGAGTTCTCCATCGCACCGGGAGATACGTAGGAGCGGGTCGTAACCCCCGTCAAGCACTTTTTCTCTAAAAAACCCTTTTTTTTTTCTTTCTTTCCCATAAATAAGATTTTCACCAAGTCTCTTTCAACGCATTTTTTTTAATAAGAAGTACGGAGGCAAGATTAAAGTATTTTCAAACCAACACACTAAAACCACACTTTTAATTAAAGGTTCCCTCTCAGTAGAGAGGATGTGTGGGGTGCTCGTACCTTCCCCACGCATAACCGACCCCCGAACCCAAATCTTCAGTTTTCAAAGGCCAATCGCTTTCCAAAAAAGGTTTTCCTAATATTTTCCTAAATAAATATTGGTGGCGACTCCGTTGTTTTAAAGAAAGTTGTAAACGAGAACAGTTCTCTCCCAAGGACTTTTTCGGGCGCAACATGTGTCTCTTTGGACAATCCCTAGATATGTGACCATCCTGGCCACACTGAAAACATAATCTCTGAACCTTACGAGGACAAACCCTAGCCAAATGGGTTCCTCAGTATTAGTAACACTTCAAGGCTAACTGCCTATTACGAATCATAATTCTCCTTGAAAAGAATGATTCAACACCCATAAGACACACGAAATATCACATAATGTGAATATATCTTATGAATGACGCAAACAAAGAATAACCAATTAAAGGCTCAATTAGACACTCTACCAATTCCTATACATGGTTAGCATCCGATGTGGATTAACTCGACTCAGTCAGTGTGACCCTAACTCACAATCCAATCTGAATCAAACTGCTCTGATACCATTAAATGAGACGACCCTCATCCTCATCATAGTAACCCTTTACACTTAATCTCCAAAACAGATGAATTTAAAACTTAAAACATATCTAATTGAACATACATCACATATATAAAAACGAAATGTTAAGAGTGTTAAAAAATATGTGGATTACTACAGGTAGTCAAACATATTCAAAAAGAACATAAAACAAAGCCAGCTAAATATCGAGACTCAAAAGACTGACACACTAGCTAAACAAAGCCCAGGTTCTCTCGATGATACACGTGACTTCTTCGTCATAGTGCACTGGCATCGTCGGTGCCCTCAACATTCATTGTGGATGGAAGAGTATCTCTGTCTGCTACAAGTGGCTCCTCGACTGGATCTAAGCGATACAAACAAATATACAAAAGAAAAACACATAGGGCTATGATACATGTATAAGTCAGAAAAATGGGATGATAAAGTAAAGTCAATTTAAACATGTCACAAGCGCATCAATTCAAATTTATTTCTTATCTTCTATCCTTTATTAATATCTTATTTCTCAGACTCTAATATGACAATACTATATGCTGACTCTGATACGTCTCTACTATACTTCGCAGACGCCACTTGACTATCACAATGGAATCTGAGTGTTATAAGTCATTCCCTATCAGAAATCGATCAGAGTAATCTGAACCTATCATTACTCCATCCGGCGTCTATAAATATAGATATGTCCTACTAAGGACCCGACCCGGTACTTGACCCCGTGTGTCCCATACCACGCGGCATGTGAAATTACAACACATATGCAATCTATATGATTCTCTGAGAACTGACATCTCGATGGCTGCACGCCACGACGCTTAACGAGATTCTGGTCAGCCCCTCTGTAGGTAGCCTTTTCTGATCCGCCGATAATCAATTCTTATACCATTTTATTACACAATCTTAATATTATTTTCTCGTCATACTTGTTTATCTTATTATCATTATTATAAAATCATGTTTTCCAACTATATAAATAATACATTTCAGAAATTTCACGGATAATCACAAATAGCACAAAAACATTTCATAGCATATAAACAATCAAAACAATCAATCACAATATCTCAAGCAGTCAATCAATCAATTAATCAAATAATAATATAGAACTTTCCTATGCGTTAACCGGTCATCGACGGTCTAAACTTCCCTTAACTTTAACTCCGAAGAGTAGTCAAATGATCTTTAGGTATTGCCGACTCTTTAATTATAGTAGAGCTTGGATCACTCTACACATATTTAAATTAAAATTTTACGCTAACCGTCTCGATGAATATAGTATCTTGCCCCCACATGAAATGCAGGACGTGCTTTGAACACAATATCAGCTCCAGTAACGCCAGCACGTGCTTTGAACAATAACACAAGCTACGATTACAATAGTCACTAATGGAAAAAAGGCTTTTTATATCGGTTAAAATTGACATTTCATATCGGTTCCCGAACCGATGCCGAAAGATGAGATATAAAAAATAAGGACATTTCATATCAGTTCTTGAACCTTTATGAAAAGTTGTTTTTATATCGGTCGCCCCTAAATCCGATATGAAAAGTCTCTGTTTTTTTTTAAAAAAAAAGAGACTTTTCATATCGGTTCCCATAGAAAACCGATCTGAAAAGTCTTTTTTTTTTTAAAAAAGAGACTTTTCATATCGGTTTTCTATGGGAACCGATATGAAAAGTCTCTTTTTTAAAAAAAAAAAAGTGACACCAATGAGAGAACAAATCAAACAGTTATCTTATATAGCTATAACTGGAGTGGAACTCACATTAGTAGGCATATCCATTCAAATCTATACAAAAACATGCACCTGGATACGTAAAACTTACACAACACAACAACCAAAAAACAACTAAGCCTAGCCCACAAGGTGAAGATAACTACATGGGACAGGAGACGGGAGGTTTTTAGATAAATGCAACCAAGCTATTATACTACCATGGTAAAACCAACACAACAACAACAGAAGAAAAAAAAGAAGACATGTCTTTCTTCAGAAGAGATGGTCCTCTCTAGATTCCTCGGGTTGCTCTATCTTCATTATTGTCCCACGTGACTTCCTTCTGTATTTCTCGATTGGTCCTTTCTCTTCGAAGAGATGGCTATATTTTTCCATGATCCTCACTTTCTCATCAGCTAAGTCTAACATCTCATAAGCATTTGCCACTTTCTGAATGATTAATTTATTCCGAGGTTTACGATCAAAGGCTTCCAGTCCCTTGAAAAGCTTTTCATAAAAAAAAACATGAAACAAAGGTTAACCGTATGTAAATCAATCTAGTATAAGTGTATATAAATCTTGAACAAAGAGAGCAAAATATTTCCTATAGTAGTACAACTATATGCAACAATCCCCACATCAACTGAGAGAAGCAGAGTAAAGTATGCAATGCAGTTCTAACAATAATTATTGATTAATGTGCTAAGCAATTTTCAAGTTATCCCCTGACAATCAAATTAGTGTAGTTCAACCAAAAGAAGTATATATGTTGCTGCTTTCATGAAGCTTATTATTAAAGTGATTTATGTATGTTTATTATTAACATGTAACAGACTAACAGTAAACAAGCAGTCATATATAAACTATTGAATATAAGGAAAACTTCCAATGAGAGTAAAGTAAGTCAACAAGCATATCAAAGAACTTACCTCAAGTATTCCCACAGCACCAATCTTGTCTACTATAGTTTTGGATGAACTGAATGACTCAAGTTCAAAGTGCTCAACAGCAACTCCACATTCTGTCAACAAAATTTAGATACAATCTTAATTTTATTGCAATGAGCAATCAAAAGAAGGAATAATTTTAAATTAAACTTAAAAGTTTGTTTAGCAGAATGAAATAGGTTCTGATTTAATCATTTTAGTGGACAATTTAAAAGTCACCATATTCGACAATTGGAACTTCATTTTCCAACACAAAATGAAATATTTATATATGTAAACATGCTACCTGAATGCCAATACTTCCACAAATTCTGAGTCAACCTGAAAATTGAAAGAACTTGAAACTATTAGGCGTGGAATCACAGAAGTAAACTGTTTTATGGTTGATCAACTAGCCAATTTCATATCTAATCCACATTCATTAGGTATTACAAAGAGATTACTTACTCCTGTTTCTTCTTTGACCTCTCTTACTGCTGCTGCACAAATATCTTCCCCCTGAGGTTGAATGACCATATTATATACATCCAGTAAATAAACTTTTCAGTAAAACTTGAGCTCTCTCAACCACCTGCTACAAACAAATATATAAGTAGTAAAACTTGAAACTGCTTTATAAACCAAAAGACACAATACAAGGGAAGCAGGGGCTACAACTGAATATTCTAGGCAGCAGCAGCAGGAAATGATAAAAGATTATCGAAATCATTAATCATTATTAAAGGAACTAAGGGAATGAAAACAAGAACTCAATAATATTAGAAACAACTTTCACTTCTCAATAACAACAGTTAGAAGGTATTTCAAAAATAAAATAAAGCTATTAGAGGCCTATGTAATATACTCAGTGAACAGAAACACTCAGTGAACAGAAACATGCCATCAGCATAGTGAATCAAAATTACCCCAAAAAGAAAAGGAAAATCAAAACTTTTTTGTCAAACATGAAACACTCGGCGAACAGAAACATGCCATCAGCATAATGAATCAAAATTACCCCAAAAAAGAAAAGGAAAATCAAAACAAAAACCTACCTAGTGACATACAAATTTAACTTCTTGCCTCATGTAATATAGGCCTGTGGGGTTTTGGAGCTGCAAAGAAATTAGAAATAATAACATTAGACTCATATTGGAAAATTAAAATAAATAAAAAAACTAATTCCTAGAGCCCCCTCCCCCCAATATCTTCAAAATCAATAAACCTCTGGACCATATATCCTAATCTGATAGCAGCAGTATTACAGAAATGGCCTATTTGGACCGCATGGCAACAAAATCTTAAAGCTATGGAAGGATCTGCTTTCTAATAAAAATAGTGAAAAGAAATTTACCATTTGGATTTCCTTGCTCATAGAATGATCTTAGAAGAAGGACAGCTTCTGATGCCATTATACCTCCAGCACATTTGAAACCCCTGGCAGGTGGACCGTGGAACTTCAATGTTAATTAGAAGAAAAATAAGAATTGCCTATATACAAACATTAGTGGAAAGATATAAGAAAGAACCACACAGAAGGAGAAAGTGCTAATGAAACCCTCTGAATAGAAAGTGTTATTCTCAAAATCAATATCAAGAACAACACACAAGGAGGAATCAAAGGCCGAACCGACAACAACAACAACAACAACAAAACACACTTCGAAAAGAAAAAAATCAAACCAGAGGGAAATAGAGGACTCGAACCAGAAGGAAGGCGACAAAGTAGCGGTGAACCGGCAACGAACGACGACGAAGCCGTGAACAGCAACGATGAAGCCGTGAACGGCAACGACGAAGTAGCGAATGGCGGCGGCGAATGGATGAACTGTGAAGGATGAAGGCGAGGGTTGAAGGAGAGGGTTGAAGGCGAGGGAAACGCCTCGAGGGTTTGGAGGATCTAACATAGCGATTGTCTCCTTCGCCTACTTCGCCTCCTTCGTTCCTTCGTTCTTTTAGCAGTTGAAGAGAGAGGGAGATTCTAGGGTTTTTTCAAGCGAGAGTGATACTGAGAGTGAGGACGGTGGGAGTGATACTGAGGAAAGACACGCGAGAGTGAGAGGGAGCCAACGTGAAGAGATGCGTAAAACCTAATTTTTTTGGTTTCTATAACGGGTGGTTTTGTGACCTGTTATGGAAGCCAAAATTTTTAGACTTTCTATAACGGTTATGCAAGGAAACCGATATGAAAGATGGTTTTTCCACTTTCTATATCGGTTCCAGTGGCAACCGATATAAAATTGTAATTTTAATTACAAAACTGCCACCGGGTCACTTTTAATATCAGGCCGTTTTTAACCGATATAAATGACCGTTATAAAAGGCATTTTTTCCACTAGTGAGTGTGATGGGATTCGGCTTTGTTTGATAGTTTGGATGACGAAAAGAAGTTTAGGGAATTATAAAGGTATTTTTTTTTGTACCCCATCATATCACCATATACCCCCATCATAATTGATAAACCGAAAATACCCCTGCCAAACTAAAACTCGCTCAGATTTACCCCCACTCAAGGTAAATCCGCTATGTTATTTTACAAAGCGGATTTATCTACCCAATAGGTAAATCCGACTTTTAAATAACAAAGCGGATTTACCTTATGTGGGGGGTACATCCGCTTTTAAAATTAACAAAAGCGGATTTACCTAATGTGGGGGTAAATCCGATTTTCTTTTTTTTTTAGGGAAATCAGATTTATCTTTTTTAGGTAAATCCGCTTTGTTATTTTCCAAAGCGGATTTATCTACCCAATAGGTAAATCCGACTTTTAAATAACAAAGCGGATTTACCTTATGTGGGGGTACATCCGCTTTTAAAATTAACAAAAGCGGATTTACCTAATGTGGGGATAAATCCGATTTTGAAATTAAAATTAAAATTAAGTTTTTTTAGAAATATAAAATAGATATGAATATCGGTCGTCTTTTGGTTCTGTTTAGTGTATTGTTCGTTAACATGTGACGATGTTGTACGTCGGGTGAATAATTTAGGCTAAAAAATCGATTTTCGAGCAACCTACTCAGATTGTAATGAAACCATATCCATTAAATCCGATTGAAGCATTTTGTGGATGGGATTGAGTAAGCTAAGTCATTCCATGTAGCAGCATTATCTCCTGTCCAGTGAGCTGTATACTTACCAGAGCTTACAAAAGTTGATCTACTTAGAATGCATGGCCTTTTACCAGTTATATTCACTAAGGCATTGTTAGTTGCTTTGGATTCTAGTAGTCCATATAAATTGTGGGCATCATATTCAGTTATATTACCGTAGTGTAAAGATGTTGCTGGCACTGTTTTGTTGTTAATGGGTCGTAGAACTCCAACGTTGTTAATTTTGTATGGAGGGTTATCAAGATTTGAAAATGGAATAGGAGGAGAAGTGATTGAATTAGCTAACTCATTCATGTCAAGCCAAATACCATCAAAAGGAAGAAGGTCCGTAAATAATTTGATTTCCCACAGTGGTCGTCAATGTTCGGTACTGTGCTTCCGATCTTAGTGATTGGTATTATGCAGTTAGTAGATGTTTTATCCTTGATTCTGTTTCTATCTTCAGGTCTTGAGATGTTTCGATCATGTTCGATCTTGAGATGCCCGATGTTGTTCGATCTTGAGATGTCCGATGTTGTTCGATCTTGAGATGTCCGATGTTGTTCCTGCAATAACACTCCGACGCTCAAGTCAGTATTTGAGTGAATGAGTATTTTGTTGGAAAAAGTGCTTACCATTTAATGAGCATTGAATGCTGTATTTATAGATTTTGAGTGGTGTTTGCTGTGGTCGATTTGGGCCGTCCGATCCTGTAGAATGATCTTGACCATTGAAGAATGGACTTTAATGATTTGAATGGGCCTTTCATCAATTGGGCCTTAAAGGAGGTGTAAAAAGTAGAAATTCTAATTACCATAACAGTGGCCCCCTAAGTCTGGTCGCTTGAGGAGCGATCTTGACTTGATAAGGCGATGTAGCCTCGCATTTTCGTCTTCCTTGAGTAGAAATTTCTTTGGTCTTGAGCTAATGTCGAGCTTGAAATTTTGGTCGATGTTAAATAACCGTCGAGCTTCTGAGCGAGGTAGACAGTATTTTGGAATCAACCGAGCTTCTGAGTGAGGCAGACAGTTTCTTGGAATCAGCGCTGCTTTGGAATCAGTGCAATCTTGGAATCAGTGCTATTTTTACTGTTTCTGACAAGGCGTGATTTTGCAGTGGCGGCGCATGATGGTGACGCTTTATTTTTTAGCGTGCGAACCTAATGGACCTTAATTGGACGTGACGTTTCGACTTCCCGGCCCAAGCCCATTAATTCCGTCTCACTATAAATAAAGGGTCTCACCCTTTCATTTGTTGCTTGGCGTTTATTTGTTTTGGATTGTCGATCTTCGAGAGCTCCCGAGCTTCTTTTTCGAGCAAAACGATTTTGGAGAGTTTTGAATCACTTTAAGGTCGGTTTCTGTAGATCAACAACTGCATTCTTTCCAGACAAGATCAAATTCGCAGCTCCGTTCCGAGGTTAGTTTCTTTTTTGATTGTTATTTTTGTTGTGCCTGGACCTCCCCCAGTCCTTTATGATCTCAGAATGGGGGTCGTCAGGTCGGGTTCCAATTTGTTCGCGAACCCCTTTTCGATCCTAACCCTGACATTTCGTCCCCCATTTCTGCAGATTCGTCCTGGCGAGGACAAAACAAACTCAGAGACGTTACTCAGTATTGTAAGGATTTTACGAACGTGATGGCCTCTGGTGGCGAAATTCCTTAAGTTCGTACCGATCCTGTTGAAGTTGCCGCTCCTGATGTGCAAGAGCATTCTGCTTCAGCCCCTATGAGTGATAAGGCGGAAGACAATTTTGAAGGTGAAAGCTCTTCTCCTGTGAGCGATGCTAATGAGCCAAACGAGGGTGCTCCTGAAGATATGGAGGAGGATCATTTGGTGGATGTGATGACCATTACCTCTGAGTCTGATGAGGAAATCCAATTGGAGGAAACAGAGGGTTCCGAGGTCGACCTCGGGACAAGTTTCGACCCTGCTGATGGGTTCGATCGAGGTGATGCTGGAAAGCAAGCTGAATCTCGCCCTTCGAGTCAACCAGGTTCCAGTCGAGCTTCTGCTGCTTCTATTGATGGTTACTCGAGTACTGGCTGTGGGGACCTCGACGTACCGGTACGAGAGGTCTCTCAATACGATTGGGTTTCCAGAAACATTTTGGAGATCGAATCGTTGTACCGGTATGGCTTTAATTTGGAGATGGTCGGCAGGAAGGCTTCTGGGCGCTCGAAGCGAGTTTGGAGGATTGAGGGTATGAAGAAAGGAGAGCATGTGGCTTTGTGGCCCGGAGAGCTCAAGTTTACCTTGTACCATATGCTGATCAACGAAATGAATATCCGGCCTCCTTTTACCTGGTTTAAGCAGACGGTTTTGGCGAGTTTAGATGTAGCGCCTTCCCAACTACATCCAAATGCATGGGCTTTCGTTCGAGCCTATGAATTAATGTGCATTCATCTGGAGAGACCGGTCTACCCATTCTTTTTTCTGTGGGTGAGGATCGACTAAGTGCTGACGATCTTCTTACCAAGAGGATCCTGATATTTATTTCTGAGAGCATCCTGTTTTCAAAACATAAGTATCGGGGTATCCTTGCGGCTAAGATAGTTCAGGCTGGAAAACGAAGACGAGTGCAATCTGTTTTAGGTAGTTTGTCTTTCTGGGGTCGAATTTTGTGTATTTTGATTTTGATTGTAAGTTGCATAACCCAGTTTTCTTTATTTTTTAGATACCATGGCCCCAAGGAAGCTCGCTGCAATGAAGGCATTGGCGATGAAGAGTGTCGACATTCCTGTCGATGTTGAAGAAGAGGGTGCTCTGGTTCCGACGTCTCCCCAAACTGAGATCGCCGCTGAGACGGCTATTCCTGCTTCTCCGATCAACACCGTCACGCAGGAGGATCTCGCCCATGATCGGATCGATCTTGTCTCCGGTTCTCCTCCCCCAGCTGCTCACGATACTGGTGCAGGGCCCTCAGCGAAGAGGGTGCGTACCGATGCTGGTGGTGAGTCAAAACCAGAGAAAAGGAGTAAAACCTCGAGGAGACCAAAACACAAAAACAATGCCGTTCCTTTGGAGGAGGGTTTCCTGGAGCAAAACTATGCTCAGTGGCGGGAGGATCCTGTTGGAGCATCAGTTCAAATTTTGGTAAACCTGGGCGAGGTTCACAAGATCGAGAAGGAAAAATATGAGAAACGGGCTAAAGGTATGTGTTTTCATGTTGTTTGTTTTTTGCTGATTTTGTTTTTATGACTTTTCCCTCAGCTTGATTTTTTCTTTATTTCGTGTTTGCAGATTTGTTGGAGCTCGAGAAATCAAAAAGGGCGAAGCTTGTGGAAGACATGTCCTTGAAATCAAAAGAGTTGGCTCGAACCAAGCAAGAGCTTCAAACTTTGAAAGAAGGGCAGGGGGAAATTATACGTCGGGCCGAGTTCGCAGAGGCTCGTGTGAAGGAGCTTGAAGAGAATGAGGCTCGGGTGAGGGATCTTGAAGAAAAGGAGAGAGGTCTGGAGGAGCAGGTGGTCGAGGCTAATCAAAAAATTAGAGGCTTGGAGCATCGAATCGTCGTTCTAGAAGACGATCTGAGAAAGGCCTGAGGCAGGGGTCGGTACCAACAGCGATCCTGAAGCTCGAATTGCAGAGCTCCAAGCAGCCCTTCAACAGAGTAGAAAAAATGCCAAGGAGGCTGCGAGAATTGCTAATGAAGCTACGAAGGAAGCTCGTGAAGCCGCAAACTCTGCAATCGAGTTGTACAGGGAAGGTTTTGAGTGTGCCCTTCAGCAGGCTGCTTTGGTCAATCCTTCTATCCATTTGGATCGAGCGATTGTTGATGCTGATCATGAGGTCGAGGGGGGTCAGATTGTTAAGATCTACGCTCAAACTGAAGAGAAGACCGTCATCTTTCCGACCCCTGCTGCTTGATGTTTTAAGTGTGTTCTTTTTTGCAGAAGTTCTGGGTATATTCTTTTATCCGTGTAGGTTTTGCATAGATCCAGAACTTTGATATGTAATTCAGGATCTTTTTTGAGGGCTCGGTCACATCCGAGATGTTTGTAATTTTTGGAACACGTTTCATCAGATTTCTATCTTTTAAACCCCGTTACGCGCTTAATGAATGCTTTTTAAATTTTGCATGTCATATATGTCGCTTTTGTAGAGTTTATTTTCGGATCTCGTTTATGATTTTTATGAATGCTTTTTTAATTCTGCATGTCATGTATGATGTAAGAACGTTGGTAAATGAGGAACTCGATATACCAGGTTCGAGCCTATAGGACAGTTTACTAGGACTCGGCCCAGATTTAACTCGCCCTATAGGGGTATCGGCAGTTGTGGCCGATGGTCGTTCTTAGGACGTTTCGATCCTCGAAGACCTGGTCTCTTTGAGATAGTTTACTGAGACTCGGCTCGGATTTAACTTTTTCTCAAAGAGTTTGCGACCTTGGGTGGTCGCTCGGGGAGATCATCTAAGATCGGTCCCAGTTGTTTCCTCGTAGAGGGAATTTTGGTTCGTACATTCTGTTTGATGAAATCAAGAATGTGTGGGAACTTGGTGAGAACCTCGACAAGCTCGATGAGTTTTTTGTTGAAAACACTTTGAAAGGTTACCTTCTTTATAAATAACTCGTTTCGTGTTTACATAAGGTCGGAGTACATGATTTCTTTCTAAAGATAATAACTTTTCAATTTTGTTGCGTTCCAAGTTCTCTCAATCTTTTTTCTTTGGAGGGTCTCCAATTTAAAAGCTCCCGTACCGGTTTTAAACAAAATTCGGTAGGGGCCTTCCCAGTTCGGGGCGAGCTTTCCTTGGGAAGCGTTTTTCTGACCGACGTCAGCTCTTCTGAGCACTAGATCACCTGGATCGAAATCTCTGTGAATGACTTTGGTGTTGTACCTGGTTGCTACTCCTTGTTTGATGATTGCTTCTTGAAGTGAAGCCCGACCTCGGATTTTATCGATGAGGTCGAGTTCTTCTCTTAAGGCTTGGTCGTTATTGCTTTGAGTTTTAGGATTTGCCGTTCTCCAGCTAAGTTCGCCAATCTCGACAGGAATGACCGCCTCGCTGCCGTAGGAGAGCCTAAAAGGCGTTTCTCCAGTGGAGCTTTGGGGGGTGGTCCTATATCCCCAGAGGACGTAAGGCAATTCTTCCACCCAGTTTCCTTTAGCATCGTCCAGACGTCGCTTTAGTCCGTTCAGTATTACTTTGTTCGCCGCCTCTGCTTGTCCGTTGGTTTGAGGGTGTTCTACTGAAGTAAAATGATGTTTGATTTTTAGCTCGAGCATTAGCTTTCGAAATCCTGTATCTGTGAATTGAGTTCCGTTATCAGTTACTACTACCTCGGGGTTCCCGAACCTGCTCATAATGTTTTTTTTGAAGAATTTTATGCAATTTTTTGCAGTGATAGTAGCCAAGGGTTCCGCTTCTATCCATTTGCTGAAGTAGTCTACGGCGACGATCAAGAATTTGACTTGTCCCGGTGCTTTTGAGAACGGTCCGAGCAGGTCCATTCCCCACCATGCGAAGGGCCATGTGGAGGATAAGCTCGTGAGATCTGTGGGGGGAGCTATGTGGACGTTGGCGTGGATTTGGCATTTTTTGCATTTCTTCACATGATCACTAGCAATCCCTGCCATGCTCGGCCAGTAATATCCGGCTCGAAGAGCTTTTCGAGCTAAAGACCGAGCTCCCATGTGCTGGTCGCAGATTCCTTCGTGAATTTCTGTCAAAACATAGGCTGCTTCCTCTCCCTCAACGCATTTTATTAATGGGGAAGAGAGGCTTCTTCTGTAAAGCGTTCCATTGACGACTAAAAAAGCCGAAGCCCTTCTCCTGATGTATTTAGCATCATTTTTGTCCAGGGGTTCAACTCCCCTGACGATGTATTCCAAAATTGGAGTGATCCAGCTGTCAGTTTCCTCGAGCATGCAGATGGTCGAGTTACACAGATGCTCGAGAGACACACTGGGTTTGTGGAGTGTTTCTTGGATGGTCGTCCTCTGGTTCCCTGGGATTTTTGTGCTTGCAAGTTTGGCGAGGATGTCAGCTCGTTGGTTTTCCGTTCTTGGCACATGAATTACCTCGCTCGCTTCAAATTTATGTTACCAAGTGGCTTCAGTCTCAAGAGGGGGGGTGAATTGAGATTTAAAACTTTTCAGATCTTTCGAAAAATGTTTTTCCCCTTTTCAATGACTTAGATCAATTTTTCTCGCAGGTTAAATGGAAGCGAAGGAATTAGAATATAAAGCAGTAAAGCAGTATAACAGTAAAGCAGGAAAGCAGTAAAGCACGCAGAGATTTATCCTGGTTCGGTCACCTCCTAGTGACCTACGTCCAGTCCTCACACCCTTGTGAGATTTTCCACTAACCAAAACAACAAGGCTTACAGGTGCCTTGGAAAACCTTTACAGACTCAGGCACTCTCCTCCTAGGATACCCCACCTATGGAGAGCCCTCAAATCTAATATAACAATAACAAGAGATACCCCACCCCTGTTACAATCAGCTGCCCCAGAAAAATACCCCACTTCCTAGTACAAACAGCTACCCTAGAGAGATACCCCACTCCCTAGTACAAATCACAAACAATTAAATAGTAAACAATTGTAAAGACAGAAATACCTCTAATGAAGGCAGATATTACAATTTGAAGAATGCAACCCCAACTAACTCTTAGCAACAGATCAGCTCAGACGGACCAACGGTGCGTGACAAGCAAAAGTAAAAGCGTGAAGAGTTTTTCTCAAAAGTTTTCTGATTCGTGAAATGGGTTGTTGTAAAAATGAACGTAATGCAGTGCCTATTTATAGGCTATGAAAAACTCAAGTTTACGTTAAAAATAGTGTAGGAATCGATTCTTTGTTGAAAGCATTTGATCTAGCAATCGATTCATTTAAGTGAGGAATCGATTTTGATTTGTTTGAAAAATAGGGACAATCGATTCTTGAGAACCATGGAGGGCTAGGAATCGATTCTGTACTTAGTGAAACCATGTATGAATCGATTCTCAGCTTGCCTGAGTCATGTAGGAATCGATTCTCAGTTAAGTGCAAAAGAGTGGGAATCGATTCTTCCTTTAAAAAGATTTGGCTCAGGAATCGATTTGTGCACTGGAAATACATGAAGTGAAAATCGATTCTTCCTTTTCTGATTGGCCTGAAAATCGATTTTGATGAATGTATATGCAAGATAAAATCGATTTTTATGTTTTAAAGATGATAGGTATGATTACGTAAGTATGCATGCATCTTTGAAAAACTTGTGAGTGTGTGAGACTTTGAGATACGAGCTGACCTTTGAAAGAGCTTACACTTTTTCCTAAGACACACCCAAACCCTAAGGACTACCCTTATATTTAAGGACTACCCTTTAAACTTGAATCTTCAATTCTTGAGCTTGTTTGTCTTGGATTGTGACTTTGATGTTTAGTCACTTTTATTTACTTTTGGCCATCAACTTTATCTTTGACTTTTTCATCATCAAAACATATTCTGCAATATTAGTTTACGTGCAATACAAGGTATCCACAATTTAGCCAATAGCGACCGTACCCGAAGTAAGTATTTTTGCAAGATCGATTCTTTCGTCTCGTATTGGTTTCCAATCTGGGAGACCACCAAGAGAGAGTCGGTATGTAATTTTATTTGCGGAACTTGGAGGTCAATTGCCAGGCGCAGTCCGGCGATGCAAGCCTCGTATTCTGCTTGGTTGTTCGAGGTTGGGAAACCGAAAGTTAGGGAAACTTCCACTACAAGAATTGCTTGCATTACTGGCTAGACATTTCTGGCGGAATCAGTCAGCCAGTAAGTTTTCTGGTGGAATTATGCGATTTCTGGCGGATTTAGTCTGCCAGTAAGTTTCTGGCAGATTCCATAACATTTCTGTCGAATTTAAACAGCCAGTATATTTACTGGCGGATTGAGTAGGAATTTCTGGCGGAAATTAATTGAAAAACTAAAATAATTTTATAAATAAATATATCCGCCAGTAATTGCATTTACTGGCGGAAATTTCAGCCAGAAAATACCCTCAAAAGCTGCGCATTGACTGTCAAAAATGGCCAGTAATGCAGTTCCGCCAGTAACACGCGAGTTCCGCCAGTAATGCAGTTCCGCCAGTAACACACAAGTTCCGCCAGTAATATATCCACCAGTAATTGCATTTACTGGCGGAAATTTCAGCCAGAAAATAGCCTCAAAAGCTGCGCATTGACCGTTTCCGCCAGTAATGCACTGTAATCCGCCAGTAATATTCGTGGGCTGTCAGCTGCCACAATTCCGCCAGTAATGCACTTTAATCCGCCAGTAAAATTCGTGACAGCCGTTGCATCTTCTCCTTCTTAATCCGCCAGAAACGGTCTTTAATCCGCCAGTAACTGCCATAATGCGTCTTCTCCTTCTTCCCTCCATTATAAAATCTGAAGCTCTCATTTCATTTGTTATTCATTCCACCATTTTTCTCAAATGTGTCTAAAATTTTTTTCATTCATTCACACCATTTCTCTCCAACATTGATCCTGTTTTAGCTTGGTTTGGGGATGATGACAACAACAACAACAACAACAACAACAGCAACAACAACACCAACACCAGCAGCAACAACAACAACAGCAACAACAACAACACCTCTGGACCCTCCTACTATGATATCTAGTACTTTTACTAAATATTTTAATTTGCATTTGTAATGACTATTTCTATTTATATTTTGTAATGGATATTTTAATTAGTACTTTATTGCATGAAGTTTATGAAAATTTTATCATTTAGAAAAAATATTTAGTAATTATTTTATTTTTTGAATTAAATAAATGAATTAAAAAATTATTTTTAAAAAATTTAAATAAAAAATGAATTAAATATCAACAAATTTTAAATATAAAAAACCATTTGAAAAATATTTATTTTAAATAAATATATAATACAGTACTGGCGGATTTGGTTGTTTAGTGGCTGATATTCAGCCAGTAATTACTGGCTGAAATTCGGCCAGTAAATCCGCCAGTCATTACTGGCTGAAATTCCGCCAGTAACAATTACCTGCGGCCGTTTTTCTGGCTGATTACTGGCGGACTAAATCCGTCAGTAATGTGCAATTTCTGGCCGAATTTCAGCATTACTGGGGGATTGAGTTAGCCAGTAATAACTTAAATTCTTGTAGTGTTCGATGATGATCCCTGTTGGGCTTTCTAGCATGATTCCAGCGCCACTTCCTTTTGGGTTAGAGGATCCATCGACATATAGGATCCAAACATCGGGTTCGATGTTGGCAGGAGTCATCTCGGCCATGAAGTCCACCAAAACTTGTGCCTTTAGTGCTGTTAGAGCTTCATATTTAATTCCGAATTCTGAGAGTTCCACAGCCCATTTAATCATTCTTCCAGCAAGATCGGATCTATGGAGTATTTGTCTGATGGGGTAGTTAGTCCGGACGACCACCTGGTGAGCGACAAAATAGGCTCGGAAGCGTCGAGCTGCGATGACCAGAGCCAGGGCGATTTTCTCGACCTTCTGATAATGACTCTCAGCTCCGTGTAGAGCCTTGCTTGCGAAGTAGACCGGGCTTTGTCCGGTTTCTAGCCCGCGCACCAGAACGGCAGCTAAAGCTTCCTCCGAGACTGCCAGATATAGATACAGGGTTTCCCCCTCGTTTGGTGGAGTTAATATTGGAGGCTCGGAGAGAGATTTCTTGAGTTGTTTTAAAGCTTCATCTTGTTGAGGTGTCCATTCGAAATCTCTTTCTTCTTTTTTGAGGATTTTGAACAGTGGAAGAGATTTGAATGCTGCATTAGATATGAAACGAGATAGAGCAGCGATCATGCAATTAAGTTTTTGTACTTCTTTCTTGGATGTCGGAGTTCGCATTTTTGTGACGGATCGACATTTATCAGGGTTTGCCTCGATTCCTCTTTCTGTTAAGAGAAAACCCAAGAATTTTCCTGCTCGAACTCCGAATGTACATTTCTCTGGGTTCAACCTCATTCTATTTTTTCAAACCTCATAAAAAATTGTTCTTAGATCGTTTATATGCTCGTCGTCACTCCAGCTCTTGGCGATCATATCGTCGAGGTAAACTTCTACGCTCTTGCCGATCTGGTTTTGGAACACTTTGTTCATCATTCTCTGATAAGTCGCTCCTGCGTTTTTTAACCCAAATGGCATGACATGGTACGCGAAGTTACCTCGGTCGGTGATGAAGGCAGTTTTTTCTTGATCTGGGGGAAACATGGCGATCTGGTTGTTTCCGCAGTATGCGTCCATAAAGGATAATAACCGAAAACCGGAGGCGTTGTCGACCAACCGATCGATGCTGGAAACGGGAAAAGCATCCTTTGGACAAGCTTTATTAAGATCGGTGTAATCGACGCACATACGCCATTTTCCGTTATTTTTCTTTACCAGGACTGGGTTTGATAACCAGGTCGTGTATTTAACCTCAGAGATGAAGTTTGCTTTGATGAGATCATCTACTGCTTTGGCAGCAGCAATGGCTTTCTCCCTGTTTTGGGCCCGCTTTCTTTGGGCGATCCATTTGGCTTATGGGTTAATTGCGAGCCGATGGCAAGCGACCTCTGGTGGGATCCCGGGCATGTCTTCTGCCGACCAAGCGAAGATGTCTTTGAAGTCGTTAAGACATCTGGTCAACTCGATCTTAACCTCTTCTAGTAGGTCGACCCCTATTTTGACAGTTCGGGAGGGGTCTGATCCGAGCTGTATTTCGATGAACTTTCCGTCAGGCTCTGGTCTTCTAATTTTTCGTTTGAGCTCTTTGGTTAGCTCGTCAACATCTTTTTAATTTTTGTCTTTTGGATCGCATCCGGTCTCTATGTTAGTGGTATTAACTTCAGTCGATCTATCTTTAGCTTGTTTGGGAGTCGACAGCTCTTCTGAAGGGGGAACCCCTTCTTGCTCTGAAGCCTTCCGTTCGGTCTTCGTCCATAAGAAGAAACACCTGGAAGGAGACTCTAAGTCGGAGTTCAAAGTGATAACTCTGTTGCAGAGAGAGTGGAACTTCATCTTTAAGTGTGTGGTGGAGGTAATCGCCCCGAGCCTGCCTAAGGTCGGTCTTCCTATAATACCGTTGTATATGGACTCACAAGGTAAGATGAGAAATTTGGTTTTGACGGTCCGAACCATTGGTTCGGTTCCGTAAGTAACCATTAGCTCCAAATGCCCAAGGTGTTTGGTTCGAGATCCGTTAAAATCGGACAAGGCCGTTCCTCTATAAGGGGTGAGTTCCTCTTTGTCGATCCCCATTTTGTTTAGAAGATCGACAAAAAGGATGTCTGAGGAGCTTCCTTGGTCGACCAAGATCCTACGTACCTCCTTATTGGCTATGACCGCCGAGATTAAGAGAGGTACGTGTTTGTTAGCTTTCCCGTCTATAAGGTCGTCATCGCTGAAAGATAATGGAGGTCGATTTGTCTTGGTCGGGGTTGTCGATGTCGAAGCTATACTTAACATTTCCTTCCACTTTCTTTTCATTGATTTTCCGGATCCTTCATGATCGAATCCTCCTGTTATCATCATTATAATCGAGTGTTCTTTTGATCTTTTATTCAATTCATCGTGGTCTGGCTCGATCACTTCTTTTCCTTTTGTTCTAGGATCTTCATTTCTTTCTTTTCTGACGTCGTCAGATCGTCCTCCCTCCCTTTTGACATAGGAAGATAGTTTTCCTCGTTTTATCAAATCTTCAATGTCATCCTTCAGGGCATTGCAATGGTTTGTGTCATGGCCATTGCTTCTGTGGTATCGGCAGTATTTGTTATCCTTTTGTCCAGGTCGGATAGGTAGGGATCTGGGAGGTTTGACGTCCCTGAACTCGACGTTCCAACATTCCCCCAATAATTGGGCGTTGGAGACGTTGAGTTCAGTATATACCTGGTGACGATTTTTCTTACCGACGTTCCACGAAGTCTTTCGAGGATCGACCTCGATGCGGTGTTTTGATGGTTCTGCATGTGATGATGCTTTGTCGATTTTGGAATTTCCCTCTTCATTGATGAAACACTAGGATAGCTCAAGGAACTCTTGTAGGGTGTTAGGTTCCCAGGTGTTAATATGCTTTCGGAACGGGCTTCCAGGAAATAGACCTTGAGCCATGAAGAAGATTCGAAAAGCGTCGTCTAGCTGTCGAACCTGAAGAGCTTCGTTGTTGAATCGCTCTATGTATTCTCTCAGGGGCTCGTTTCCCCTCTGGATGATAGATGCTAAAACATTCTTGTTTTTGGGTTTGCTTTTGGAATGGGCAAAGTGTACCGAGAAGTGTTTCGCTAATTGGTCCCAAGAGGAAATGGTGTTCGATTTTAAAGTCCGAAACCATTCAGAGGCCATTTTGTCCAGGGTTAATGGGAATATTCGGCATTTCATTTCCATCGGTACATTTCGGTACTGTATGGTCGTGTCAAACTGATCGAGATGCCTGTCGGGGTCGCCCGTACCGTCGTAAGTCTTCAGTCCTCCAGGTGGTTTTTCAAGATATCGTGGCACTCGGTAGTTAGCGATTGCTTTTCTGAATGGACCTTTTCGCCTAGGTTGACTCGCCCGAGATTGTGGTTGACGTCCGTAATGAGGATCGGGACGCCCGTATCGTCGAGGTTGATTGTTTGAATGTTGTCATGGCTTCTTGAACGTCGTCTTGGCGAGGTCAAGTCCTAGTGTGGATGATGTTGAGGGGGGTTATTCGAGCCTTCAAGATCGTCATAACATCGAGCCGGAGGAGAACGGGAAACATTCCCTTGGTGACGGCGTGGGGGAGAAAGAGGATCGTCTAGATCGTCATGCTATCGAGCCGGAGGAGAACGGGAACCATTGCCTCGATGACGGCGTGGGGGAGAATGAGGATCGTCGAGATCGTCATGCTGTCGGGCCGGAGGAGAACGGGAACCATTCCCTCGATGACGGCGTGGGGGAGAATGAGGATCGTCGAGATCGTTATATTGTCGAGCCGGAGGAGAACGGGAACCATTCCCTCGATGACGGAATGGGGGAGAATGATGATTGAGCTTTCTCCTAGGGGGTGATCGATGAAAGAGTCTCCTTCTAGTTGGGTTTCTTCTTTCAAGGGAGTCCTGCCCGGTCGATTTTTGGTCTGAAACGCTCTGTGCTTGAAGTCTTGCTACTTCGGCTTCGAGGTTAGTGAAACGGTTGCTTCTTTCTTCGTTTACGGCTTACTGTCAAGCTAGTAGCTGAACGAGTTGTTGAACCGCGTCGGTCAAAACTGGAAGCAATTGAGGAGGAGGCGGTAAGCTAGCTTCATCTGTGCTCGAATGTATCCGGGGCGGACCTATGTTGGGATATCGGTTTCGAGCTTGTGATGAATTTGTGAGTTCCTGGACGTAGCAAAAACTCAACCCAGCAAAAAAAAACCTAGCCAATTCGCATGGCCCAACCCCCAAAAAAAAAACCTAACCCATAACCCACAACCCATAACCCAATTCCCACCAAAACCCTAATTTTTTTTCCCCCTCACTCACTCAAATTCGGCCACAATAATAAAAAAAAAACAAAAAAAAAACCTAAATATTCACTTCCCCCCTAACCCTAAATTAAAGCCAAATTCATTCCCTCTTCCCTCCCCCCCCCTTACTCGAATTTCTCCCCTTCTCTCTCCATTGAAACTCTCACTTTACCCTTCCCAACACTCAACCTATCACTTCCCTCTTTCCCTCTCTCCTCCCTTCCACGGCTCCCACCCCTCATTCTTTCCCCATCACTCACAAATTCACTTTTCTCTCTCTCATTCTCACACTCACACACTTCACTTTCTCTTTCTTTCTTTTCAACCTTTCACTTCTCTTTCTCTCACCCTCCCCCTCCTCAATCTCACGACCACTCTCTCATTCTCACTCTCACCCACTTCACTTTCTCTTTCTCTTTCTCTTTCTCCCACTCACACTCAACCTCCATCCTTCCTTTCTCTCTTTCCACTACTCCCAACGGATCCATTTCTCCTCTCATCTCCCATTCCTCTCATCTCTCACACAACCTTCTCTCATCATCACACACAACACTCAACCTTCCTCTCCTCACTCACACAAACCTACGGCCATCACCTCCCCCACATCTCACATGTTTTCATTTTTTATTTTCCCCTTCACCAAACCTCCATCATATCAAAAAAGATCATCATCACTATCCAAGAGTGGTTGAAGTGGAGCAGAAGATGGAAGAAGCTTGGGTTTTGTTTTTTTTGTATAAATAGGGTTCCCCATTTAGGGGAAAGGTCACGGTTTTCTCTTAGGAAAAAGGGAAAAATCTTCTGAAAAAAAAAACTAGGGTTTTCAAAGAGAGAAAGAAATTTTTTAGGGTTTCTTTTAGAAAAATTTTCTTCCCCTTCTTTTCTTCCTTCCTAGATTTTTTTTTAGTTTAAAATTTTGTTGTATTGAGAGATCCGAAGAAGAAAGCTTGTTCCACAACAATTTCTGGATTTGTTCAAGGTACAAAATGTAATAATTCGTAGTATTGTTGCTTTTTGTAATTTTTTTTAGTTATTGTAATTTTGTTCATATTATCACTGCCATTTTATTTTAATTATTGTTGTCACATTTTGCCGTTTTTTTTTAGTTCTTTTTAGTTGCTGTTCTAAAAAAAAATATATTAGTTGTCACATTTTTTTAAAATATATTAGTTACTGTTGTTTTTTTTTTAAAAAAAATTTTTTAGTTGTTCTTATTATCTAGTTTAGTTACTGTCTTAAATATTATGCTGTTTTTATCATTTAGTGTAGTGGCTTTTTTTTTTATTATTAAATATTATTGCTGTTTTTTATTATTTAGTTTAGAGACTGTTTTTATATTATATTTTTGCTATTTGTTATTTATTTTGATGTTTGTTATATTATTGTAATTTTCGGATTTAAAAAAATAAACCTTTTTTTAAAAATAAAAAATAAAAAATATTTTCTTGAAGGAAATGGTTACTAATGTCACTACCCTTTTCTAAAAAAAATATATAATAACAAAAATCTTTTTTTTCAAAAAAAGTAAAAAGGCACCCTTTTATTAAATAATAACTATGACAACAAAAAAAACAAAAGAATTTTTCTCCATAATCCGTTTTCCAAACACCAGGCTTGTTTAGTCTAGGTTCTGTTTTTAAGAAAAAAAAAAGCGCTTCAAGAATCACGTGTTCTAGAGTAGAATAGTAAAAAAGTAATAAACCAATCAATCGTTTTTTAGCGTCAAAACGCTATTTGCACCCCCGGTGACCCTTTTTTTAAGCGCCAAAACACTATTTGCACCCCCGGTAACCATTTTTTTTAGCGTCAAAATGCTACTTGCACCCCCCTCTTGTCGCACTTTTCGCTTCTGTTTAAACCGCGATGTTTCCAAACTGCTTTTCTTTCTTTCAAACAATTTTGCTAACATAAAAGGAAATATGTGGTTACTAGTGGTCACTCTGAGCTTAGCTTGTTTGACCGTTAGGACTAACCTTCTTTTTTTCACAGCGGATTAGTAGCAGCAGTCACTCTGAGGCCACTTGTTTGATCATCGCAAACATCCGCCTAAACTTCAAAAAAATTTCTCAATCCCGACTCCATTTTTAGATCACGCTTCCCAATAAGCATTTTTTTAAACGAACGAAACGCTCGATCACAAACCGGGTATTTATAACAGTCACTCTGGCCCCGTCCGTTTGAACGCTGTAGATACCTTCTTTTCCGAATAAGCCATTAATGACGACCACTCTGGATTTATCTGTTTGGTCACCATGAACGGCCTCTAGTTTTCGCAAAAACTTTTCAATAAATAAAAAATACCAACACACAAATTTTTTCTACCCGAGAACTACGTAGCTTTGATTTCTCCATCGCACCCGGAGATACGTAGGAGCAGGGGCCCACTCCTGTCGAGCGCAAAAAAAACTAAAATTTTTATTAAGTCTTCCTTTCCGTTTTTTTTTGCAAATAATAAAAAGGGTAAATTAAAATGTTTTCTTTAAACTAATTTTTTCTACACATTAAATTAAAAGGTAACCTTTTTAGGATGTTGCGGGGTGCTAGCACCTTCCCCGCACTTAATCGACCCCGAACCCAAAAACAAAGGTTTTTTCAATGTTTACCTAAAAATAAATATTGATGGCGGCTCCATTGTTCAAAAGCAACGAAGGATCCCTCCTCCGGATTCTTCGGTCGCTACAGCTGGCGACTTCACTGGGGACTTTTTTTTAGAGGGTCAAGCCTAATTTAGTTAAATGTGTGGATATTTGTTAGTTTAGTACCTTTGTTTACCCTTAGTCTTTTTATTAGCACGTCTATTTTTTTTATCTATTTATTTGCGTTATTGAACCTTAGGGTAGAAGACCTTTGTACTATTATCTGTATTTCTTTTGCAGCATGGGTAGTTTAGGTTGCTTATATCACACACATCAATTACACTTGTTTATTGCACACACTCTTGAGCGGGGCCCTATACCCGGGTCTAAAAAAAAAACCTAGGACGAGTGGAGGCGATTAGTGTCAGTCATTCTGGATTTTATCTGTCTGACTCTCATGAAAGCCTCAGCCAGAGTACGCTCTTTCGTGGTATCCCACACCAGGTAGCTCGCTATCGTTGTGGGTCATATCACGAAAGAGATTTCAGCTCTGGAGACCCTTGTGAGGAAGTGATTAGAGCCACCTGAGAGATTGATCACACAAGTAGCCCTAGACCATGACCTATATATAAGACCTAACCTGTTTAGGACACAAGGGCAATTCACCTACCCGCTGCATCATCACAAAAACTTTTTTTCAAAAAAAAATCAAATAATGAAAACCATTTACTCTTTTCCCCTTTATTTTATGTGACATGGTTAATGTTTCTCAAATTTTTGAATCACCAAAATTTTCTCTGTAACATCATTCTTTAATTCATCATACATCATCGTCATTTCAAAAAATAATATACAAAAAAAAATCCTCACATGCATGCTATTCATTTCATTTAGGTTTGCCGGGAATTGTAAGAGGCTCGAAAGTTTTTGTCATAAGCAAAACGATATGGGATCAAACTGTGAAGCAATCCAAGCTCTGAACTACCCTATAGTAAAACAGCCTAATCTGACAAGTCTAAGGGAATGTGCTGGTCGATTGCCTCCCATCGAACGCAGGTCTTTTGATAGAGTGTATGGGAAGATTATTATGTTACTACAATTGGACGTGCAAACGGATGCCATTGCCGCTTTGAGCCAGTTCTACGACTCTTCATTAAGATGCTTCACCTTCAAAAATTTCCAGATGGCACCTACCCTGGAAGAATATACGCAGATCTTCGGCTTTCCTCAACAAGACAATGGACCCTACCAGTATTAGGGACAATACTACACAGATGAGAAACTCGCCTCAATGTTACAAACCAGCAAAGAGAACTTGAAGCTCCGGAAGAAAAATCGGAACGGCATTGCAGGATTCCCACAAGAGTATTTGGAAAGCCAAATGAAATCCTTCGCCGACGCTAGAAATTGGGGTCCTTTTAAGCAGGTGTTAGCTTTGACTATTTTTGGCATTGTCCTATTTCCACGCCTTGAAAGATATGTTGACACAACAGCTATTGGCGTCTTCTTATCCTTCAAGGATCCGATTCGAGCCATGCTTGCAAACACTTACTGTACTTTCACTCATTATAGTGAGCTAAGGGGAAAAAGGATATCTTGCTGCCTGCACGCCTTGTATGTTTGGCTTCTCACCCATGCCTTCGTTAACAAAGTCAGAGTAGAAGGCCCAATTGAAGACGCCAGAGGGTGTGATGTGAAGACAATGAACACTGGTGAATGGTTGCAAGTGCTGGGGGGCCCTCATGAATACAAGGTTCGTTGGCACCCATCATGGTGGAAAGAGAGGCCCACAGTAGTTTTTCAATGTGGAAGCTTTCAAAACGTCCCGCTCATGGGGACAAGAGGATGCATAAATTACAATCCTTCTCTAACTCTAAGACAGCTGGGGTACCCCATGCGAAATCCGCCCACCGAAGACATGTTAATCCCTTTTTACCTCCATGAAGGAAGCCCAAAAGAGGTTGACATGCTCCGGAAGATTTCTCAAGCATGGAATATGGTCGTCCGCAAGGGACAAGAGCTTACTAAGAAGAGTGGCGATAAGGAAACCACCTTCCGCCAATGGCTCCAAAAGAGGATCCAAGACACCCGATTGCCTTACCAAAGTGCACTATGGGTTGAGGAAGAAATACCTGAACCTACCCTTCCCACTGTCGAAGATTTAGATAAGCTTAAAATGGCATTGTCAAAGGCCGAGAAAGAAAAAAAGGGCTTACAGGCAGAGTTAGAGAAAGTGCTCCTAAAGAACCAGAAGTTGGAGGAAGAGAACGCAAGTAAGTCAGTGGCCATTGAAGACAGCCGCAAGCAGCTCAAGACTGAACAAAAGAACAAACTAGAGGTTCAAAAGTACCTAAGAGGGGCGAAAGAGGAAATAAAACGTTGCAACCTGAAAATGAACCAAGCCATCGATGATACATACAAGTGGAAAAAGTTATGGGAAGAATCAATGATGGCTGAAAAGACCGCACAGAGCCTGCTAATGGTATCAAAGAGAGAGTCCCGGATGATGGCAGCCGAGTTTGAAGAGCAAGTGAAAAGTATCAAGCAGGATAAAGATACCATTGAAGAGATACTCCGAGAATACCAGCAAGCCTTAAGAAGGGAGCATGAAAAATCTGATGAGCTGAACGACCATATCAGATATCAAGAGGAGGTCTACCACCAGCTGAAGACAGAAAGCATCTATTGGGAGAACCGCTTCGTGGAGTTGGTCAGCAGGATAGAAAACCATGAAGCCTTCATAGAGTTGAAGAATGAAAGCTTATACTGGAAAGACAGATTCTCAAAATTGGCATGGCTGGCCGATCGAGCTATCGTAGGAATCCCCAAACGTCTAAAGGAGGCTAACGCGGCAATGCACCCGTTTAACACCCCGGTCCAAGTTTCCAAATTCATGGAGTTTTGCGAGGTTCTGATTGCCGAACTCCGGGAGAAGGCTGGCAGCACTACTAGTAGAAAAAGAGGGAGGAATGGAAAAATGAAAGCCATATGTATTTGAGTGAAATTCAAAGAACATTGTACTTTTCTTTTCGAAGTTTTATTTCCAAAATGTTGTACTTTCCTCCATCAATGAAGTTTGTTTGTCTCACATGCTGATCCTTTATCTTGAAAATATTGTGGAACTTTAATCTGTGTACTTATGACAAATCAGGATGCGCTTGCAATTCCCGACCTAAAACAATAAGACTCATGCACACATGCATCATTCGCATTTTCGTCCATTCATATACTCATACATATACTCATAACATGTGTCCCACCAACAGAGAGTAAAAGACAAGCTGGTGCGTCAACATCGCTATTGGACTCGTTCTCAGGCAAGAAACATGGAAGAAAATCAGGACAATCCGCCTCAAGATATCCCGGATCAAGGCAATCCACCCCAAGACCTAGGCAATCAAGAGCTTAGGGCAGAAATAGATGGGATGAAAGAACAGATGGCTGAAATCTTAAAGGTCTTACAAACTTTGAGGGACAAAGACACAAGTGAAGATGTCTCCGCTGGGAATACGGAAAATCAAGTTACCAACCCTCCTCCTCCCAATGGACTCGGGATCCCGCATACAGTGTCCCCCACTGGGACTAATGACCAGGGTTACATATGGCCTCCTTACGGACTTCCACAAGGTTACACACCTCCGACAGTCAGTGCTAGTCCAGAAGACGGTCCCTCAGGAGTCGCGGGCCAACAACAGCTTACACCAACGGGTCACAATGGTAATCCGGGGGCACCACAAGTTCAAAACCCGACCCCCGTCGTCATACCACAAAGACTCCCACTTGGCTGCCCTCCACCGCCGATAGTTGACGCTCAAGCTCAAGGTTCCAACCTCAGGAATCCCACTCATTCACATACCCCAAATGTGAACCCAGCCATAGTTCTGATGATCCATCCTTACTATGGGATGAGTGGGCTCCCTCACAATCACTCTATGGAGAACCCTCAAGCCCAAGACAAACTACAAATGCTTGAGGAAAGGTTGAGAGCAGTTGAGGGATCCAATGTTGGTGCGAGAGATGCTTATGACTTGTGCCTCGTCCCTAGCGTAGTCATCCCTCCAAAATTTAAGGTGCCAGACTTTGACAAATACAGAGGGTCGACTTGCCTTGTAAGCCACTTAACCATGTACTGCAGGAGGATGGCGGCGTTTGCTCACGACGACAAATTGCTCATTCACTACTTCCAAGATAGTCTGTCTGGGGCAGCTTCGAGCTGGTACATGCAATTAGAACGTGCCCATATCAGATGCTGGAAAGACCTAGCCGATGCATTTTTGAGGCAATACAAATATAACATTGACATGGCTCCCGATAGAACACAATTGCAGAGCATGACGAAGAGAGACAACGAGTCCTTCAAAGAATATGCCCAACGCTTGAGAGGTTTGGCTGCACAGGTGGTACCACCTTTGTTGGAAAAAGAGATGGTATCAATGTTCATGGATACTCTTCAATCACCTTTCTACGACAGGTTGATTGGGAGCGTGTCTTCGAACTTTTCAGATATGATCGTCATCGGAGAAAGATTAGAGAATGGATGGAGAAACGGGAAGATTGCATATAGCTCCGCTGGAACTAGCAATCAGAAAAGGCCCTTCTCAGGTTTTCCCCAAAAGAAGGAGGGCGAAGCTAATGCCATCTCTGGATCCGGAAAGCCTCCCTACAACAACCCCCGACAGACTTTACAAATACCTACTCAAACACCACAAGCCCCACCTCACCAAGTCAACCCAGGCTATAGACCACAAAACTACCAAGAAAGAAAGCCCGCCAATTTCGACCCAATACCCATGTCATACACAGACCTATTCAATCACCTCATCAGTCACAACTTGATCACTCCCCGTCCAATGAGACCCCTCCAACCTCCTTTCCCTAGAAGCTATGACCCAGAGGCTAGCTGTGGATTCCACGCTGGGGCAGTTGGCCATTCAACAGAAAATTGCAAGGCATTGAAATATGTAGTACAAGACTTAATTGAATCTAAATGGTTAAGCTTCGCAGAAGACGGTCCAAATGTTGCCACTAACCCTCTGCCGGGGCACGGGAAACCCTCCGTCAATGCCATTGAGAATGTTGAGGAGCAATTATTGGTCAGAAAGGTGGAGGACATTGTCACACCATTGGACCTCATCCATGCTGATTTGTGTCACTTCGGAATCATTATGAAAGGATGTACCGGAAAGGGCTCGTGTGCTGTTCCCCTTTGTGTCGGGGCCTGTGAAGCATTCAAGCCAGTCCTGCAAGACTTGTTAGACCGACACATAATACAAATAGGTCTTCAAAAGAAAGAGGAAGGCGTGTCGACTCTCCAGTCAAGCATTGAACAAAGCAAGAGTATCCGGAAACCACTGGAAATCCATTACAAAAAGGACACAAAGCTAACCACCGCTGTGCCTAAACCAATCACTATTCAAGTGCCAGTCCCTTTTCCCTTTAAAAGCACCAATGCAGTCCCGTGGAATTACGATGTGAAGGTTCAGACCAATCCAGATGTCATTAACATCTCAGGGACCGGTGGGATGACTCGAAGTGGGCGTTTCTATACCCCTGGAGGGCCTAGTGAGGACCGAACAAAAGAAGGTGAGGAAAGAGCCCGTAAGGGCAAAAGCGTAGAGCAGGAACCCGCCGATAAAAATGCAGGAAAGAAGACGTTATCCGAGCAAGAAGCCAGTGAATTTCTGAAGCTTATGAGACAAAGTGAGTATAAGGTGGTTGATCAACTGAACCAAACTCCCGCAAAGATATCTCTGTTGTCATTATTGCTCAGTTCTGATGCCCATCGTGCAGCATTAACAAAAGTATTGAATGAGGCCCATGTCGCTCATGACATCTCCGTCGGCCAATTTGATGGGATCGTCGGAAACCTTGTTGCAAATAATTATCTCACCTTTACTGATGATGAGATTCCAACTAAAGGAAGGGGGCACAACAAGGCCCTACACATATCTGTGAAGTGTGGAGATTACTCTCTTGCACGGGTACTTATTGACAATGGTTCATCTTTGAATGTATTACCCAGATCAACCATGGAGAAATTAGATGTGGACTGTTCATACATGAGACCGAGCTCCATAATAGTCAGGGCCTTTGACGGATCAAAAAGGGAAGTCATCGGAGAAATGGAATTACCTGTGCAAGTAGGTCCGGAGCACTTCGTAGTGACCTTCCAGATAATGGACATTGCCCCATCCTACAGTTGTCTCTTGGGAAGGCCATGGATCCACTCGGCGGGGGCAGTTCCCTCTTCTTTACACCAGAAGCTCAAGTTCATAGTCAACAATAAGCTGGTGGTTATTTTCGGTGAGGAAGAAATGCTGATAAATAAGTCCGCTCCCACTCGTTACATTGAGGCTGCTGAAGAGTCTCTCGAGACTGCCTTCCAAGCATTGGAAATCGCCAATACATCTGCTATGTTAGAACCCAAGCTATCCAAGACTGCCGTAATGGTTGCTAAGTTCATGTTAGGAAAAGGCTACCAAGCTGGAGGAGGCTTGGGAAAAACCGGACAGGGGATCCTAACGCCAATACAGCCAGAGGAGAACAAAGATAGACATGGGATAGGATATCGGCCCAATCGCACTGACAAGAGAAGGATTGTAGAGGATCATCATCTGCGACATCAAGGAAAGCTTTCGGAGTGCGGGAATGTTGAACCCCAATCAGGTCGCTGCAGTTGAGGACGATCTAAACACCGAAGAAGGCGTCGTCAGTCTTGTACGCCCTTGTCCTGCAAACAAAAGGCTCAAGAATTGAGAGATCATTGATTTTCCTGTGGTTTTTAGTTCAAAGTAATGTTTCTGTAGTGTAATCCTCTGGCTCTGCCCAAGGCCTTAGGATATTTCATTCGGGCACGCATGTTTTCCTTTCAGTATCAATATTAATGCAACGTTATTTCAGTTCCCAATAAACCCTTGTTCTCCTTTTTCTTTTTACATTCGCTTCTTATTTTCCTTCATTCGTTTTTTTATTCCGTTAATTTACACTAATGCAGATCCGAAAAAAATGTCTTTGAAAATAACAACGCCAATAATCCATATTGTAACTTTGATCACCCCATCAATCAAACTGAGGAAGATGTTGAGGATAATTGGGAAACCCCTCCAGAGTTAATGAGAATGATGGAACAAGAGGAAAAAATAATCGAACCCCGCGAGGAATCAACTGAAACGATCAACTTAGGCACGGAAGAAGACAAAAAAGAAGTTAACATTGGCACCACATTGAAAGACAGCGAGCGAGAGAAATTGGTTAAGTTGTTGTTTGACTATGTTGACGTCTTCGCATGGACATACCAAGACATGCCTGGACTGGACCCCAACATAGTCGAGCATAAGTTACCGGTAAAACCAGAATGCCCGCCGGTAAAACAAAAGTTAAGAAGGATGAAACCAGAGATGTCATTGAAAATCCGAGATGAGGTTAAGAAGCAAGTCGATGCTGGGTTTTTAGCAGTAGCAAAATACCCTCAATGGGTAGCCAATATTGTACCGGTCCCAAAGAAAGACGGGAAGGTTCGGATGTGCGTCGATTATCGAGATTTGAACAGAGCCAGCCCCAAAGATGACTTCCCTTTGCCTCGCATTGATGTCCTGGTAGATAGCACATCACAACACTCTCTGTTCTCCTTCATGGATGGATATTCCGGATACAACCAAATTAAGATGGCCCCTGAAGACATGGAGAAAACCACCTTCATCACTCTCTGGGGAACCTTCTGTTACAAAGTAATGCCATTCGGACTGAAGAATGCTGGTGCAACATACCAAAGGGCAATGGTCGCATTGTTCCATGACATGATGCATAAGGAAATAGAGGTTTACGTGGATGACATGATTGCAAAATCCAAGACTGAAGAAGAGCATATCGTCAATCTGCAAAAACTCTTCGAACGTCTCAGGAAGTTCAAACTCAGATTAAACCCTGCCAAATGCACTTTCGGTGTAAGATCGGGAAAGCTGTTGGGTTTCATAGTCAGTCAGAGGCGAATAGAAGTAGATCCAGCCAAAGTACGAGCAATACTAGAAATGCCGGCACCAAGTACTGAAAAAGAAGTTCGTGGTTTCCTGGGAAGATTGAACTACATCTCTAGGTTCATATCGCAGCTAACATCTACATGCGAGCCTATCTTCAAGCTTTTGTGCGAAAACCAAGAAACAAAGTGGAATGACAATTGCCAAGAAGCCTTTGAAAAGATCAACAGGTACTGGGGCAATGGGTTGTGTACTGGGGCAACATAATGAATCCGGAAAGAAGGAACATGCCATCTACTATCTAAGCAAGAAATTCACCGAGTGCGAGACAAGATACTCATTGTTGGAAAGAACGTGTTGTGCTCTGGCCTGGGCTGCACGTCGTTTGAGGCAGTATATGCTGAGCCACACGACTTGGTTGGTATCTAAAATGGACCCAGTCAAGTATATTTTTGAAAAACCCGCACTCACAGGGAGGATCGCTCGCTGGCAAATGCTACTATCTGAATACGACCTTTTATATGTCACCCAAAAAGCAATCAAGGGTAGTGCATTGGCTGAGTACTTGGCACACCAGCCCATCGAAGATTACCAATCAATGTAGTGCGATTTCCCAGACGAAGATATAATGGCTCTATTCGTAGAAGGGAATCCTCCGGACAACGAAAGGTGGAGAATGTTATTCGACGGCGCTTCTAATTTATACGGGCACGGGATCGGAGCTGTACTGATCTCTCCTGATAACCGCTTCATACCGTTTACCGCTAGACTGAGTTTCTATTGCACCAACAACATTGCAGAATATGAAGCGTGCGTCCTAGGCATCAAAGCAGCCATTGAATGGAAAGTCAAAAGACTCGATGTATATGGGGACTCAGCCTTAGTCATCCATCAGACAAGAGGTGACTGGGAAACCAGGGATTCAAAATTAATTCCTTATCACGATCACATCCAAAAAATGGTTGAACGGTTTGAGGAAATCACTTTCCATCATCTCCCTCGCGAAGAAAATCAGTTGGCCGATGCTTTGGCGACTTTGTCATCAATGTTCAATATCAATAACGACAAGAGTCTGACATTCATCCGAATCCAACACCGAGACCTACCGGCACATCATTGTGTGGCGATCGAAGAAGAGCCTGACAGTAAACCTTGGTATTACGATATCAAGCACTATATCACAAACAGAGAATATCCTCCTGGTGCCACCGAGAATGATAAGAGGACACTTAGGAGGCTGTCAATGGGTTTCTTCTTAAATGGGGAAGTGCTTTACAAGAGGAATCACGATATGGTACTCCTCAGATGTGTAGCAGAAGAAGAAGCAGAAAGAATTATGAAAGATGTCCATGAAGGCTCGTTCGGCACCCATTCTAATGGGCACACCATGGCAAGAAAAATCCTAAGGGCTGGCTACTACTGGTTGTCAATGGAGACTGACTGCTTCAACTACGTCAGAAAATGCCACAAATGTCAAATCTATGCCGACAATATCCATGTACCACCTGCCTCTCTAAATGTCCTAACAGCACCATGGCCATTCTCAATGTGGGGAATGGATGTCATCGGTCCCATCGAACCCAAGGCATCAAACGGACATCGTTTCATCCTTGTCGCTATTGATTATTTCACCAAATGGGTCGAGGCCGCTTCTTACGCCAGTGTAACAAAATCAGTGGTTGTCAGGTTCATAAAGAGAGATTTAATTTGCCGCTACGGTCTTCCAAATAAGATCATCACGGACAATGGGACAAACCTGAACAATAAGATGATGAAAGAGTTGTGTGACGACTTCAAAATCCAGCATCATAATTCCTCCCCATACCATCCAAAGATGAATGGGGCAGTTGAGGCAGCAAATAAGAACATAAAGAAGATCGTGCAAAAGATGGTAGTGACCTTCAAGGACTGGCATGAAATGTTGCCCTTCGCTTTGCACGGGTATCGGACCTCTATCCGCACGTCAACAGGGGCAACACCATTCTCACTAGTATATGGGATGGAAGCAGTTCTTCCCATCAAGGTGGAAATACCCTCCCTGCGAGTGCTAATGGAAACAAAATTGGAGGAAGCAGAATGGGTTCAAGCTCGTCTGGATCAGTTGAACCTCATAGAAGAAAAGAGGGTAGTTGCTTTGTGTCATGGGCAGTTGTACCAACAAAGAATGAAAAGGGCTTATGATAAAAAAGTGCGCCCCCGCCAGTTTCAAGAAGGAGACCTCGTGCTCAAGAAGATGTTGCCTATCCAAAAGGATTCCCGTGGAAAATGGACCCCTAACTATGAAGGACCTTATGTGGTAAAGAAGGCATTCTCTGGAGGAGCATTGATTCTCACAAAAATGGACGGTGAAGACCTCCCACTCCCAGTGAACTCGGACGCAGTCAAGAAGTACTATGCCTAAAGAAATATATGGAAAAAAGAGAAAGATGAGCCAAGCAAAAATAAGCTCGCTAGGTCGAAAACCCGAAAGGGCGGCCTAGGCAAAAATTAGAGCGACCCGGTGGACTGAAAACTCTAAAGAGCAGTCCAGGCAAAAATTAGGGTCAGAAGTTGGACTTTGAGTTACAAAGGCAGTCAATACCTCCGAAAGTTGGATGATGAATGCTCATAGTTGTGTTAAATGGGCGATCGGCGTTATTACTTCAAAGATACAAACAATCAAAGGATCAGCTTTCCTTGTTTTCTTTTTCTTCTCTTTCTTCTTGTAGTTTAAACTCCCAATGTAATTTTCAGCCAGCGCGACCTTCTGCGCATTTGTTATCCGTTTGAATATTAAACACTTCCTTTATTCTCTCATTTCCCTATTATCGTAAAAATAACGTTCACGGTAGACGATACTGAATTGCGAAACATGTGCATGATCACAAGCATTGTAATCATTGCGAAATTTCCAAAAATCACAAAAAAAGAGATGATCTCTCATAAAGTTGCAAAAAGGATAAACGCATAATCACTTCAACAAATCTTAATAACCCGCACTTTGGCACCACTGCTTGAGGCAGCCCTCGTATCCCACGTCAAAAGTCATGCGAGTTTGATGATGCCAGCAAAGTCAATAAAGAGCTAAAGAGCAAAAAAGAGCAAAAGAGCAAAGAAAAAAGAAGAAAAAAGTCAAAGGCAAAGGCCAAAAATAAAATCATTCCACATTTCATTCATCATGCCATCAATTACTTAGCTACATGCACGCATACATCATTCATTGCAAGTGTCTGTCAAGACAACTTTACTTTGTATCGTCAGCACTGGATCTGGCATCCCAAGTGTCGATCCCCATATTTGGTTCCCTCAAAATCAGCGCTTCAAGCATTGATCTCACATCAAGATTACTCCTTCTGACCCCCAACGGTCCTTCAGAGCCCCAGTGCTCCTTCAGACCCCCAGCGGTCCTTCAGAGCCCCAGTGCTCCTCCCGACCCCCAGCGGTCCTTCAGAGCCCAAGCGCTCCTTCAAACCAACAATGGTCCTTCAATCCAGATCGCACGTCGTGTTATCGAGCAACCGACGGATCATCCGGCCCCAGGCCCTTCAGACTAGCTGTGCCCGCCTAAAAAAAACACAGTGCACGTCCTTCGAGGTTATATCAGTTCCGGACCTGATTAACCCTATGGCCGCTCGAAAAGAGGCCACCCCAGACCGTATCTCTAGTACCATAGCTAGAAGCGCTCCTTCAGACCCATTGGTCCTTCAGGCTTAGGCATGCCCTTCAGACCCCGACGGTCCCTCAGTCGAACTCAGGTCGATGCGCCAAGCATTGATTTTGAGCTAGACCTTCAGATCCCCAGCGATCCCTTCAGAGCCCCAGTGCTCCTTCAGATCCCCAGCGATCCCTCAGAGCCCCAGTGCTCCCTATTTACTTTCTGTCTAAATCAACCCAGTTTTCATAAATTTTTCAAAGCAAAAAAAACCCAAAATACCTCAGTCTGGACAAAATTAGCGTCTTTTTTTATCTTTATTTCTATTTTCCTCGAGAAATTCGGAATCCCTCCGATTTCCTAGCAAAATATAAATAAAGAGGGGCAGCTGTAATACCCTAATTTTGTCCTAACCAAAATGAGAAAATTTTATTTACTTTTGATAAAAATAATTATTTTATTTTATTTTCATGTCATTACTTTATTTGTCACAAGCTTTTAACACAAGAAAATATTTTTATTAGAAGTGAAGAGGCAAAAATAAGCAAAGAGGGAAATAGGGGGGTTCTATAAAAAAAATAAGGTGCCATCATGGATTAGGCCATCAAAAACTCAACCCAGCAAAAAAAAACCTAGCCAATTCGCATGGCCCAACCCCAAAAAAAAAAACCTAACCCATAACCCACAACCCATAACCCAATTCCCACCAAAACCCTAATTTTTTTTCCCCCTCACTCACTCAAATTCGGCCACAATAATAAAAAAAAAACAAAAAAAAAACCTAAATATTCACTTCCCCCCTAACCCTAAATTAAAGCCAAATTCATTCCCTCTTCCCCCCCCCCTTACTCGAATTCCTCCCCTTCTCTCTCCATTGAAACTCTCACTTTACCCTTCCCAACACTCAACCTATCACTTCCCTCTTTCCCTCTCTCCTCCCTTCCACGGCTCCCACCCCTCATTCTTTCCCCATCACTCACAAATTCACTTTTCTCTCTCTCATTCTCACACTCACACACTTCACTTTCTCTTTCTTTCTTTTCAACCTTTCACTTCTCTTTCTCTCACCCTCCCCCTCCTCAATCTCACGACCACTCTCTCATTCTCACTCTCACCCACTTCACTTTCTCTTTCTCTTTCTCTTTCTCCCACTCACACTCAACCTCCATCCTTCCTCTCTCTCTTTCCACTACTCCCAACGGATCCATTTCTCCTCTCATCTCCCATTCCTCTCATCTCTCACACAACCTTCTCTCATCATCACACACAACACTCAACCTTCCTCTCCTCACTCACACAAACCTACGGCCATCACCTCCCCCACATCTCACATGTTTTCATTTTTTATTTTCCCCTTCACCAAACCTCCATCATATCAAAAAAGATCATCATCACTATCCAAGAGTGGTTGAAGTGGAGCAGAAGATGGAAGAAGCTTGGGTTTTGTTTTTTTTGTATAAATAGGGTTCCCCATTTAGGGGAAAGGTCACGGTTTTCTCTTAGGAAAAAGGGAAAAATCTTCTGAAAAAAAAAACTAGGGTTTTCAAAGAGAGAAAGAAATTTTTTAGGGTTTCTTTTAGAAAAATTTTCTTCCCCTTCTTTTCTTCCTTCCTAGATTTTTTTTTTAGTTTAAAATTTTGTTGTATTGAGAGATCCGAAGAAGAAAGCTTGTTCCACAACAATTTCTGGATTTGTTCAAGGTACAAAATGTAATAATTCGTAGTATTGTTGCTTTTTGTAATTTTTTTTAGTTATTGTAATTTTGTTCATATTATCATTGCCATTTTATTTTAATTATTGTTGTCACATTTTGCCGTTTTTTTTTAGTTCTTTTTAGTTGCTGTTCTAAAAAAATATATATTAGTTGTCACATTTTTTTAAAATATATTAGTTACTGTTGTTTTTTTTTTTAAAAAAAAATTTTTAGTTGTTCTTATTATCTAGTTTAGTTACTGTCTTAAATATTATGCTGTTTTTATCATTTAGTGTAGTGGCTTTTTTTTATTATTATTAAATATTATTGCTGTTTTTTATTATTTAGTTTAGAGGCTGTTTTTATATTATATTTTTGCTATTTGTTATTTATTTTATTGTTTGTTATATTATTGTAATTTTCGGATTTAAAAAAATAAACCTTTTTTTAAAAAAAATAAAATAAAAAATATTTTCTTGAAGGAAATGGTTACTAATGTCACTACCCTTTTCTAAAAAAAATATATAATAACAAAAATCTTTTTTTTCAAAAAAAGTAAAGAGGCACCCTTTTATTAAATAATAACTATGACAACAAAAAAAACAAAAGAATTTTTCTCCATAATCCGTTTTCCAAACACCAGGCTTGTTTAGTCTAGGTTCTGTTTTTAAGAAAAAAAAAGCGCTTCAAGAATCACGTGTTCTAGAGTAGAATAGTAAAAAAGTAATAAACCAATCAATCGTTTTTTAGCGTCAAAACGCTATTTGCACCCCCGGTGACCCTTTTTTTAAGCGCCAAAACACTATTTGCACCCCCGGTAACCATTTTTTTTTAGCGTCAAAATGCTACTTGCACCCCCCTCTTGTCGCACTTTTCGCTTCTGTTTACACCGCGATGTTTCCAAACTGCTTTTCTTTCTTTCAAACAATTTTGCTAACATAAAAGGAAATATGTGGTTACTAGTGGTCACTCTGAGCTTAGCTTGTTTGACCGTTAGGACCAACCTTCTTTTTTTCACAACGGATTAGTAGCAGCAGTCACTCTGAGGCCACTTGTTTGATCATCGCAAACATCCGCCTAAACTTCAAAAAATTTTCTCAATCCCGACTCCATTTTTAGATCACGCTTCCCAATAAGCATTTTTTTAAACGAACGAAACGCTCGATCACAAACCGGGTATTTATAACAGTCACTCTGGGCCCCGCCCGTTTGAACGCTGTAGATACCTTCTTTTCCGAATAAGCCATTAATGACGACCACTCTGGATTTATCTGTTTGGTCACCATGAACGGCCTCTAGTTTTCGCAAAAACTTTTCAATAAATAAAAAATACCAACACACAAATTTTTTCTACCCGAGAACTACATAGCTTTGATTTCTCCATCGCACCCGGAGATACGTAGGAGCAGGGGCCCACTCCTGTCGAGCGCAAAAAAAACTAAAATTTTTATTAAGTCTTCCTTTCCGTTTTTTTTTTTGCAAATAATAAAAAGGGTAAATTAAAATGTTTTCTTTAAACTAATTTTTTCTACACATTAAATTAAAAGGTAACCTTTTTAGGATGTTGCGGGGTGCTAGCACCTTCCCCGCACTTAATCGACCCCCGAACCCAAAAACAAAGGTTTTTTCAATGTTTACCTAAAAATAAATATTGATGGCGGCTCCATTGTTCAAAAGCAACGAAGGATCCCTCCTCCGGATTCTTCGGTCGCTACAGTGGCCTTCAGGGGTTTGTTGAGGATCGAACTCGGGTCCGGCTATGGGACTAGCCGGTCTTGAACGGCGTGTCGGTGCCATTTTTTAAGATCAAGGGGATGGTGAGAAAATAGGGTATTGATTCTCCCACTGTGGTCGCCAATGTTCGGTACTGTGCTTCCGATCTTAGTGATTGGTATTATGCAGTTAGTAGATGTTTTATCCTTGATTCTGTTTCTATCTTCAGGTCTTGAGATGTTTCGATCTCGTTCGATCTTCAGATGTTCGATGTTGTTCGATCTTGAGATGTCCGATGTTGTTCGATCTTGAGATGTCCGATGTTGTTCCTGCAATAACACTCCGACGCTCAAGTCAGTATTTGAGTGAATGAGTATTTTGTTGGAAAAAGTGCTTACCATTTAATGAGCATTGAATGCTGTATTTATAGATTTTGAGTGGTGTTTGCTGTGGTCGATTTGGGCCGTCCGATCCTGCAGAATGATCTTGGTCATTGAAGAATGGACTTTAATGATTTGAATGGGCCTTTCATCAATTGGGCCTTGGAGAAGGTGTAAAAAGTAGAAATTCTAATTACCATAACAGGTATAAAAAAAATACCCAATTATAAAGTGAGGAGAAATATACTCAAAAAATTTATGTCCGAAGTGGCTGAGAATGAAATGAAAATTTTGTGATGAATGAAGCAAAACATTTCTATGTGTATGTTTGAAAGAAAATGGACTTGCTTTTATAGAATATTACCGCCCCTTTGTTTCACTTCCTTTAAGTAATTTTTTAATTATGATGACATGTGCATGTATGCATGACATGGTGTTGTGTGGAACTTCCTCCTTAATCCAACACATGAAGGTGTAAATAGGCGGTGTCATCATTTTGTAAACTCATCCTTACTAATACAAAAGATGGACACTTGTAAGCTTAAAGAAAGCATGAGCTGTAACTTTCTTTTAAGTGGTAACTAGTACTATACCCGTGCATCCGCACGGGCCGATCGCGTTACGTCATACGATTACCTCAAATAGAAACGTTAGTTTGAAATCTCATTAATCTAAAATCAATTGTAAAATATAGATTATGACTTGCATACGGACAGGTGCTGTCGTGTTCTTTTTAGGAATGAATTTAGACAGTATTTAAATAGTCTGAACATTACCCCGTGAAAATAAAGAAAAATTTAAAGTAGATAAAAAAGGAGTTTCAAATAAAAAATTGATAAATATTAAAACTAAAAATGTAAAAGTATCATTTAAAAACAATATGTGCATTTATCCCGTGTGTTTTTATATATCAGTGCAGTGTTTTTTTATATATCAGTGTTGTTATCCCATGTTTTTTTATATATCAGTGCAACTATCCCGTGTTTTTATATATATCATTGCAATTATCCCCGTATTTTTTTATATATCAGTGCAGTTGGCCAGTGTTTTTTTTATGTATTAGTGCAGTTATCTCATAGTTTCAATTGATTATTTGAGTTGATTAGTAGATTATTGTAGATAGGGAAAGATAGATAGTAGATTATCAATAACAAATATTTATCCCGTGTTTGTTTTATATATCAGTAACAATTATTTGTCCTTTTTTAGGTATTAGTGACAAATATTTGTCGCGTGTGTTTTAAATATTAATCAGTTTAAATAGTCATTAAGCCTTCTTGTTTTTTTAGATAGTAGTTTTCAAAAACTATAATTATCAATGACAAATATTAATCCCGGGTTTTTTTATATATCACTACAGTTATCCCCGTGTTTTTTATATATCTGTGCAATTATCTAGTAGTTTCAATTGATTATTTTAGTTGATAGTAGATTATAGTAGATAGTAAATTTGTTAGATGGTAGATTATCAATAAGAAATAATCGTTTTAAATATTAATTAGTAATTTAAATAGTCATTAAGCCTGCTTATTTTTTAGATAGTAGGTTTCTAGTAGTAGGTTTCAAAAAATTTAATTATCAATGACAAATATTAATCTCGTGTTTTTTTATATATCAGTGCAGTTATCTCGTAGTTTCAATTAATTATTTTAGTTGATTAATAGATTATAGTAAATAGTAAAAGAGAGATAGTAGATTATCAATAAGAAATATTTATTTTAAATATTAATCAGTAGTTTAAATAGTCATTAAATATTATTGTTTTTTAGATAGTAGGTTTATAGTAGTCTTCCAAAAATTTAATTATCAATGACAAATATTAATCCTTTGTCTTTTTATATATTTGTGTAGTTATCCCGTGTGTTTTTATATATCATTGTAGTTATCTTATAGTTTCAATTGATTATTTGAGTTGATTAGTAGATTATTGCAGTTATCCCGTATTTTTATATTAGATTATTTGAGTTGATTAGTAGATTATAGTAGATTATTGCGGTTATCACGTGTTTTTTTAGATAGTAGTTTTATAGTAGTTTTCCAAAATTATAATTATCAATGGTAAATATTAATTATAAATTGTCAAAAAAAATTATAAATATCAATGGTAAATATTAATCCCGTGTTTTTTTATATATCACTACATTTATCCCGTGTTTTTTATTTATCAGTGCAGTTATCTCGTAGTTTCAATTGATTATTTTAGTTGATTAGTAGATTATAGTAGATAATAAAAGTTAGATATTAGATTATCAATAAGAGATATTTGTTTTAAATATTAATTACTAACTTAAATAGTCATTAAGTCTTCTTATTTTTTAGATAGTAGGTTTATAGTAGTAGTCTTCAAATTTTTTAATTAAAGTAGTGTTTGTATAAATTTAGAAATTTAGTTTTTTAATTAAAGTAGTGTTTGTATAAATTTAGAAATTTAGTTAAAAGAATTAAAGTGAAGTGATAAGAGAAAAAGAATAATTATTTATGGGAAAAGTAAAGTAAAAAGAAAAAAAAAGAAGAAAGAGAGTGTAAAAGAAAAGTGAAAATGAGGAAAGAGAGTGTAAGAAGAAAGAGAAAAAAGGAAGAAAGAGAGTGTAAGAGAAAAGTGAAAAGTAAAAATGAGAAATGACATTAATATCCTTTGTTGTTGTATTAGAAATAATAGGTGGCAATTAGTGAAGGAGGCTAATAATGGTAATTCATAGGTAGTGTGTTAGTATAAATAGATATTAGACTATAGAATTGGCTAAATGGTGAGTTATTGTAAAAATAAGCATTGGAGTAGTCATGGTGTAGCACCTCCTCATGATTCATTCCTACGATGAATTGGTAAGTAGGAGGTGTATTCACCATTTTTAATTACTTAACCATAAAGCAATCATATATATATATATTGATTGGTTTTGTTTTGAAAACAATAAAATATAGCTTTCACCATGACTAAATTTCTACTTGTATGCATGGAGTAAAAGAAATACACCTGTTCCATTTTTATACTTCAACCACATGGTAATTGTTAGTAGGAAGGCTCTCATGTTTACCTTACTTTACAATAAAGGAATACATGCATTCATAAAAATTATAGTAGCCGTATCTCACTTCTATTTTCTTCCCATCATTTATTTACTCACTGTTTATTCCTAATAATTAGATGTATAGTTAATTATATCTCAAAATCACCGCAATAAGGTTGATTGAGTTTATTCGATACACACATATTTTAGTTTTATGAAATTTTGGGGTATTACACATATACCTCTTTCCGTAACTCACAACAAATTTTAAAACAAGCCTTTAACAATAATTTCAAAAAAGTGTGGTGTTACATTATTACCCCCCTCCGCGAAAATTACATACTTGAAAGCAAGTAAGGATACTCTTATTATTCCAACGGCTAATCTTTAGTAATATCGTCCCAAACCATTCAATTCTTAGTAGAGAGATATGAAGTCCCTAAAGCTTACGGTCCATAATCTCCACAAGTAACATTCTAGATTATTTCTTCTAAAATTCTAAAGAACTCTTTCTCTTATTATTGCAATTCCTTTAACTATCTTGTGCACCTTTGTCTATTCCTGAATAAGTTCAATCCATCGTTTTTTCTATCGATAAGTCTCTAGAGGCGTCATACCTGTTGGAAGTTTCTGATCCACTGCACACACTTCACACACACACGCACGCGAGAGAGAGAGAGAGAGAGAATAACAGAATTCTGTTAGAGTGAAAACTGTAATGTGTGTATTGTATATTGCATCAGAGTTATTATATAGACAATATATGACTCATGCTGAGTCAGCAACTAATGGAAAGCATAGAATCAAATCTAAGGGAAACTTCGACCCTCCACTTCGACAATCAAGTTGAGAGTGGTCGAACTAGCTAAGTCGAAACACCTAGTCGAACTAGTTTACTTATTCAACACGCCCCCTTAAGCTAGTTACTAACATAAGCAAATAACAACAAAATACGATAAGAGTTTGTCTAAGCAAATTTATTACAATCAATCACATTAAGCATGCTCCTTAGCCTTTTGAATGTCTCTGCCTTCACTGCGTTGGTGAATAAATCAGCTGCCTGCATATCTGATCTACAGTAGCTCAGCTTCAGCCTTCCTTTTGTGACTTGGTCTCTTAAGAAATGATAGCGAGTATCAATGTGCTTCGACCGTCCATGTGCCACTGGATGTTTCGCCAAGCTAATTGCAGACTTGTTATCGACATATAACTCCACAGCACCTTCCTTCTTGATCATTAGCTCTTGCATCAAATTGTCTAGCCAGATTGCTTGACAGGCTCCCATTGAAGAAGCAATGTACTCAGCTTCGCATGAAGACAGTGCCACCACTGATTCCTTCTTCGAACTCCATGAGATGGGACCTGCACCAAGCAAAAACACAGAGCCAGCAGTGCTCTTTCGATCAGATTTGTCACCTCCCCAATCAGCATCAGTGAAGCCATAGAGACATTTCTCATTGTCTCTGCATTTACTAGGCAACAGAATTCCATATGCCACAGTGCCTTTGACATATCTTAGGATTCGTTTAGCAGCAGCTAGGTGCGATGTTCTAGGCCTGTCCATAACTCTACTAATCATACCTACACTTAGGCTAAGGTCAGGTCTGGTGTTGTAGAGATATCTCAGTGCCCCAACCACCTGTTGAAACTCAGTTGCATCCACCTCTGGTTCATCAGCATCTTTGACGAGCCATAGCCCTACCTCTGCTGGTGTTTCGACACTGTTGCAGTGTTGCATATTGAACATGTGTAGTATATCAGAAGCATACTTCTTCTGTGATAGCTGCATTCCTTCATTAGTACTTTGAAATTCGATCCCCAGGAAATATGAGATCTCTCCTAGGTTAGTCATTTCGAAAGTATTCATCATTCTCTTCTTGAATTCTGCCACTTTATTTTCATTGTTACCTGTAACCAATAAATCGTCAACATAGAGGCATAGGGTTATCACATCTCCACCATCTGACTTCACATATACCCCATGCTCAGAAATACACCTCACATACCCTATGTTGATCAAGCTCTTGTCAATCTTCTTGTTCCAAGCTCGTGGAGCTTGTTTTAGGCCATACAATGCCTTTCTCAATCTCAACACTTTGTTCTCACTCCCTTGTCGAATAAAACCTGCTGGTTGTTCGACATACACCTCCTCTTCCAATTCTCCATTCAAGAAGGCAGATTTTACATCAAGTTGATGTATCTTCCACCCTTGCATACTAGCATGAGCTACCACAGCTCTCATAGTTTCAAGTCTTGCTACGGGTGCAAAAAATTCTTCATAATCGACACCATACCTCTGTAGGAAACCTCTAGCCACCAATCTTGCTTTGTGCTTCACTACTTCACCTTTAGGATTTTCACGTTGTATATCCATTTCACACCTATTGCTTTCTTTCCTTTGGGCAATTCGACCAATTCCCAAGTCATGTTCTTCTCTATCGATTTGATTTCCTCTTGCATAGCTTCTAGTCACTTCGAATTTTGCATTGCTTCCTGCCAAGTTACTGGTTCTGTCTCAGTAAAAAGGGCAAAGTGCACTATATCACCTTCATCATTGACTGCACTATCAGTCATCACTTCGCAGTCACTTAGCCTTGCAGGAACCTGTCTTTGTCTCAGTGATCTTCTTGGTATCTCTCGACTACCTTCTTCACCATCATTCTCTTCGACAATCTCAGGTTCACCCTCAACTTCTAACTCTTCGACACCATCAGGCACGTCGAATAAATTTTGTTCGACAGCAGTTGAACTTTCTCCCTTGTCACTCCACTCCCATGTCTTCCCCTCGTCGAACACCACATCTCTACTTATCACAATTTTATTATTCACTGGATTCACCAATTTGTAACCTCCTGTCGAATGATAGCCTATCATGACCATTATTTCTCCTTTATCATCTAGCTTTGTTCTCTGCTGGTCAGGCACATGTCTGTAGCAAACAGATCCAAATGTCCTGAAGTGCGACACATTTGGCTTGGCACCTGTCCAAGCCTTTTCAGGGGTCATGTCTTCCAATCTCTTTGTTGGATTTCGATTAATAATATATGCTGCAGTATTAACTGCTGTTAGGACTTTTGGCAAGTATACCAAATGTCGTTGCAAGTAATAAAATACGGTAAGTAACCGGTCGATTCCACAGGGATTGCGCGTTGACAACAATAGCAAAATTGTAAATTCTTAGATTGTAGAGATTTGGTAATTTGAGTAATTAGTAACAGTACACAAACGTGAATTAATAATACGAGAAAAACGACTAGGGATCGAATCCTCTCACCTCGCCTATCATATGAACCTTAGCCAATTCAAGTTAATTATCCAATTCCTAGATTCAATTCACTAATTAAGGTCAAGGGCAATTCCTTGCCTCAAGACCCCTATTACCCTAAGAGTTACCCTAATTCCTTAGGTGAGTCATGCCAGAGGGTAACGCATTAAGATTAGGAATTTTAATGAATTCACATAAGCTACCACATATTCCTATGATGATTACTAGCATGTGACCTAACTACCCAATTTCCAGCTACTAATTCATATTCCTATGCAATCACTAGCCTGGATCATCACAATTATCATATGTAATTGAAAAGCATTAAGAACATAGGTAATTAGACAAAGCAAATCGAATAACAACTGAATTGACTAGAGCAATGGTTCACATGATAGAGTTGGGAGATTCATCTCTCCCTAATCTAAGCAAATTATTTACAATCCATCCTAAGAGTAGAAACCAACATACAATAGAAAACAAACATAAAGGAAGACATTAGAACCTTCAATCCCTTGTTCCCAAGTGGTGAGAAGGCCCCAAAATCGCACCCTCCAACTGCTCCAAAGTGTGGCTCCAATTCCCAAAACGAAGTCCTTTGAAAAAATGCTGAAACTGCTTTAAAAACCCTAATTTTCACGCACCATCGCGACGCGGCCCGTGTCCGTCGCGTCGCGACAAAAGACAGAAGCTTCAGGCCTCGCAAAACTGCTCCAGGTCGCGTCGCGAACCCTCCTGGTCGCGACGCGAAAAAAAACAGAAAGTTCTGGCTTGCAAAATTCCTCCAGATCGCGTCGCGAACCCTCCTGGTCGCGACGCGATATTGAATAGAAATCAAATCCCTCCATTTTGCTGCATTTCCGGGCAAGTGTCTGGTTCGCCGAATGATGCCACAACCAATTAGAGGTCTTCAATGTCCAATTTAGCTCCAAAAGTGAAGGAATTACTTACAAATGAACTTCCTACTACAATTATCTAAAACTAGACTAAATCCCAGATAATGACTGTGATACAATGAAAAACCTGCACAATTGGTCCTAAAAATGCCTAACTTACATCATATGATTGAGAGTCAACACAACCCCAAACTTAAACTTTTGCTTGTCCTCAAGCAAACAATCAATTCAGACTGTGGCTGATTTTTCTATTTAGCTGTTACATATAATACGTCAACCTTAAATACATCAGCACATCAACTATCATCATCAATCTAATACAGTGGCAGGACAACTGAATTGGAAATACCGAATCATAAGCAGGCAGCATTCTCAAGTTTTCTCTGTACGCACATCTCACCAGTGTTTTACTCTTGAGGTGTTTCGGGTATTCACTCAATTCACAGTACCTGCATCATTGTTTCATAGGCTTGACAGAGTTCTATATCATTCTAGACAAATGAAATGCATACACACATTTTGAGGACTTTAAAGGTTATAGCGGGGCTTAGGTAAAGGTGGATACATTTGGATAAGTAGGTTGCACTTGGAGTTAGGCCTACCTCTCTTTTTGTCAATTTCACGCAATACTCACCCATTTTCCCAAAGCATTTAACAAAACAAGAGAAGGATTTTATTTATTTATTTTTCTCTTTTTTTTTATGTATATATATACATATATATATTTTTTTCTTTCTTTCTTTTGCTCCTTCTCTTGTATACCTATATATATTTTTTTCTTTCTTTCTTTTGCTCCTTCTCTTGTATACCACCCCAAACTTATATTGTTGCTATTCCACGAGTAACCCTAAACTTAAAAATTTCCCCACTCTCACAGCTTTTGTGGGGAAATTTTTAACTAGGCTATGATTGTCAGAGAAACAGCATACAATTTTTAACAATAGTCTCAGAGGGGCTAGCAGAGGATAAACATTAATTAGGTGTGGTTTGAAAGGCTCAGGGGTGCCAAAAGAAATGCCTCAGTGTGTATGAAAATCAAATGCAAAAAACAATTAAGCACAATGTCAAGTTCTGCAGACTAATGCAGGCAAGGAATACACACAATATATATAAGAACGTGTTTAGGCTCAAACCTCACAGTTGGGATCATAGAGATGGAACTTGAGAGATGCTGCTCACAGATGATAAAGAACTTCCGCAACGATTGTCATGACCCCCTGCTATTACTTGATGATAACACTTGAAGTGCGAGTGTCAAAAGGAGAAATGCAAACATGCGACCCCAAATGCCACACATCATCACCTATTCTGGAGTGGGCTCGAAGGCCAATTCGTCCAAAAGGCCCATCGCGGCCCAATACCTGACTTGCTCCGCAAGATGCGGCCAGCCCCGCAAAAAGCGCAACGGCTAGAACGCCTAACATTATATATACCACACCAGCATGTGGCTTCAGGTATGTTTTACTCACCTTGTGACCCTGCCCGTTGAAGCACCTCTAACTTGAGCGTTGGAGTGCCTTTGCAGGTACCACCCGCGTGTGGCCCACAACTCGGTCCTTCATTCCAACGACCGAGCAACATCATCAAACAGCAGCAACCCATCGTATGGATCAGGTACGATCAATTGGCGACCACAGTGGGAGGCCCGAGCGCTATTCCACATCAAACCATGCCGCCACGCCAGAAACGCACTTCTTCCAGGCTCAACACCTCTAGACAGAGCCGACCCCAACGGACCCCAGAGGGCATGCCTGTTACAGTTCATGAATCACAAGATGAGCCTCGTCAAGAACCCTCAGTGCAGGGCGGCCGCGGGCCAGTTACCCAGCCAGCCCAGCAACTACCGGCCGAACTGGCAGAAGCTGGAATCCCGGAAGCATTGCCAGAGCATGTGACCCAAGCACTCATACAAATTCTGGAGCAAAATAATCAAGTGATTGCCGATCGAGACGAGCTGATCAAACGCTATGAGAGAGGGTCGATCTCTATCCGCCCGCGTGCGGATAGCGATCGCCGAGGCCAACCATCTCGGCCCCATCGTTCACCACCACGAAGAGAAGCTCCTCCTCGTCGAGGCGTATCCCGACGCAATCATTCAAGAAGGGCGATCGTCCACAGGTCGCCCCCTCATCGAGGAAGTCGCCACCGTCGTTCCCCCGTGGAAGATTACGACTATGCTGACTCTAGCTACCGACCAGAGTCAGAAGGGTCGCCAACAAGATACTCGTCCAACGAGTCCTCAGGATCCCGCCGATCAAGAAGCAGATCGTGGGACTCGTATGAGGAGTTTAACGACTACCGCAACGGGGAGATTAGAGATGTCTCCCGTGCCATCAGCCGACCGAGAAGAAACCATTCAGAGAGGCCTAGAAGACGGTCTTCATCGCATGCTCAACAATATCATGGACCCCCTCCAATTGCTGACAGATTCCTTGGTCAGCCGGTCGGCCTTTACGGTTTGCCCGTCGACCAAACTTATGCCGCCATGCAGCCATACGGGCAGAATCTCATCCCGACCGGACAAGGGCCTTTCACCAGTGAAATCAGGCGTTATCGCATACCAAGGGACCTGAGGAAGCCCCCGAACCTGAACAAGTTTAACGGCCGCGGGGATCCAGAGAAACACCTCATGTACTTCAACAACTACTGTAGCTATAGGGAGCTAGGACGGACGATGAAGTGCAGACTCTTTCCTCAGTCGCTCGAAGGCCGGGCGTTAAAATGGTGGGAGTCCCTGCGTCCCAACTCCGTCTCTTCTTGGGAAGGTCTTGTGGCAATGTTCTTGGCCAATTATACAGCCAACCGTTGTCAGTATCGTTATGAAGAGCACTTGGATTCGGTCGTCCAAGGAGAAAATGAATCATTGAGGGAGTTTATCGATCGGTTCATGACAGAGGCTGACACAGTCCGCAACCTATCAGACACGGACAAGCTGAAGTATCTCAAACGTGGAATAAGAAAGAACCACAGATTTGCTGAAGAGTTCTCTTTGAACCGCTACTACGACCTCGGCCTGTTCCTAAGAAGGGCCAACGACCATATGGGCTATGAGGAGCAATTGGCAGCCGACAAGGGCGCCCGCGCGCGTCCCAAGGAAGAGAATGGCAGGCCGGTCAAGGGGCCAGACCGTGACAGTAAGCCCGAGTACCGGCCCAAGAAGTACGAGCATCGTACAAAATTGAACACTCCGATCGCGCAGATCTTCACGGAGTGCCAGAACAACTAGTTCACTGGTGTGAGGTGACCTGATCCTTTAGTGTTGAAGAAAGGAGGTCGGCCTACCAAGAAATACTGCAGATACCACAAGAGTAAGGGGCACGACACCAATGATTGTATGGCCCTAAAAGATGACATAGAAGATCTCATACAGAAGGGTAAGTTGAGGCAATATGTCAGAGATGAAGGTAACGATCGCCCGGAAGAAAGAGCCGTTGGCCAGCCCGCCAATGACAGAGGTAAAGCGATCGTTAACTCAACGGTCGAGCAAGCGCGTAACAATTCTGAGGAAGAACGCGACCCCAGACAGTCGAAGGGCCGCAAGTAGCCATGGTCATCCATGGAGGTAATCCGTTGGATATCAGAGAGTCCAACAAGGCGATGAAGAGGAAGTGGAACGAACTCATGATGGTCGGCTCAACTTCAACCCCACGGCCGGCCTCGAATAGGCCGCCCATTTCCTTTGGGGACGAAGACTTGCTCGATGGAAAAGTCAATAATTATGTCCCTTTGGTAATATCGGCCGTAATGGCCAACACTGAGGTCAGAAGGATACTGGTCGACCAAGGGAGCTCGGCCGACATCATGTTCGAGGAATTGATTGACAAGTTAAATGTGGATAGGAGCGAGATTATTCCCCAGGCAGTACCAACCCCATTGACCGGGTTCAATGGGGCGACCACCTACCCACTGGGGACGATAGAATTACTTGTTACTTTTGGAGATGATACGAACGGCAGCACGTCGTACAGGACGGTCAGAACGACGTTCTTAGTTCTGCCAATCAAATCGTGTTACCACTGCATCATTGGCCGCCCAACACTGGGAAAATTGGAGGCCGTAGGCTCAACCGTACATTTGAAGATGAAGTTTTACAGTAAAAACGACCAAGTTGTGACAGTGATGGCCGACATGGAGGCGGCCATGAGGAGCCATTTCCTCTATCAAGAGATTTGTGATATGGAGGTGGAGAATGCTAAACCTCAGAATCTTGGAGAGGGGCATCAGGTCAATGTGGCCGACCTGGATGCCCGATACGACCCAGATAGCGACCCTGAGGACGACGATGATTTAGCCCGCGAGCTAAAGAATAAACTGAAGAGGCCCGAGCCCCACGGGGAATTGATCGATGTTCAGTTATCGAACGACCCAACTAAGACAGTCAAGTTGGGAAGCGACCTACCTGAACAAGACAAGCAAGATCTCATCACCTGCCTCAGGGATTACGCAGACCTTTTCGCATGGCGGGCATCAGACATGCCCGGGATCCCAATAGAGATTGCTTGCCACCAACTGTCGGTCGATGAGACAGCCAGACCGGTCGCACAAAGGAGACGCACTCAAAGCGAAGAGAAAGCATTGGCGGCCGCACAGGCAGTTGACGACCTCATCAAGGCCAATTTTATTGAGGAGATTAAGTATACAACTTGGCTTTCCAACGTCGTGTTAGTGAAGAAGAAAAATGGTAAGTGGCGCATGTGCGTCGACTATACCGACCTGAATAAAGCATGCCCGAAGGACGCCTTTCCCCTGCCAAACATTGACAAACTGGTCGACGGGGCTGCGGGTTATAAACTCCTGTCTTTTTTAGACGCTTATTCAGGTTACAACCAAATCACTATGTACCCACCCGATCGGCATAAGACCCCGTTCATGACCGATCGTGGAAATTTCCAGTACAAGGTAATGCCTTTTGGCCTGAAGAACGCCGGCGCGACCTACCAAAGAATGATGAACAAGGTATTCAGGCGGCAGATCGGTCGGATATCAGAAGTCTACTTGGATGATATGATCATCAAAAGCAAGACCGACCAATCCCACAGTGACGACCTTAGAGAAATTTTTGAGGAAGCAAGGAAGAATTCCTTGAGGTTGAATCCAGAGAAGTGCACCTTCGGAGTAAGGGCGGGCAAGTTCCTGGGTTTCCACTTAACAGAGCGAGGGATCGAAGCGAACCCTGATAAGTGTAGGGCGGTCGCCGACATGAGGCCGCCCACTACCAAAAAAGAGATTCAGCAATTGAATGGCATGGTCGCTGCCCTGTCACGATTTATACCTAAATCAGCGTGCAAGTCGCTTCCACTATTCAAGCTCTTGAAGAAGGAGGTCGAATTTGAATGGACTGACCAATGCCAGCGAGCATTGGACGAGCTGAAGGCGGAACTGACCAACCCGCCCATCATGACCAAGCCGCAACCGGGGGAGACACTTTACTTATACTTGGCCATAACGGACGAAGCCATGAGCGCCGTTCTAGTAAGGGAAAGCGACCTAAAGCAAAACCCGGTCTATTTCATCAGCAAGGTATTTCAAGGCCCAGAGATCAAATACCAGAAGATCGAGAAGCTAGCCTTAGCGTTACTTGTGGCCACCCGTAGATTGCGCCCTTATTTTGTGGCCCATCAGGTCGTGGTAAGGACCGACCAGCCTATTAGGCAAATCCTTCACCGACCTGACCTAGCAGGGCGTATGATCAAGTGGGCCGTGAAACTTAGTGAGTTTGGGATCAAGTTCGAGGCTAGATCGGCCGCTAAAGCACAAGTGTTGGCCGACTTCATCGCTGAGATGACTCCAATACCAGACGATCAGGCCAGCACGACCTGGACTTTGCACGTGGACGGGTCCTCCAACAGCAAAGGAAGTGGGGCCGGTTTGATACTTGAAAACTCGGAAGGACTTACAGTTGAAGTGTGTAGCGACCGAAAAATCCGGAGGAGGGATTCTTCGAAGTTCTTGAATGAAGCCGCCACCAAAGTTTTAGTTTAAGGGCAAACGTTGGAAAATCCCTATTGAGTGGATAAAGGGGTCTTGCGGACCAGATTTAGGCTCGGGAGTCGTTTATGCGTAGGGAAGGTACTAGCACCCTACGACATCCTTCCTAAGGAAGGTTACCTTTTAACTAAAAGTGCAAACATTTATTAACTCAAAAAATAATGTTTTTACCCTTATAAAAAAATAAAATAAAAAGATTCGATAAACGGCTAGTTGTTTTTTTTGTAATTTTTGAGAAAAAATGAGAGAAATGAATTTAAAGAGAGAAAAAAAAAGGTTTTTTATTAGTGCAATTGACAGAGGTCGGCCGCCCTCTGGTCCTACGTATCTCCTGGTAGAGAATCAAATCACACGTAGTTCTTGGTAGAAAATATTTGTGTGTTGGTGTTTTTTATTTATTTTTGAAATCGGGAGAGGTACTCGTGACGACCAAACAAGTAAAACTCAGAGTGGTCGTCGCTCATAGCTCGTTTGAAAACTGAAGCTGTTATCAACGGTCATACAAGCTAAGCTCAGAGTGACCATTGCTACTAACTCATATTCGAATAATGACTCGATTTAGAAAGAAATATGACTACATTGTAGTTTTTTTTGAAAATCAAATCAAAATAGTGAAAATGAATAGGTGTTAACATTTGTTGGGCTTTAGAAAGAGTGAGAATATGGAATGGGCTGAAACCCAACCCAAATCATTTTAGTTAAAATAAAATATATTTTGTAAATGAAAAAAAAGAAGCTGCTGGAATCAGCTAGTAATACAATAATAATAAATAAAAAAAAACACAAGTGTAAATGAAAAAGGAAAGCAGAGACCGTGTGAACCATTGGGAGTGAAATCCCTAAAAACAAAAACGCTGCTAACCAGCGTATAACAGAGAGGAGAGCGATACATCGTAGGTGAGAGAGAGAGGAGAGGAGGAGAATGGCGGAGGGGGACGGCGCACGGCGGTGGAGGGGGAAAGCGTGCTGGTGCGAGAAGACGACGACGAGAGGGGCGGTCAGTGGTACGCGATGGCAACGGCAAAGGGGGATGCGACGGTGTGCGCGATGAGGGGGTTTGACGGTGGTGAGAGGGACATATGGTGGACGGGACCGACCGGAGGAAAGCCACCACGGGTGGTACCGCGGTGGTGCCGGTGGATGCGAACGGAGGGGAAGCGATTACGGGGCGCTTGGTTGGTGGCGGCCACGATGGTTATGGTGACGGAGAGGACCATCGTACGGCAGCCAGAGTTTTGGGGGTGAGTTCACGGTGGTGATGGGGCTGTTTGCGAAAGGGGGTATGGTGGTTGTTTGGTGATTGTTGGCGAAGGGAGAGAAACAGTGTGGCGGTTGTGGGGGTTTTTGGGTGGTTCACGGTGGGGTGGTGGTGATTGGTGGCTTCGGTGTGTAGGTGGTGGTGGTCGTGGGGTTTCTGTGGTGGTGCACGGTGGTGGTGCACGGCGGCGACCACCACAGAGGGCTCAGTAGCCTTTCCTCTCTCTGGTTTCTGATTTTCCCCCTTTTTGTTTTCGGTTCTGTCTCTTTTTGTATTTTCTGATGTCCCCCTTTCTCTGTGCTTTTAATCTAAATTTATCTCCCCATCATGTGGTGTAGGGTGGGGGTGTTAAGTAGAGGATTGTGGCCATAGGAGACAAAGGTTGTGGGTACAGCTGCTGAGGGCGCAACAGCTTGCAGGGTGGTGCCTGGAAAGCTGTTTGGCTTGTGTAATTTTAGGAAAAATCCAAAGAGACAAGGAGAATGAGGTTTTGTGTTAATGCTGGAAATAGCTTCCACGCCAACAGCAACATCAACTTGTGTAGCAGCCCAACATCCTTTGAATTTTTGCAAATTAAAACTGTACTCCTTTTGTCTATTTTTCCAATTTCTTTTTGTATTATTTTGTATTTAAATTTTGTCTATACATGTGTACTATAGTTGACTTTGTAAAAAAAAACTGATTATATAAAAAAAACGTTTATTCACAATCTGATTTTTATTTGATTTTAATAACAAAACTAAACTGATAACAACGACGATAAACATACGTACACGACGAGACGCGAACGCGTGTCCGCAACGGGGACAAAAATTATTAAAAATCGCACGCGCGCACAATGAGAAGTAACACGCCTATACACGACTGGGAACGACACACATAACGACAAAACCAATATTTTGGATTTTTTAGTTTTAAATTAGCCGGACAAAATTAGGGTATGACAGCTGCCCCTCTTTATTTATATTTTACCAGGAAGTATGAAGAGTTTCCAGATTTCTCGAGTAAAATAGAAATAAAGATAAAAAAGACACTAATTTTGTCAAGACTATGATTCTTTTTTTTTTTTTAGAAGTTCTTGAAAGATTGGGTTGACATAGAACAAAAGTAAATAAGGATCACCGGGGATCTGAAGGAGCACTGGGCTCTGATGGTCTAATTCGCAGTCGATGCTTGGCGCATTGATTGGAGTTAAACTGAAGGACCGACGAGGTCTGAAGGGCATGCCTAAGCCTGATGGACCAAAGGGTCTGATGGAGCGCAAACTAGCAACGGTACTAGTAAAACGGTCTGCTTGGGGGGTGGCCTTTTTCGAGCGGCCATGGGGGCAAGGTCAGGTCGTTGACCTGATTTGCGCACCTCGAAGGACGTGCACTGTGTTTTTTAGGCGGACACAGCTAGTCTGAAGGGCCTGGGGCCGGATGATCCGTCGGTTGCTCGATAACGCGACGTGCGATCTGGATTGAAGGACCATTGTTGGTCTGAAGGAGCGCTTGGGCTCTGAGGGACCGCCGGGGGTCTGAAGGAGCGCTTGGGCTCTGAGGGACCACTGGGGGTCTAAAGGAGTACTGAGATTCTGAATTGTGGTATGAGACCAGCGCTTGGAGCACTGACTTTGAGGGAACAAACTATTGGGATCGGCACATGGCGCACCTGCCTAGAACATACCTAATGCTTGCATTTACCTGAGACGAGAAAAGCTATCTACATTTGGCATGTCTAAAAATGCAATGAATGATGTATGCGTGCAATAGAAGGTGGTGGGTGATGTATGTGAATGCAGATAAGATATGAATGTGATTGTACTGATTAATGATGAAGGTAATGGAATGAGCAATTTTTCTCCTTTTGTTTTTTTTTTTGCCTTTCTTTTTTTCTTGATATACAATGAGTGTATGCAATGCAAAGTGTGAATGTGATGCAAATACCATGCATGGTACAAAGATATGATTAGTGATGTAAAAAAAACTCTTTTGTTTTGGGGGCAACGATGAGGCCGGCACTTGGCACGTCTATCGAAGCAAACAATGTCATGCATGTAATGTGATGAACGTGCAATGATTGGTATCTGGGGGATGATGAATGAAATGGGCATACCATGGGTGCTGAACCCGATGGAATGAGAAAGTTGACAACGGTGAATGAGGTGTGATGATGAATGTAATGGATGGATTTTTCTTTTTGCTTTTTTTCTTATTTATTTTGCTTCTTTTCTTGATGCATGCAATGCGAATATGAACATGATGCGAATGTAATACTTTGATGCAAATGCTATGGTGAATAAAGGAAACACATGAATGCATAGCAAATGATATGATTGGTGATGTAGAAAGCTTTGGCAACGATGAGACCGGCACTTGGCACGTCTATCGAAGCAAAAGGTGTTATAGGTATGCAATGTGATGAATGTGCAATGCGAACGTAAGTGGACTACAAAAGCCCGTGAATGATGGATGCTGAAGTTGATCGAAAACAGAAATTGATAAGCCATGTATGCCACGGTAGATGACATGCGAATGCAGATGTGCTGCTTAGGTGCAGGTGCTATGGTAGATGCATGATTGCATGGCAGAATGATTTATGCTATGATTTGGTTGATGATGCAAAAAGACTTTTTTTTTCTTTTTTGTAATGATGAGAAATGAGATTTTTGATGCGAGAAGTAGAGAGGTGAAATTTCTGGAATCATCATTTTTTTGGAAAAATTGGATTTGATTTGAATTCAAACTTTGGTAATCTCAAGGTTGTTATTCCCAGACACTGATGTGCGAAACTGTTTGACCGTATTTGCAGACTCGCTTATTTGCTCTCCTATGATGGTGTCCCATGATGATTGATTTTTAGGTCCACAAAGTTAGCTGAGTGAGTTTCCGACTTCACATTATTAACTTGTGTTTTCTTTCTTTGAAGCATAAACATGCAGGGTAGTGCAAATACAGATGAATGAGTCGGTTGACTTGGTATGGCAGATATGACACGTGAGGGGATGAATGGTAGGTTTTTACCAAAGCCATGAAAGGTGGAACTGCCCCGATTTAGACTACCGGTGAAGGCGAGTGCATAACTTGCCCCTGTCTAGTGGTGACAACAGCCACGATTGCAGAGGAAATAATGAATTGGGAATACCATGACTTTGGAATGAAGGGTGGAACACAATAGATTCTGTCTCAACCCACGACATTTGGTGTTGCCCCAATCTTGACGAGAGCAAGGTTGCCCCGACTCGAGTTTGCAAAAGGCTGTATTTAACATGGTGGGTTGAGAAATTGCCCCGGTGTGGTTTCATGGATGTGAATATGACGAGGGGATGAGATGGGTGTAGGGTGAATTTCCCCGACCTTAGGTGGAGTGAAGGGTGACGGGATTTCCCCACTTTGGAATGGTATTTCAAATGATTGCTTCTAGTGGGGTTGTGAAAGGTGACTGAGTTTGGGTCATGGTTTTTTGAAATGGGTCGTATGGCTACATGAATTGGGTGTGATGTATGAATGGGATGGACGCTGGAACATTTCCCGAGTTCGAGAAGCATGAAAGGTGAAAGGTATGCTCCACTTTGGGATCTAGGTGATGGTCCCAGTCTAAACTTTTGGTTCTTTCAAGGTGACTCCCACAGACTATGATAGTCCGGGATTTTGATACGATGAAAATTTCGCTTGGTGATCACTAAACCTTGTCTTGATATCAATGCAACTTGAATGAATCTTGGGGTGCAAGCCCTTTTGAGTTTTTTCTCTTTTTTTTTGAATTTTTTCAGCTTTTCTTTTTTTTTAGCAAATATATTGTAAATAAACTTATTTGTCCTGAAATTAAAACTTTGAGAAAACGAAAGCAATCAACCATTGATCCGCATGGTCTTTGTAATGTGGCCGGTGTTTAGAGGTTTAAGAAAGAAAGGTTTATAACGTGGTCAACGGTTATGGGGTAATGTGGTCGATGGTTATGGGCTTGTGGAGCATAGGCTCCAATGGTCTCAGAGAGGTGCTTGATGGTTTATTGATACGTTGACCTTTGTAAAAGATAGGTAGCTTCAGAGAGGTGTTCGAGGCCAATGATTTGGGTTTTGTGGAAGAAATGATAATTCGGCCTAAGGAGGTGTTTGTGGGATTATTCGGACAATGATATCTTATGTGTTTGGTGGTTTATGTATCAGCTCACAATTTCTACTGCTTTTGCCTTTTCCTCTGGGGATTTCTTTTTCAATCACCTTTTTTTGAATTTCACTTTCTTTTCTGTGATCTTTTTTCTCTTTCTTCTTTTTTTGAGTAGGGTGAGCTGATAAAAGTGACACACCGTTTTTGACGTGGAATTGATCCTTGTCTAGGGTGACTGAAAGATTTTTTGATTTTTTTTTTTGATTTTTTTGGCTCAAAGGGGTAGTAAAGAACATTTCTTTTCGGCCTTTTTGAGGATATAGAAGGCAACCAAACTTCATTTCGAATCATGACTGCTTGTTTTCTCAAAAATTAATTCAAGGACGAAAATTATTTATTTTTATATATCCGCTATTTTTCATCTCTTTTTATGCCCTAATTTTTGCTTAGGCTGCTCTGGTGAGTTTTCAACCCAACAGGCTTTTTGATTTTTTTTTGTAGAGGACTTGCACCAAGGGAAAACAATGTTGACAAGATATCTAGTGATCACAAATTTTGCCCCAGCATGGGGGCCTAAAGTGTTAGTTTATGGAAATTCATCATTGGGAACAAAACCAAATAGTCGAGTAAGTACTTGTGTGGGGGATATGTATTGGGTGGTCAGGGTGGGACCGGACGTGTAAAGGGATGGTGATACAATGGAAAGATGTGGACATTAACTGGCTCAGACAAGAGTAAATGCACATTGCATACAAGTTCACTATATGAATGCTTCACAGAGAGTTAACATAGTCAACGACATGATAGGAGAAATTTTTGATAACACCTTAGTTAACAAAATTGACCATTTGGATCGTTTATCATGGGACTGATGAGATGCATCATTTTGCTGAAGAAATCGATGAGCTGCAAACAGTGAATAACTTTTTTTGAAAATTGAGTGTCTGAAAACACCTTGAGTTTGTAGCTAAGCTAAATTTTTTCAAAGAAGACATAATCGACTTCGCCTTATCTCTCAATTTTTTTTTGAAAAAGGTAATGCTCATGTTTTTTTTGTATTGATGAACACATGATAATGTATATGCATGATGCAAATGCAGACGCCTAAAATGGAAATACATGGAAAATGAGATGTTCACAATTTTTGAAATCGTGTTCATGATTATTCTCTACTCTTTTCTAGAAACATGCGATGCACGTGATGATGCATATGTATGAAGAAAACGCAAATGCGGGAAATGCGTGAAGGGAATGATCTCCTGGAAAGATCAGCTATCCTAAACGATTTTTTTTTACTTTTTGGAGACGATATAGCATGCAAATCGTCGTTTATTGCTAACTGAAATATGTTTTGGATGATGAATGGCTTTTTGTGTTTTTTTTTTATTTAGAAAATGACTCATGCATGGACGACTGATGCGTTTGAGGTGATTTGGGATAAAGAACTTTTATTTTTCATTACCTTTTTTATGATGCATGAAGAAGAGTAACACGTTTGAATGAAATAATGAATGAATGAATTTTTTTTTTTATATAATATCAAGGTGATATTATTTTCACATTTTTGCCGTGTGGCTTATGCAAGATAAAAAAAAATGATATTTTGTTATTTTAGATGATGAGATGCATGTTGGTATCATGATAATGGGATGAAGATAATAACTGTATTCTATTATGAATGCTTGATGATTTTTTATTTTCTAGTTAAAAGACTAGCTATGCTCACACAAAAAGAATAGTCAGGTTAAACGTCCCCTTGTGTCCTGATGCATGAAGGAACACATGGTGATAGATGACGAAAATGCAGATGCGAATGCATGAAATGCGTGCATGAATGATCACTTGGAAATGTCAGTTATTCTAAATAATTTTTGGAGGCAATGCGGCACATGACCGATGCAGAGCCTCTTTCATGTATCAGAATGAAATGCTAACTACGTATCTATGAATGATGCGAAAATGATGACACAATTTTTGAAATGATGCATGTTGAAATGCTATATAAATGATGTGTGGATGAAATGGCGTATGGGTGATTTAATGAGACAGCAGTTTTTTTGGGTGAGTGAAAAGGTGCGTGAATGCTATGCATTTCATGATGTTGCAAATGATGAAATGCCTATATTATTTGATGATGATTACGAAAGAATGGAAATGTATGCTAAATGAGATATTCAATCACAATTTTTTAATTGTGATCATGTTTTTTATTCTTTCCTTTTTCGCGAAAACAAAGAAAAATGCAATGTATGAACGAAAAATGTTGCCTGATGCAGATGCGAGGAATGTGAATGAATGATCGCTTGAAAAGATTGACTATCCGAAATGATTTTTCGGAGGAAATGCAATAGGATGATGATTGATGCAAGAAGGTGGCATTATTTTATTATTTTTTCTTTTATTTTGCATGTCAGATGACAAATGCATTTTTATTTTTCTATGCATGAAGAGGAGTAACAAAATAGTATGAGCATGCAAGATGATGCAAGTAGGACAAATATCTAGTGTCTTTGTTTTTTGGATAATGATATGCATGTTATTACCAAGAGAACGAGATGTATATGAAAACAAGTGATTCGTTCTATGGTGATTTTTTATTTTCTAGCAAAATGTAATGCCCATGATGACAGATATGTATGAAAAATGCGAATGCATGTATGCATGAAGAAATAAATGTTTGATCCTAATGCAATTATTTTTATTTTTCAAGAGGCAGTGCAACATGTATGCAGACTCTTATTTTTAATTTATTGGACGACGAATGATACAATTATAATGAAATGATTTTTTTGTTTTATTCGGGAAAATGATACCCGAACATGGAGTTGATGCATTTAAACTAGGATGGCAACATGAGGGAAAATGATGTATGAATGATATGTTTTTTTGAAATGTAATTCATGACTTTACAAATGATGTGATGCCTACGCTATGTGATCATGATTTTGAATGATTATGAATGAATGTCGGTGCATGTTAAATATGATGCTGGTGTTTTTTTTGATCAAATGATATGCTAACGTTACATGGGTAAAAATTGTTTTTTTTTTTTTTGTGTGTGCGAGGAAACAAAATGCATGACACTCGCAGCGACTTTTTCTTTTTAATGCGTGGAAAAGAGTAATGAACATAACTTTTGTATTTTTGGTGTAGGATATATGCAAGATGAATGCAGTTTTGAAAAAAATGATATCTTTATTATTATTATTATTATTATTATTTTTTATTATTTTTTTTTTTTTATTTTTTATTTTTTTTATATATGACAAGATGCGTAATAGTGCAGTAACAATGAAATGCTTATGGAAGAATGGTTTTAGTATGAATGAATGGTGATTTTTTTATGTGTTTTCTTTGAATAAAGTATAATGCATAAACATATGGATGTTTGTTGTACATGAGCAACAATGGAGATGGTTTATCCCTTTTTTTTTATGCTTCAACTAGAATAAAAAGCAAATAAAATGCTATTGGGTGATGAATGATGCAATAATGAGGAAATTTATGATTTTTGTTTTGACGCATGTTGAAGGACTGATGCATTTGAGATGGATGGGAATAAATGACTTTTGTCCTTGTTTTTTATGATGCATGAAGATGATGCATTTAAAAATAAATTTTTATAATAGCAATGCGATGTATGAGTATGAGAGATGATGCAACTAGGATAAAATGGACAAATAAAAAAAATTGACGTTTTTGTTATTTTAAATATGATGAGATGTATGGTAGTGCAATGATAGTGGGATACATAAGAACGATTTTATTTTATTATGAATGCATGGTGACTTTGTATGATGGATGGAAGAAGTGATGTCGTCTCATGAGCAGGCAAATGAAGGAAACAAGCAAGAAAATGTTTTTTTTGAGTGATTTTATTTGTGGAGAAACGCTAAACAGATTAATAGAGAGGGTAAGTATAATGCCCCTGTGTCCTAGGTGGGTCATGTCTAAATTGGGATTATCAACATGCTCTAGGGTCGCTTATGTGATCAATCTCTCAGGTGGCTCTATTCACTTCCTCACAAAGGTCTCCAGAGCTAAAATCCCCTTCATGATATGATCCACAACGATAGCGAGCTACCTGGTGTGGGATACCATGAAAGAGCGTACTCTGGCTGAGACTTTCATGAGAGTCAGACAGATAAAATCCAGAATGACAGTCACTAATAATCTCCACTCGTCCTAGTTATTTGCAGACTCGGGTATAGGGCCCCACTCAAAGGTGTGTGCAAAAGTGTAAGTGAGGTGTGTGATGAAGGCAAAATATTTAAACTAACCAAGCTGGACAAGATATACAACAATAATAACAAAAAGTCGTCTACCCTAAGGTTCAATAATATAAAGAAATGCTAATAAATAAATAAAATAAGCATAAGGGCAAAAACAAAATATAAAGCTAATAAAACTTACACATTTAGTTAACCAGGCTTGACTCTCTTAATTTGTCCCCAGTGGAGTCGCCAACTGTAGCGACCGAAAAATCCGGAGGAGGGATTCTTCGAAGTTCTTGAATGAAGCCGCCACCAAAGTTTTAGTTTAAGGGCAAACGTTGGAAAATCCCTATTGAGTGGATAAAGGGGTCTTGCGGACCAGATTTAGGCTCGGGAGTCGTTTATGTGTAGGGAAGGTACTAGCACCCTACGACATCCTTCCTAAGGAAGGTTACCTTTTAACTAAAAGTGCAAACATTTATTAACTCAAAAAATAATGTTTTTACCCTTATGAAAAAAATAAAATAAAAAGATTCGATAAACGGCTAGTTGTTTTTTTTGTAATTTTTGAGAAAAAATGAGAGAAATGAATTTAAAGAGAGAAAAAAAAAAGGTTTTTTATTAGTGCAATTGACAGAGGTCGGCCGCCCTCTGGTCCTACGTATCTCCTGGTAGAGAATCAAATCACACGTAGTTCTTGGTAGAAAATATTTGTGTGTTGGTGTTTTTTATTTATTTTTGAAATCGGGAGAGGTACTCGTGACGACCAAACAAGTAAAACTCAGAGTGGTCGTCGCTCATAGCTCGTTTGAAAACTGAAGCTGTTATCAACGGTCATACAAGCTAAGCTCAGAGTGACCATTGCTACTAACTCATATTCGAATAATGACTCGATTTAGAAAGAAATATGACTACATTGTAGTTTTTTTTGAAAATCAAATAAAAATAGTGAAAATGAATAGGTGTTAACATTTGTTGGGCTTTAGAAAGAGTGAGAATATGGAATGGGCTAAAATCCAACCCAAATCATTTTAGTTAAAATAAAATATATTTTGTAAATGAAAAAAAAGAAGCTGCTGGAATCAGCTAGTAATACAATAATAATAAATAAAAAAAAACACAAGTGTAAATGAAAAAGGAAAGCAGAGACCGTGTGAACCATTGGGAGTGAAATCCCTAAAAACAAAAACGCTGCTAACCAGCGTAAAACAGAGAGGAGAGCGATACATCGTAGGTGAGAGAGAGAGAGGAGAGGAGGAGAATGGCGGAGGGGGACGGCGCACGACGGTGGAGGGGGAAAGCGTGCTGGTGCGAGAAGACGACGACGAGAGGGGCGGTCAGTGGTACGCGATGGCAACGGCAAAGGGGGATGCGACGGTGTGCGCGATGAGGGGGTTTGACGGTGGTGAGAGGGACATATGGTGGACGGGACCGACCGGAGGAAAGCCACCACGGGTGGTACCGCGGTGGTGCCGGTGGATGCGAACGGAGGGGAAGCGATTACGGGGCGCTTGGTTGGTGGCGGCCACGATGGTTATGGTGACGGAGAGGACCATCGTACGGCGGCCAGAGTTTTGGGGGTGAGTTCACGGTGGTGATGGGGCTGTTTGCGAAAGGGGGTATGGTGGTTGTTTGGTGATTGTTGGCGAAGGGAGAGAAACAGTGTGGCGGTTGTGGGGGTTTTTGGGTGGTTCACGGTGGGGTGGTGGTGATTGGTGGCTTCGGTGTGTAGGTGGTGGTGGTCGTGGGGTTTCTGTGGTGGTGCACGGTGGTGGTGCACGGCGGCGACCACCACAGAGGGCTCAGTAGCCTTTCCTCTCTCTGGTTTCTGATTTTCCCCCTTTTTGTTTTCGGTTCTGTCTCTTTTTGTATTTTCTGATGTCCCCCTTTCTCTGTGCTTTTAATCTGAATTTATCTCCCCATCATGTGGTGTAGGGTGGGGGTGTTAAGTAGAGGATTGTGGCCATAGGAGACAAAGGTTGTGGGTACAGCTGCTGAGGGCGCAACAGCTTGCAGGGTGGTGCCTGCAAAGCTGTTTGGCTTGTGTAATTTTAGGAAAAATCCAAAGAGACAAGGAGAATGAGGTTTTGTGTTAATGCTGGAAATAGCTTCCACGCCAACAGCAACATCAACTTGTGTAGCAGCCCAACATCCTTTGAATTTTTGCAAATTAAAACTGTACTCCTTTTGTCTATTTTTCCAATTTCTTTTTGTATTATTTTGTATTTAAATTTTGTCTATACATGTGTACTATAGTTGACTTTGTAAAAAAAAACTGATTATATAAAAAAAACGTTTATTCACAATCTGATTTTTATTAGATTTTAATAACAAAACTAAACTGATAACAACGACGATAAACATACGTACACGACGAGACGCGAACGCGTGTCCGCAACGGGGACAAAAATTATTAAAAATCGCACGCGCGCACAATGAGAAGTAACACGCCTATACACGACTGGGAACGACACACATAACGACAAAACCAATATTTTGGATTTTCTAGTTTTAAATTAGCCGGACAAAATTAGGGTATGACAAAGTGTCATTAACTTTTGCATTTCACACTTCAAACAATCAGGCCGAGTATGAAGCGTGCATTGCCGGGCTGCAGCTAGCCAAAGAGTTCAATGTCGACCGTGTCGAACTTCACTCTGACTCTCTACTGGTAGTATCCCAAATTCAGGACCTATACGACGCAAAGGACGATATCCTGAAAAATTATTTGGCCAAGGTAAGGGATCTGCTCAGGCAATTCGACCGAGCAGAAGTTAAGCACGTCCCCAGGACAGAGAACGTGAGGGCTGACATCCTCTCAAAGTTAGCCAGTACAAAGGCTCCTGGGAATCACAGAAGTCTAATTCAGGAAACATTAACGCGGCCGAGCGTATCGACCAAGCCCGCCCAACCATTAGCCATTCTAACGGTCGACCTGGACAGAGACTGGATTACTCCTATCTTGCAATATATTCTCAATGGAGTAGAACCTTGCGACCAGAAGGCAGCAAGACTCCTGAGGTTGCGGGCGACCAAGTACTCAGTAATCGAAGGAAGACTGTATAGAAGGGGCTTTTCTTCCCCATTGCTGAGATGCCTTACGTCGGTCGAAGCCGACCATGTGTTGAGAGATATATATGAAGGCGATTGTGGTAGCCATCAAGGTGGTCGGTCGATTGCTAAGAAGGCGCTCAGGGCCGGATACTATTGGCCGACCATGGATGAGGATGCTAAGATACTTGTTCAGAAGTGCAAGAAATGCCAAATCCATGCCGACGTACATATAGCGCCCTCATCTGAACTACACAGCTTAACCCCACCATGGCCGTTCGCTTGGTGGGGCATGGACCTGCTCGGCCCTTTTCCACCTGCACCAGGTCAGTTGAAATTCCTGATCGTTGCGATCGACTACTTCACTAAGTGGATAGAAGCAGAGCCACTTGCAACCATTACCTCAGCGAAGGTATCTAAGTTTTTTGGTCGAAACGTGCTCGCCCGCTTTGGAGTGCCCCAACAACTGGTGACTGATAACGGAACTCAGTTCGCAGACAAGAAGTTCAGAGAAATGCTGGCCGGCCTAGGCGTGAAACAGCGTTTCACCTCGGTCGAGCACCCACAAACCAATGGCCAGGCAGAAGCGGCCAACAGGGTAGTCCTACGCGGACTGAAAAGAAGGTTGGATGAAGCCAAGGGCAATTGGGCAGAAGAACTACAGTCGGTCCTTTGGGCCTACAGAACGACCCCCCACTCATCGACCGGGGAGTCACCATTTAGACTTGTCTATGGTACTGACGTTGTCATCCCGATCGAGATGGGAGAGCTAAGTTGGAGGACGACCAACCCACCAACCCCGGTCGCAAATGAGCAAGCAACAAGAGAAGAACTCGACCTGGTGGATGAGCTGCGAACCAAGGCGTCACTTAGGGAGCAACTCATCAAACAGAAGGTCGCTGCCAGGTATAATGCCCGCGTCCAGAAGAGGGAGTTCTCCATTGGACAGCTAGTCCTTAGGAGGGCCGACGTAGGAAACAAGAACGCTCGCCAGGGAAAGCTCGCCCCTAATTGGGAAGGACCATACCGTGTTATCAGCAAGACTGGAAAGGGAGCTTACGAGCTAGAAACCATGGAAGGGGCGACCATCCCCAGAACATGGAATGCTGACAAGTTGAGAAGATATTATGTCTAAGTTGTAAACAATTATTGATCAATAAAGAACAGGCGGTCGCTCTTTTTCCCCACGGGGGTTTTTTACCGAGGACCGACCTTAAAATTTGACTTATGTACTTTATTTCCTGCAAATTGTATGCACGGTCGCTCACCATGCGAGTAGCAGTCGAGCGACCAGAAGAGGGCCATCGAATGGCCCAAACGAGAGCCGCCGAGCGGCCTAAAAAGAGCGCCATCGAATGGCCCAAACGGGAGCCGCCGAGCGGCCTAAAAAATAGCAAAAACAAAAAGAATCAAATCCAATTACAAAGCAATTAAACGGGCTGAAATTCATGGAAAAATTGTCATTGATTACAAACAAAGACGCCTTGGTCGAAACCAAGGCGCCCTTTCAAACACCGCTCGCAGGCGGGCCAAGATTACAATTCAGAAGAAAATTACAAGTTAAGGGCCGCTGGGGGCCTGATAGATGACCGCCTCCTCTTGAAGAACCTTTCCCTTCGACATCTTCTTGGGGCGGACGATCTGTTGATCGGTCGCACGATGTGTGCTTTGCACAATCTCGCGATCGACTTCCAAATCAGGGTAGAGGATCTTGATCTGGCTGACAGCATTTTCAAATTGACCCTCCGCAGCTCCCTTCGCCCGGTCAAGAACGTCTTTATAGCGACCTCTAAACTTGTTCTTTTCCACCTCCACTGCATCCAGGTCAGTTTTCAGCCCAACGACCTGGTTCGACAGCTCTTTATTCTTGGAAGAGAGGCGTTCGACCTCTTTCTCAGCTGTTTCCTTGTCAGCGACCGCCTTGTCCAGAGCAGACTCGGCCAGTGTTTGAGCAGAGACAGCAGCCACAAGCTGGCGTTCTGCTTCGACAAGCTTCCTTTCATTGTCAGCGGCCGCTTCGATTCTCGGTTCGAGCTCCTTCATTTTCTTGAGCAGGTCGTCTCGCTCGCCCCTCATTTCTGCGAGCAATGACAAGGCAGAATTCAATTTAAAATTTTTATCGACTAGGTCGTCTTCAAGCAATGAATACCTATGGGCAAGGCGCCTACCTTCTAGGCGATCTGATTCTTCATCTTGGTATTTCTTGAACAGAATACCAGCGGCCTTCATTGCATCGGCCATCACCTCGAAAGGTTCCTCCTTGAAACGAGCACAGTCTTCATCACCCAACCCAAGCAGGTCGATATTGGGCGACCGGTTGTGCCCGTGGCTTTTTCTACTCTTATGCTTCTTTTTCTCGCCCCCATCATCGACCGACCTATTCCTTTTGGATTTCCCTTGATTTTTGGGTGGGCTGCTCAGGTCAATGGCTTGTGCTGGTGTGCCCGCCCGAGGAGTATGACGACCGGGCTGAGACCCAGTTCCGGCAGGTAGGGGCGTGCCTTCGGGTTGAGCTTCAGGAATTCCGCGGACGGGCGAAGCATCGCCATCCTCGGCCGCCCATTGTTCCAAGAGGTCAAAGTCATTCATGTTCGCCATGTCAACTGCAAAGGCAAAAGCAGATGGTTAGAAATAGTTAAACAAAACAAAGTGACAGAAAATAAACTAGGCGAGCGACCACCGACCAAGAGCGGCCTTGACTTTTTTCTTGGACCGAGCATCCACAATGTTCTTAACCTTGATGCGACCCTCAGGGACCAAGGACGCAATCTTTCTCAGCCTTTGGATCGTCCCCATGTCCAGGTCGTCAAGGTCCGTTTCTTTAAAAGCATACTGGCCCGGTTTCTTTGAGAAATGGTTGAAACTCCACACCGTGGGAAACACGGGCGTTCCTTCCTGATCATCTCTGAACATTTGGGCGATCCCTCGTTGTGCCTCGACCGAGTTGGGAACGACCCAAAAGAACTCTCTTTTCCATCCGGTCGTCAATGATTCCATATAAGGCTTGAAAAAGTTGTACGTTGACCGGTTTTTGAATGAGACCGCTTCCTTGCGGGCGCCCTTGGAGCCTTTCTCATAGATATAGCTCATTTCAAACAAAGAGAAAAACAGTCTTACAGAGACCGGCCGTCTCAGAACCACGAGAACATCTTCATATGCCTGCAAGAACGCCCAAGCGTTCGGGTTCAGTTGAGAAGGAGCGACCTGGAGATAGCGTAATACTTGGCGTTGAAACCTGGTAAACGGAGGGATGATACCCATGCGTTCGAACACGATGCGGTACATCGTGAATTTCAGCACATCTGTCCAGGCCGCAACATCTTCCCCCTTGGCCATACCTTCCACTCTTCAACCTTCATTTAGCCCGGTCGCCAGATACTCTAGGTCTTGGCTCCCCGGTTGAATTTTGCTGCGTTGACTTCTCAGGTTGAGAGAAACCCAAGACATATCCTTTGCAGCTGCGACCTCAGAATCTTCTCGATGGTCGCCCTGTCGGCCTCTGTCGGCCGTCTCAGCTTCGTCACAGGCAACCCGTGCGTTGCTTTATGCAGTGTCAACGACCACAGCCTCGGTGAACGGCGCCCCACTTCTATCCGGCCGAGTCCCGGATTTGCTAGAGGAAGTGCAGTTCGAGGTCGAAGACCCAGAGGAAGAAGACTCGTCGTTCGAAGAAGACGACCGGACGTGCGCAGGACTTTGCTCCACTTGTCGAGTCATACTATGCGCAAGAGAAACGGCCGGGACTCCCAAAATACGGCGGGTTTGTTTGGTCCGCGCCAGAATGAACCTGTGGAGGGGAATAACGGTCAAGGTCTTGCTCGCGCGTGGGAAGGGGCGACATGGTCGTCCCCAGACCTGACACCCCCTCCATCAGGTGGAACATAAAAACTCAAATAAAAGAAGAGCGGTCATAGTTACCTGGAATTAGAGCGAGCTGATGTTGCGAGCGAGCTGAATGCGAGCGAGCTAAATGCGAGCGAGCTGAATGCGAGCGAGCTGATTGAGAGAGCGGAGAAATCGGAGAAACGTGCAAATGACGTACCCCTTGAACCCTATATATAATGGGCCAACCATCATCATGGGCCGGAGGCGAAGAGGCGCCACTCTTCGCGTGCCACCATTGCTTAAACTCCTCGAGTCTCTAAACGTCACCTCATTAAAGTAACTGTCGCCTCAGCATTCATGACGATTGATTGTCAGGCATCACCCCCCGAGACGGCACCTGGCCCCGTGTGACCAGGCCGCGTGGCAGCGACCACGCAATCAACCAATTAGCGATCGACCAGAATACGTTCGACCAGTCGTGGTTCCAGAGCGGTCGTTTGTGACCACGCTGGGGGGCAAGGAATCAAGCCTTAGCCCGCCCCCAGGCGACCTAGGCTTGGGGGGCAACTGTTCTGGAGTGGGCTCGAAGGCCAATTCGTCCAAAAGGCCCATTGCGGCCCAATACCTGACTTGCTCCGCAAGATGCGGCCGGCCCCGCAAAAAGCGCAACGGCTAGAACGCCTAACATTATATATACCACACCAGCATGTGGCTTCAGGTATGTTTTACTCACCTTGTGACCCTGCCCGTTGAAGCACCTCTAACTTGAGCGTTGGAGTGCCTTTGCAGGTACCACCCGCGTGCGGCCCACAACTCGGTCCTTCATTCCAACGACCGAGCAACATCATCAAACAGCAGCAACCCATCGTATTGATCAGGAACGATCATCACCATTGACGCTGCTTTAACAAAACAAAAACAAAATATAGGGCAGAGGTGTCCCAATATCACAGAGTAAGTATTAATAATAAGTACAGACCAAAGTGCGAAATAAAGCCAAAATAGGGCAAAATACAACCAAAAGTGCGAATAAAAATGTCTGAATCAAACAGTAAAATAAATTGAGCCTCCTGCTCAAGGAAATGAAATGTGCTCCTCCAAATACTCATCCCCTGAAAGAAGTGGATCCTGGGGGACCTGCTGCTGCTCTGCATGGGGTACTGATGAAGATGAAGCGGCGGCTGCTCTGTTCTCGGCCATATACTCCTCAGCAGCACGGTGGACTCTGTATGATGCCAGGTGTGAAGTATCTATGCCCTGCTGCTGCAATGACAGAGACGACCCGCACCAACTGGCCATGAGGAGGTCATACTGGAAAGAGGAGTCGGTCTGAAACTGCTCCCGGTAAGATGGGCCTGTTGGCTGCTGTGGTGCTGGAGGTGTTGGCTGCTGTGGTGCTGCTCCATCTATGGGCCCCTCGGGGTGCTTCAAGATCCATGCTGCTGTGATACCCTCCCTGGGGTCAGTTAGAAGATCATCTGGGTACTCCGGGCAGCCCTGCTGTCTACATAAAGCATGGATGATAGAACAGTGCCCCAATCGAGCCTTAGGACATCTGGCAATCTCTGCAATGCTCGCTGAAATGGCTCTTCCCAGATTGACCCTCTGGCCTCTCATGATAGCTTGTAGTCCCATGGCTACCTTTGTCTTGACATCAGTGGAGTTGGAGCATGAAATGATAGTCTGATTAAAAAAATTGTTCCAGGCCTTAGGAATTGCCTTCAAAGCCATGTTGCAACATCGGCGGGGAAAGTCTTATCCAATCGGACCGATAAGATGTTTGTCCCATGTCGCTCCTTGACGACACAACTCCCTCAGCAAACCCTCATAATCGTGCTCCCCCTTGCTGTCCCAGGCATCCATCATGGCACAATCAGCAGTAGTAGGAAGCCCGAGGAGACTGTTGATGGTATCAGGAGAGTAGGACACCTCTCTTCCCCTCACCACTGAAACTCTATTGTTTTCCTCCCCATAGGCATTTGCATAAAATTCTCTCACCAGGATTTGGTTAGCTTGTTTGATCATTGAGTTGAGCGAGAGCCAACCCAATTCCCGGAGAGTGGAGGTAACGATGGGGAATTCCCCCGTGCTGAGGTTGAAGGCCATTTCTGGATTTATCTTTTTCCCCTTGACCACAAATTTTCAACCCATCGCGACGCGACATCACAGGTTCGCGACGCGAAATAGACCAGAACATTTTTTCTTTGAAATTACTTCCCCTTCGCGACATGAACTTGACCGAACACAAAAATTTTCTTCTCATGCCTAAGGCTAACAGCAAAATAAAGTAAATTAAAGACTTGAATTGAAATTGAATTAAAGACTTGTTACCTCAGTGGGTTGCCTCCCACTCAGCGCTTCTTTAACGTCACTAGCTTGACGGTTCAGAAGATATCTCATATTGGCCCAGGTGGAGCCTTCGGCTTCTTAAGTGCCCCATTCACAGCTCCTTCAGATTTTTCTCCATTGAATTTCCAGCTAGGCTCTCCCACCGCTTCCTTTAGATCCACCCACTTGCTTGGTGACTTTTCCGGAGGCGAGTGGATATGTATTCTGTTTTTGGCTTTGGGATCCGGTGCCTCAACACTATAGCACCCTCCCTTTTTCTCATCTTCTTTTGCTGACTTGATCACCTGTAGGGTTATCTCTTCCTCTTGCACTCTCAGCTTCACAGTCCCGTCTGCCACATCTATGACAGCTCTACTGGTGGCTAGGAAGGGTCTTCCCAAGATGAAAGGGATGTCATTTTCCCCATCCATTGAACTCTTGACCTCAGTGTCACCATCCAAACGCAGAATCACAAAATCTACTGGGAAGAGGAATTTTCCCACCTTTACTAAGACATCCTCCACAATACCATAAGGATTCCTTATTGACCTATCAGCGAGCTGCAAGGTCATGGTGGTAGGCTTCACTTCTCCTCCCCCCAGCTTTCTCCACATTGCTAAGGGCATTAGGTTTATGCTTGCCCCCAAGTCACAGAGGGCCTTATCTATAGTAACATCACCAATTGCACAGGGAATGGTGAAGCTCCCTGGGTCCTTCAGCTTAGGGGGAATTTTGTTCTGGATGATAGCACTGCACTCCTCTGTTAACGCTACCGTTTCATTCTCCTTTAACTTTTTCTTTTTGGTCAATAGCTGTTTCATGAACTTCGCATAGACCGGCATCTTTTCCAGGGCTTCAGCAAAAGGTATATTGATTTGGAGGCTCCTGAACACCTCCATAAACTTAGAGAACTGCTCATCCTCCTGATTTTTCTTGTTTACCTGAGGATAGGGCAGTCTCATGTATGATGGGGTTTCTTTGGGTTCCACTTGAGGTTTGTCTTTCCCCGCTCCTTCACTCTTTTCATTTGTTTCCTTTTCCCGGGGCTAGGTTACTTCTGACGGTTCCAATTCCTTACCACTTCTCAGATAGATGGCATTGCAATTCTCATTCCTCGGGTTATCCACAGTGTTGGCAGGGAAACCACTTTTGGATGTCTCCGCAAGTTGCTTCGATAACTGACCAATCTGTACCTCCAAATTTTTCATTGATGCTTCATGGTTTTTCTCCATGTTTTTCATTACCTGCTCTTGAGCTTGGAAGGTATTTTTGGTCATCTGCATAAATTGTGTCAATGCATCCTCTAACCGAGAAGGTGGTTTCTGCTGTTGATTGGCAGGTGCCTGAGACTGTTGTTGGTTGGAACTCGTGCCTTCATTGTTATTCTTCCAAGAAAAATTGGGATGATTCTTCCACCCTGGATTATAGGTGTTAGAAAATGGATTCCCGCCTTGTCTTTGGAAGTTTCCCATGTAGTTGGCCTGTTCCAATGCTTCTCCATAAGCTGCACAATCACCTTCGTGGGATTCCCTACCACAATAATTGCACCCACCTGCTTGCACTGCTTGTACTGTTGCTGGGGCTTTGGAACCTACTTCACATGCTGCCGTTAATTGCTTAGTGAGAGCCTCGATTTGCATGGTCATTAGTTTCTGTTGGGCTAACACCGCGCTGTTTGAATCAAGCTCCAGCACACCTTTCTTTTTGTCAGCCCCCCTATCATTTTGGATCCTGTACTCATTGGAAGCCATGTCTTCAACCAACTGCTTGGCTTCTTCCAAGTCTTGGTACCTAGGGATCCTCCAGCTGAGGCGTCCAACATCATTCTTGTTTGTGGTCTCAGCCCATGGCAAAAGGTCTGTAACTGGAGGAAATCTTCTATGCCATGGCCTGGACATTTCTTGAGTAGTAGTTTGAATCGTTCCCAAGAATCATACAACGATTCGGAGTCTCCCTGTGTAAAATTGGAGATATCAGCTCTTTTCCTTATGAATTTGGAGATTGGGAAGAACCTCTCCAAGAACTTGTTCTCAAGGTCATTCCAAGTGTTGATTGTCCCTGGGAGAGTGTTCAACCAATCCTTCGCCCTCCCTGTGAGAGTGAAAGGAAACAGCCGGACTTTCTTTGCACTATCGGTTACTCCCTCAGGGTGTGTAGTCCCACATATCTCGTAGAATTGGAACAAGTGCTGATTAGGGTCTTCGGCATCCGACCCAGAGAATTGCTCTGATTTCAAAGCTGTGAGCACGGAGGATTTGATATCAAACTGGGCCACGCCCACTGGTTGAAATGCTAATGCTTGGGCACCTTGATTTCTTCGCCCGAAATCACCTAGAGTACGTCGGGGTGGAGGTGGAGGATCAGCCATCTCTTCCTCCTCACTCGAAAATTCTTCCGGTACCGAAGTAGAAGTTGATTGTACCTGTGACAATTCCCTTGCTTGCTGCTTGGTGAGCTTAGCCTTTCTTCGATTTGCCTTTGCTAGTTTTTCAATTTCCGGGTCAAACAAGAGTTCTTGTGGACCCTTGCTCCGCATGCACAAATCTCTGAAACACTGAAGCAAACGTCAACAAATTCAAGGAACCAACAAGTAGCAAAATTAAGTAACAACAACAATCAAAAACTAAGAATCTAGAATCAACTCGTTTGCCTTGTTGACAACAAAGTCAACAATCCCCGGCAACGGCGCCAAAAACTTGTTAGGACTTTTGGCAAGTGTACCAAATGTCGTTGCACGTAATAAAATACGGTAAGTAACCGGTCAATTCCACAGGGATTGCGCGTTGACAACAATAGCAAAATTGTAAATTCTTAGATTGTAGAGATTTGGTAATTTGAGTAATTAGTAACAGTACACAAACGTGAATTAATAATACGAGAAAAACGACTAAGGATCGAATCCTCTCACCTCGCCTATCATATGAACCTTAGCCAATTCAAGTTAATTATCCAATTCCTAGATTCAATTCACTAATTAAGGTCAAGGGCAATTCCTTGCCTCAAGACCCCTATTACCCTAAGAGTTACCCTAATTCCTTAGGTGAGTCATGCCAGAGGGTAACGCATTAAGATTAGGAATTTTAATGAATTCACATAAGCTACCACATATTCCTATGATGATTACTAGCATGTGACCTAACTACCCAATTTCCAGCTACTAATTCATATTCCTATGCAATCACTAGCCTGGATCATCACAATTATCATATGTAATTGAAAAGCATTAAGAACATAGGTAATTAGACAAAGCAAATCGAATAACAACTGAATTGACTAGAGCAATGGTTCACATGATAGGGTTGGGAGATTCATCTCTCCCTAATCTAAGCAAATTAGTTACAATCCATCCTAAGAGTAGAAACCAACATACAATAGAAAACAAACATAAAGGAAGACATTAGAACCTTCAATCCCTTGTTCCCAAGTGGTGAGAAGGCCCCAAAATCGCACCCTCCAGCTTCTCCAAAGTGTGGCTCCAATTCCCAAAACGAAGTCCTTTGAAAAAATGCTGAAACTGCTTTAAAAACCCTAATTTTCACGCACCATCGCGACGCGGCCCGTGTCCGTCGCGTCGCGACAAAAGACAGAAGCTTCAGGCCTCGCAAATCTGCTCCAGGTCGCGTCGCGAACCCTCCTGGTCGCGACGCGAAAAAAAACAGAAAGTTCTGGCTTGCAAAATTCCTCCAGATCGCGTCGCGAACCCTCCTGGTCGCGACGCGATATTGAACAGAAATCAAATCCCTCCATTTTGCTGCATTTCCAGGCAAGTGTCTGGTTCGCCGAATGATGCCACAACCAATTAGAGGTCTTCAATGTCCAATTTAGCTCCAAAAGTGAAGGAATTACTTACAAATGAACTTCCTACTACAATTATCTAAAACTAGACTAAATCCCAGATAATGACTGTGATACAATGAAAAACCTGCACAATTGGTCCTAAAAATGCCTAACTTTGACACTCATTGAACTCAGTATTTACATACTCTCCACCACCATCAGTTCTCAGTACTTTGACACTCTGTCCACACTGTTTTTCGACTAGGACTTTGAATTTTTTGAATACTCCCAACACATCACTCTTCCTCCTAATCAAATAAATCCAAAGCTTCCTAGTGAATTCATCAATAAATGTAACAAAATACTTGTTACCTGCGGGAGTTTCATGCACTATGGGGCCACACACATCTGAGAAAATCACCTGCAGCTTCCTTTTTGCTCTACTGGGCACACTTGGATTGAAGGAGCCCCTAGGCATCTTGCTCTCGACACACTCTGCACATACATCCTTTGGAACATGGATATGAGGCAGACCTTTCACTACTGTCTTGCTCTGCATCCTGTTCAAATCACCAAAATTCAAGTGTCCATATCTGAAATGCCATAGCCACTCTTCCTTGTCGACTGCTGTGGCTAAGCACTGTTGCATCAGCACACCCAATTCAATCTTAAATGTTCTGTTCTTGGAGAGAGTTGCCTTTATCAACAGCCTCTGTTCAGTGTCATACACCTTCATAGCATTGTCTTCCAGCACCATCCTATATCCCTTCTCCAATAGTTGTCCAATACTCAGCAAATTGCTCTTCATCCCTGTCACATACAGTACACCTGAGATGAAGCACAATGAGCCATCCTTCTTTCTTATCCTTACTCTCCCCACACCTTCCACCTTCATAGTTCGATCATCAGCAAACCTCACTCCGCTCTTGATCGAAAAGTCAAGTTCGACAAACCAATCTCTCCTCCCAGTCATGTGTGTCGAACACCCCGTGTCGAGAAACCAATGCTCACCACTCTCACCTTCCTCCTTGATTGTCACCATTTGCACTACTTCATCACTGTTCACTTTCTCCTCAACTATCACTTTCTGCACCACTTCACTACTGCACTCTCTATCCTCAATCACCATCAGTAAGGACTCCTCCTCTTCTTCAGCCAATTTAGCATGATTGCCATCAGCATTGCTGTAGCATTTGTCAGCAAAATGGCCATATCTCTCACAGTTATAACACTGTATGTGGCTCTTGTCGAATCTCCTCCCTCTTCCTCTATATCCTCTGCCACCTCTACTCCCTCTACCTCTGTAACCATCACTACTACCACTTCCTTGCTCATCACTGTTACTATTATCACTAGTGTTCGATTTGGAAGAGCTTGAATTATGGAAATTACCTCTTCCTCTTCCTCCTCTGTAATTGTTTCTTCCTCTGCCACGTCCTCTTTGATTTCCACCTGATTTGTTGCCTGTTTGCACTGCAAGCGCTTGCTCAGTGCCAGAAATCACCACTTTGTTTTCACTCATCCTCTGCTCATGTGCTTCAAGTGATCCTTAAAGCTCTTCTATCGTCATCGTTGATAGATCTTTCGCCTGTTCTATCGCCACAGTGATGTGATCAAAACGCGAAGACACAGATCGCAGAATCTTCTCCACTACTTATTCATCAGACATTGTTTCACCACAATACAGCATCTGATTCGTCATCGTTTGCACTCTAGTGAAATACGCAGCAATCGATTCACTCTCCTCCATTCCTAGCAGTTCATACTGTCTTCTCAGAGTTTGAAGTCGCACCTTCTTCAATTTTTGATCTCCGGTGTAGGAATTCGCGAGAATGTCCCACGCTGCTTTGCTCGTCTCAAATCTAGCAATCTTCTCAAAAATTGTAGGATTCACACACTGATGGAGGATACACAATCCTTTCCAGTCCTTCTTCTTCGTTTCTCTGTAAATTGCTTGTTGCGCAGCAGTCGCATTCACCGGTAACGGAGTTAGTCCGTTCTGCACTAGATCCCACACATCCTGAGATCCAAGGATCGCCTTCATCTTCATACTCCACTGATCGTAATTTCTTCCATCGAGGATTGGAAAGCTCACCTGAAAATGGCCATTCGTGGTCATCGTGATTCACTCTCACCGTTGAGACTTCACTCGTCTTCTTCACACTGATTCACACTCAGAA